>WEIU01007043.1:257332-289040 GCA_013389925.1 Aegithalos caudatus
TTTTTATGTATTTGACAGAGCTTATTAATTCTGTACAAGGTTGGGTGCAACATTTGTGTCTAGAAAGCTTATGGGTTTTTCCTTCCAGACCAAAGGGGATGTTTCTTTGAGTAAGCCTTATTTTTTAAAAAATTAAAATGAGAACACTAACTGTTGCTTTTTTAAAAGAAGAGAAATGCTCATTTTATCAATGTTATGTATTATTTTTAAAGGGGGGAGCAGATTTTCCCAGCCAGCTATAAACCACAGTCTTTATGGAGAAAGCAATGCCGTTGTGCCGGAGTGCAGGGACACTGAGAGGTACATCCAATTCCATCCCTGCCTGCTGACTCAGTGGGCAGACAGGCAAGATTTTCTCGTGAGGTGGTGGAGTCCTCACCCCTGGAGGTGTCCATGAAATGTCTGGATGTGGCATTCAGTGTCCTGGGCTGGGTGTCAAGGTGGTAAAAGAGGCCAAAGGTTGGAGCTGCTGGTCCTGGATGTCTTTTCCAACCCTAACAGTTGTGTGACTTGTTTTATCCTCAGGGTCAGTGTGCAGCCCTGTTACTCATCATCCACATCTGAACCCTGCTGTGAAGAAAGACAATTGCCACCTTCCTGTGGCTGTGTGTCCCACTCACCACCCCTGTCCTTTGAGTACTTCACAGATATTGATGGAAATACCTCCAGGAAAAGACATCTACCACCACAGGTGTTTTCTGCCTCAGAGTTGAAGTTACAAAGGTGTCTCCAGACATGTGGTGTCATTTTAGAGTTAAACCTGGCTTGAATTGGAAGGAGCTATGTATGTAGAAAAAGCCATATAGGATCAATATATTCAACCCTCTGCACTTTAAAGAGTATAACAACAATAGTTGAAGTTACAAAGGTGTCTCCAGACATGTGGTGTCATTTTAGAGTTAAACCTGGCTTGAATTGGAAGGAGCTATGTATGTAGAAAAAGCCATATAGGATCAATATATTCAACCCTCTGCACTTTAAAGAGTATAACAACAATAGTTGAAGTTACAAAGGTGTCTCCAGACATGTGGTGTCATTTTAGAGTTAAACCTGGCTTGAATTGGAAGGAGCTATGTATGTAGAAAAAGCCATATAGGATCAATATATTCAACCCTCTGCACTTTAAAGAGTATAACAACAATTCATTATGGGCCAGAGTTTTTCAACTGGTCAACCTCTGTGCCTCGCTTCCAGCTGTTCATAATGTGATACCTCAGAGGCACTTGGTTTTCTTGTGCTGAATATTCACAGCTGAAACCAAATTATTCTGACAATGGGGCTCCTTCCAGTTAATTCAAGATTAGGTTCTGAAAATAGTATGCAGAATTACTAGCTGAATTGAAATATCAGTAAAGATTAAAAAATTCTGCAATCATCTTAATTTTCAATTTGTTTTCCCTTCAACTTATTTAATAATAATTTTATCAGGTAATTTGGCTGAAAACAGTAGTAAAAATGTGAACAGCTCCATTGAATAATGAGATTTTTAAAAAAGCTTTTAAGATTAATTTTTGAAAATTATAAAGCACTTATAAAACTGCAAGTCTTAAATTTTGCATATTTTTGGCAGTAAATTTTAATTAATTTTGTCAAACTGTGATCTGCACCCTGGACTTTAAAACATAAGAAATATTACAAGTGCCAAAAGTTCAGGTTGCAAGTATTTATGGGAGTGGCTGAAAAATGAGATTTAGGAAGTAGTTCAAGTTCTGTTCACATTTTTCAGTTTTCATTCATCTCCTGTTACATTTCTATGTTGATGATTTCTCATCAACAGAAAGCACAGATGATTCACTGAAAGAACACGAGTGAGTTGCTTATGTCACCACATTTCTCCAGGAGCTGGAAATTTAAACAGAAGAGTATCATGGAGCCTATGCATTGCCAAAGTTAATTCACTGCAGTGTGTACCTGTCTGTTTTTAAAAAATTAGCTCAGTACTGTACAGAGATGATCCTGTTCCTGTTGACCGTGATTACAGCATTGTGCAGGAGCAAGATGGAAACGTGGAGAAAGGCATGGAGCGATGTCAAGGGAGGGTTAGGGTGGATATCAGTGAAAGGTTCTTCCCCCAGAGGGTGGTGAGCACTGAACAGGCTCCCCACGGAATGGTCACAGCCCCAAGGCTGCCAGAACACAGGAGCTTTTGGACAAAACTCTCAGGCACAGAGTGGGATTGTTGGGGTGCCTGTGCAGGGCCAGGAGGACTTGATGATCCTTGTAGGTCCCTTCCAGCCCAATATTCTGTGATTCTATGATCTCAGGCATGGTTTTCTGACAAAAATCCTAACTGAAATGTCTGTGTCATGGGCTGGATTCTGATTCCAGACTCAGGAGGTGATTTTGTGCTTTTCATTCCAAAGGCTTCTTGTGTGAGCCTGGGCTGTCAGCCCTCTCAGGTGGTACCTTCCTGTTTTGCCTATGGTGACAGCCACTTCTGGTCTCACAGCAGGTTTTCAGGATCATGGCAGCTCCTTCCTGAACCATTCCTAGGTTTTAATGTCCTCAGAATGAGCCCAAACAGTGGAGCCACATCCTCTGTCAGACACTGACAGACATTGCTGGTGTGCTGAGCCCAGATGCACAAAGCTCACCACATCGGCAGATCCTCCACCCAGGTGGAGCCCCAGGGAGCCCATCTGGGTGCTGTAACACTCCCAGCGCCTTTTTCCAGCATCAGAGGCTCAAACATTTTAGACTTTTCTTTATTTTCTTTATTTTCTTTATGACAGCCGGCAACAGCCAGGCCTGGAATCTGTTAGTTTCTTTATCAAGCAGGCTAATAAATGGTGCTGCACTGCTAAATCAGTCTTACTCAGTATCTTATGATTATATCAGCCTGTCTTAACCCAGCCAAGTATATTTACATGAAATAATGGAATGAGTTTTGCAAATTCCCCCCCCCCCTTTTTTTTTATATATTTTAAGTGACTGTCTAGCCAAGTTCATTTCCTCTCCTGTCTGAGCTCCTCTCTGAAATATATTATCCCACTTATTAGAAGCCAATAGCACTGTGCTTTGCCTTTCTTCCACCCTCTCAGAAGAAAGAGCATGCAAGGGATGCTTGGATTAAGTGAGTGGGGCACCCCAGAGCTGGGATTCCTTATGAATGAGCTCACATCCTCTCTCCGTATGATAAGAGGAATGCCGTTTGCATCCCGGAGCTTGCTGCATAAACACACACACACTTGGATGGGGGAGCATTCAGCCTAAGCAGAAACTGGGATATCCAAAAGATCTCAGGGACAGGGGATTCATCTGCCAGCCCCTCTGCTCGGGCAGACCGCGGCCACTTCTTGGTGGCCATGGTCCCTGATTCCCAGTGAAATCCATCCCTCCCGGGAGGGGGAGGGCAGCAGGGGAGAGGAGATGACAGATCCCTGTTTGCATTCTTCAGAGGGAACAGCTGCAATTGTCTTACTACAGTATGTCAACATGAAATTATGACAAATCAGGCCGGGATGGACAGGCAGATGAAAACAATAAGGAGGAAGCAGAGCAGAGGGAAGCTGGGAAGAATGAACAACACCTAAAACTCAAGAGGCCTTTGCAATCCTGGTGGGAAATGCCTTTGGAAATGTAACAGGACTGTAGTACGACTGGAGTCTGTGGGTATGCCTGAGCATATGCTGAATTTTCAGATTTGTTTAAATCTGCCTCTAAAATACTTCCTTTTTTAAAACATTCCATAGGAGGAACTTTTCAAAAATTAACCTGAGAGCAGCTGGAAAAGGCTCGTCTGACATCTCCTGTGAATGGGACACAGTACGGATCCCCACAGTGCCAGCTTAGCACCCAACACTCTTACACTCTATGTGATGCCAGGCTTTGGCCTTGGCAAACCTAAGGAAACCTCTCTGGCCTCCACAGTTGCACAGTTCCCTTTTATTTCTTTACTTTTTCATTTAAAGTAGTGCTGTTTGGTAGCAAAGGGAGAACTACCAAGAGCAAAGCTTCAGCTTCCTGTCTCCTTTCTATCTAATGGAAGTCCTTGAAATGGGATGTAATGAATGTTTCCTTTATTAAAAACTGAGCCTTCTCCAACCCACACAGTTTCACAATATTTGATAGAATGCACATTTTTCCAGTTTTGTTTTTGTTTTTGTTTTTGCTTTTGTTTTTGGTTTTGTTTTTTTTTTTAACAATGTCCAACAATTAAAAATAAGTCACTGAAAGGGCCATATTCAACATCAATGTAACTGGGAGCAGCTCCCTCTGGTCCCAATAAGAGATGTATTTACTTTCACCAAAGCTGAATCTGCCAGCTGTGAACACCTCATTTAGGTGATTAGATTTAGATTTAGATTAGATTTAGTTTTAGATTTAGATTTAGATTTAGATTTAGATTTAGATTTAGATTTAGATTTAGTATTGTCACCAGTGTCTGCTGAGAGCAGCTTATAAAGTTCCTCAGGTTTGTGGATCTATCAATTTAGTGCTGTGCTGCAAAAAAAGAGAAGGGAAAAGGCAATGAACACAGGACTTTCCCCTAAAAGCTGGCTTTCTTTCCCTCCATCCAGGCTGTGCTGCCTCTCTGCCTATTGCAGCTGACTGGCACCTCTGAGGAGGCTGCCACGTCACACCTTGCTGGAGCTGGGGAGAATGTGGTGGGTTTGCTCTGGAGGGTGGAGGGTGCATGAAAATATTTTCTGTGGTTTCAGTTTGCATGTCGGCATGGAAAAGCCTAGGGAAATGTAATAGGTATGAATCCAGGAGGATCCACAGAAGTATGTGAGGACAGATTTCAAGGAGACGAATGAAAAAACCCCGAAACCTTTTCAGGGGAACATATATTCCCAATAAGCTTTCAAAATCTGTAATAATTTTTTCTCTTAAATTCCACAGACGTTTTCCATAGGTTTAGTTGAAACCTCCCCTTTCCTAAGCTCTAAGCCTTACATTTAAATGAACAGAGAGCTTTGCTCTGTGCTCACTCATTGCATCTCTCATCACTTTTAGAAAGTGGCACTTTTCTAAGTGCTCTGAAACCTTTTGTGCTTGCACTGCTCTTCTGAGACAGTGGGAAGTCCCCAGGCTTGGAGTCTGAGTGAAGGAGCTGCCTTTCCCCTTGTAATCATAAGAACTTCAAGTAATGTGACAAACATATCCTGCAAGATCATATCCTTCCGGCGGGGTTTGTTCCCATCAGGAACAGTGCCCTGATGTAACTGTTCTGCAGATCCATGGCATCCATCTTCTGCTGGAAATCAGCACAGGAAGGACAGAGAGTTGCTGGAGCCAGGCCAGAGCAGGGACACCAAGGGCATCAGAGGGATGGAGCAGCTCTGCTGGCAGGAAAGGCTGAGGGAATTGGGATTGTTCAGCCTGGAGAGGAGAAGGCTTTGGGGTGACCTCATTGTGGCCTTGCAGTGCCTGAAGGGAGCCCAGAGGAAAGATGGAGAGAGACTCTTGGCAAGGGCCTGGAGTGGCAGGAAAAGGGGGAATGGATTTAAACTGACAGAAGACAGGTTCAGATCGGATATGAGGAAGAAATTGTTCCGTGTGAAAGTGGTGATGCCCTGGCACAGGTTGCCCAGAGAAGCTGTGGCTGCCCCATCCCTGGCAGTGTCCAAAGCCAGGTTGGACAGGGTTTGAGCAACCTGGGATAGTGGAAGGTGTCTCTGGCCATGGCAGGGGGTTGGAATGAAATGATCTTTTAAAGTCCCTTCCAACCCAGGCCTTTCTATGATTCTTTCTCCCTGGCCTTAATGAGACAGAAGCAGAAATGTGTACTGGGAAGCTCAGCTGAAACCCTAGAAGAGTTGCAAGCTCTGAAAGGCAGGAGCTATGAAATGATCATATACAGCCTATCTAGAAAGCACTTTACAAAAAAGGATCCAGGTCAACATCACATTCAACAGGTCAGGTCTCCTTAGTCTGACCTCATGTCCTGCCTGCTTGGCTATCACAAGGTACCAAAATCCAAAGTCTTTTTTGCACATCACCTTCCTAAACTGTTCCTGTATTTTACCATGGTGATTTATGTAAAAATACACAAGACCAAAGATGTACCCCTTACCCTGCTGTGTACCCTAATTCTTGAACTTTTCCCCCCCATGTGCTCTTGTTCTAGAATTGGGAATCTCCTTTGGTATGTGGAGCTCAGCACCAGCAGGCAGAGCCAGGGTACTTTTCCCATGAATTTGTTCTGCACGAGTGGTGAATCTGATGCTCCAGGGAGGTGCAGGAAAGGAAAAAGTGCACTGTGTATGAGAGGCAGTCACAGGGCAGAGGCTTTGTGTGCCCACCTGAACCCCCCTGAATGAGCTGAATGAGGCAAATGGGTACTCACAAAGAACAGGGACTAAGTAGAATTGAAATCTCAAACCCAACCTCCAAAATACACCCTTGGCACAGTCCTGTGACATGGAGTGTGAGATCAATCACTGTGGAATCACTCCCTCCCAACAGTTGGGAACTGAAGCACAGAAGCACTGGATGACTTATCAGACACAGGACACCTTGAGGACCCAGCATCTCTCCCTTTTATAGAAGTCTCTTTCTGATGCTTTACCATAAAACCAAGGCTCTTCTCAGAACAGTTTTCCCAGGGCCTTGCACTGTGTGTTGCTGGCTTTTACTGTAACAGAGCTGGTTTAAAAATAATGACATTTTTCTTCTGAAAGTGTGACAGCAGCAGAGGGGAATCCCTGCACATGTGTAGGTGAAGAAATGAGAATGTGCTACCAGAGAATAGGTGTTTATTCTCCCACACTTTCTGTTTTGCTTAACTGTACTAACCCTCCTTTACTTGCAAGCACTGAGTGCATCAGTGCCTTTTACTTTCAATTTGAATCACAAGTAATTTGAATCTGATTACCATCTCACAAGGCACCTACCCACTGCATTCCTCACCTTTGTGAGCAAATTCCTAGCTCCTAATGATCACAGAATCATAGAATATACTGAATTGGAAGGCACCCACAAGGTCATCAAGTCCAGCTCCTGGCCCTGCACAGCACCAACCTCAAGTATCACGCTGTGCCTAAGAGCACTCCTGGAGTTCTGGCAGCCTTGGGGCTGTGACCATTCCTTGGAGAGCTTGTTCAGTGCTCACCACCTGCTGGGGGAAGAATCTTTTCCTGATATCCACCCTAACCCTCCCCTGACACAGCTCCAGCCATTCCCTCAGGTCCTGTCCCTGGTCACCACAGGGCAGAGATCAGGGCCTGCCCCTCCTCTTCCTCTCCTGGGGAAGTTGTACTTCATGCCAGCTTCAATGACGCAGCTCCAGTTTTCTCTCTTTATTCCTCATTCTGTCCCCATAACTAACTCTGCCTTTTGTTCCAGTCTTTATCTTGTCTGGTTGACTCCTGCTGCCCCTTTCTTGGTCTCCTGACCACTGCTCTGTTTCCTCCTGTGCCGCAGTGGCAGCCAGACCTCCGAGCTGCCCTTAGAAACAGCCCTCAGTTTTACTTGGCATGGCTCTGGTTGGTCAACAGAGGCAGCCCTGGGGAAAGCTGGGGTTTGTTCCTGTTTTCCTGGTGAGACTTGAGGAGTACCTTCTGTTCTCTGTGTCCCAGGTTCCAGGTGAGGGCTTTGAGGATCTGAATTTGGACTCTGAAGTGTCACATCAGAAGTCACCACAGAGATACTTTTCTTGAGGCATGATCAAGACAATCTGCCTTTTCATCTCTTTGTTCCTATAATCAACTAAACTATTTTTTGCCAATGTCTAGGGAAAAAACTAAACCAACAGTTTAACATCAGGATATTATTTTCTACTGTGCACAAAGGTCTTGCAAAGGTAACACATCAACCTAGTATTGTGGAAAAGTGATAATTCACTGAAAGCAAAGTCTTAACTGCTAGGAACACTTACAACAAAACACTTTTCTGGCTGCAGAGTAAGTGTGTGTCTTATTTCTGGCTGCCTCCAGATGCTCAGAGCACTTTTATGCCATATTTTCACAGGGTGAAATCTCCTCTGATCACCTGTGACATCCTCCCATTCCCATCATGAGGGGACAGTGCCAGCATGCATCCAGGAGGGCTGAAAGAAGAAGTTAATTGTACAATTACAGATTTGAGAATATCAGTATCTTCTA
Source organism: Aegithalos caudatus (assembly GCA_013389925.1). NCBI lineage: Eukaryota > Metazoa > Chordata > Aves > Passeriformes > Aegithalidae > Aegithalos > Aegithalos caudatus. Next base: position 265,381 of record WEIU01007043.1, read on the forward strand.
TTTTGAATGTTTTTAATCTTTAATTCTTTCCAAGCTCTAAAAGCTTGATCAGGAACAATGACATAATTTGTGTTCAGCTTCCAGTTCTTATTGTCCCTGTGAGCACCTGAGTATTTGCTCTTTCTTGCTTGCAGGTGCATCTCTCCTCCTTCTGTGGAGGAAACAGCTGCTACTTCTCTTTTTTTGGGCCAGGATGCTGGTACTTTGTATCTCCTTTGGTACATACTGAAATACTGAAATCAGTTTGTTTGACACTCTAAGGAGAGTCCATCACCTTTGACAAGAGCAGAGCTGTTCCTTCCTTCCTTCCTTCCTTCCTTCCTTCCTTCCTTCCTTCCTTCCTTCCCGGCAGGCTGTGACATTCATACTACAAAGAGCAATAAATATAATAAAGGGAGATGTGGAAGAAATGTGCTTCAGTAAAAGAAAAGCAGAAAGGCTTGTTTTCCCAAAAAGTAGCAAAAATACATTGTTTCTTCAAAATCCTCTCATTTCTGTCACAATCCCTGTGTGCACTGCAGTGCGCACACTGAAAGTTTTGGGAGAAAGTATTTATTTTCTTCTTTTTTTCTCTCTCTCTCATTCAACAGTGTTACATGATAGATTGGGTCAGCTCCTTTGGGTTTTCCATGGCCTTCTTTCTAATCATAAGTCCTTTGAGAAATGTGGAAGAGGGGCCAGTCCCTTCTCAGAAGTTATGGGAAATGGAGACCGATTAAATCACAGGCTTTGCCCTGTCAGTAAAAATGTAAAAATGTCAAACATGAAAAAAACGTATTTCCATATTGGGTGATGTGTGGGGTTTTTTCTCAGCTATAATTGCTCTAGCAGTATAAGAAAGCCACACAAGGTTTAGATTAGTCAAGCACATTTTTGCACTGTGTATATAATAACAAAAACCTCAGACCTGCCAACCCACCCCCAGGCCTTGAATTTTTGGTAGACTTTCTAGTAAAGTTCTCTCCACAGTCCTTAGGGGAGTCTTCAAGGGTGAGCTGATGAAGACATTCCTCTGGTACCATTTGCATTTTTACATCCTGAGCTCCACTGCCATCTCCTCTGTCTGAAATTTGTTCCATTAATGCTTTACTCAGTGGGAGCAAGGACAGCCCCAGTTCCCCCTGCCCTGGAGTAGCCCAGCTCACCTCTGACATGGCAGTTTTTCTTGTTGGTGGAATGCCAGAGCAGCAACCTGAGCCCACTGCCCTCCCTGCCACACAGCCCAAGGTGGTGTGTGCTTCTGATTGCAGAGTGGAACCAATCCCAGGTGCCTTCATGCATTGCTTCTTCACTTCACTGGTCTCAAAGATCAGAGTAAGACCTTGAACAGGCCATGGCAATGTCTCTTCTCTTTCTTTGTTCTTCAAAAAATTCAAAACCAGCTCCTAAACAGTTGTGGAGGCAAGCTGATAGCCCAGTGTGAGAAGTGGATGATGAACCATCCTCGAGCAGCCATTTGAGGCAGGTAGTAGGAATTCAGCTCTGGCAGGACACTTTCATTTTAGTGGCCACAGAAGATGGCTGTGTTTGGATGGGTTGTTTAGCTTTTAGAGAGGTAAAGATAGGAGAGATAAATCTTATTAACTGTGAGCTGGAAGGTGTCAGACCTTGCCAGGGGTAAAGAGCTACTTCATAAGCATAAGGAGGGCAGATTCTGGAGCGGAAGGGGGGGGTGAGGGTGGGCTGGGATGAAGAGGCTTCAACCAGCTAGAAGAGCATTTTCCATATGTCAGAGCAGAGGCTGCCAGCTTTGCTCCTGCTGAATGCTACCTTTCCCCATGATTAGTCCCATTGATTTTCTCAGCTCTGCTCACAGGGAGCTAGACCAGACCTCGTGCTTCAGCCCCAGGAAAGGAGCCACCCACTGCTGAGCTACCGCTGGGACAGACCTGTCTCCTTGCTGCTCTGGGAAGGGAGCAAAGCGTGACGGGTCTGGAGCTGGCACAGCACATGCTTCTCGCTGCCAGATGCCTTGGGAAAGGAAATGAAGGATCCATCAAGTTCTCCCCTCTTCCCACTTGGGCTAAGGAAAGGGCATAGTCCGCACAAGGCTATTATTCCCCTGTGTGTGAGAAGCAAGACGCGGGACACGTTATGGCCCCTTACTCCTTGCATTGGCATGCTGGCCATGATCTGGCCCAAAGTGAGGTGCTACTCTGCATGAAAAAGGGGCAGTGCCTGGCTCTCAGTGGCCAGAAGGTTTTACATGGCCCAGAGCATGAGGTCAGTGCAAGCCCCTTGAAGAAAGGTGTAGCGACAATGCATCCAGTGCATTTACTGGTAAACACAAAAACCATTTACAAGAACAGGGAAAAAAAAAAAAAAAAAAAAAAAAAAAAAAAAAAAAAAAAAAAGGCATACATTTATTCTCAGGGCAGAATCAGTGTATGTGCCATCGAGCACCCACTGAAAGGCAAAGGGTTGGTCTGCCACAATGCACCATTTGCTGGAGGTTTCAGCCCCTCTATGATATTATGGCTGGTGCCTCAGAGACCTTGCTTTGCCTACCAATGTAATTGGCATGGCCTGGATGCTTTTGATGGAGTTTTAGCTGCTCCCCAACAAATCTGCTGAATGAATCTGTGGGACCTGTGGGTGTGTAAAGCCCCCATATTCCTCACTGACCTGCCCCTCTGGCTTGCTTGTCATGCAATTTACACTAACTAGCACTGTCCTTGTAACACTAAGGTAAGAAGTGAAACCCCTTTCTTTTCCCCCTAATTGTTCCACTGATTTTACAGTTACCAAGCTGTAAAGCACCTCATCACTCTTGTTAATTCTTTCTTCCTTTTGAGCTGCCAGTTAGTAATCAATTATTACCCTTGTCATTCATGCTGCAGCACAGCAGCTGGTCACAAGAAGCCTCTGTTTCATTGGGCTGGAGCCAATCAAGTCTCTCCAGCTGTCCCTTGCTGCTCTGAATCATAATGTACAGTACTTGTTGCTTTACAACTTCCTTTACCAGACTGCTTTAAAAAAAAAAAAAAAAAAAAAAAGAAAAAAAAGTTTTTGCTCCCAGTTCTACCCTCCTGGCACATCTGGCTGCTGGAGGTTAAACTAAACTCCCCAGCATTATATTATTATGAGGGGTGGGGGAAATACCCTGCTAACACTAGCACAACAGATATTTTTGTCATATTCTCTGTTTTATGCAATGACTGCATTGATATAAAGACTGCTGATAGATCAAAGGTTTCACTGGTAAAACGATATGAAAGGCAGAGACATTAACATCCATCAAGGTCCTGTTAGGATTTGCAGAACAGGGGTTCTGGGCCTCCCAAGTGAAACCTAGCAGGAAGGTCTGCGAGCCTGCATAGCAAATGAAAAGAAAACAAGAGAGGGCACACAGAATATTGGAGGAGGTAGTGACCCACAAAATAGTAGCAATTCGAGCTGCAAGGCACCCTGATTGAATTGCAGTGGAGGCAAACACTCCCAGGCTTGCGGGGCTTGTTCCAAGGCGATGTGCTCTGAGCTATCAGCTGGGCTTTCAGAGTGGCAAACAACAGCACCACCAGCTTGCCTGGCTGTCTTTGTTCCCAGCTCCCACTGCTTGCTGTGGAGATAAGAAACCTTGTGAAAATAGCCAAGATGAGAAGTACTGGGGAGAAGTGGCTGGTTTTGGGGAATCGAGATTATCATCCTGTAACTCACCTTCCTCTCTATGCAATTTAATCAAAAGGAGGAAACTTATATCACAAGTCTGCTACTGATGTGGGTATTCTGATTGGCTTCAGCCAACAGTCACAGGAATAAAAGTTTGGGATACATCTTTCCCAGTTATTTCTTGTCTTCTCTCATCTGTCACAAGGAACCAGTTTCATGGGAGCACTAAGCAACAAATTAAGGCATGGTCTAACCCCCACTAATTGCCACCTGTTGTAAGATTTTGTCCCCCTGATGCTTAGAAACACAATTAGTGTTAACTATGTGATGTACACCAGTGGCATTATGTTAAAGTGTGTAGTTTTATTGCTGCTGCAGCTGAAACCAATAAACTCCACTCTGCCAAACTGAGCACAAAAAGGGTTTTACAAGGGCACTATGCAAATCACATCAGTCAGTGAATGTTCGCCATAGGCTTGGTAAGGGTTTTCATCAAAATTTTGAACTGTAGAGAGGTAAAAAGCAATGCAATGTAGTCACCTGTACTCTATGAGACAAGTCCTACTGCTTTGGCTTTGCAGCTCTTTGTGCCAAAACTCCTGGGTGGTGATGGTGCCGCAGTGCTATTCATACTGACACAGGAGTCTTGGAAAGGCCAGCATCATGGGATGTAGTGCTGTGCAGGTGTATCACACTGAGATAAGAGAACACAGAAGGTATCAGGCCAGGTGCAGATCCTAAGGAACCATAAAACACAACTGCAGAATCATTTACTTTTGAAAAGATCTTCAAGATCATGGACTTCAACTGTCTAATCACCAGTTGTGTGTCAACCAGACCCAAGCACTCGGTGCTACAGTCTGTCATGTGTTGAACACCTCCAAGGATAGTGACTCCACAACCTCCCTGAGCATCCCCTTCCAAAGTTTAACAACCCTTTCAGTGAAGAAATTCTTTCTGATGTCCAACCTGAACCTCGTCTTGTGCAGCTTGAGGCCATTTCCCCCTTGTCTTGCTGCTGTATTCCTGGCAGCAGAGCCTGACCCCTACCTGGCTGTACCCTTCTGTCAGGAGGTTGTGGGGAGTGGGAAGGTCTCCCCCTAAACCTCATTTTTTCTGCCCTAAAAAGGGTAATTTCAGCCTCCCCTTCAGTTCTATCAGCTTTGTTCAGTGGAGTGAATGTCTTTGATGTATGTTGTATGGGCCAAGCACTGTGACAGGTATGCTGCTTTGGGACCCCTAAGAGCCCTCCAGGCTTTGATGATGTCCATATGGCCCAGCCCAGCACTGAAAGGCAGGGCGTTTTGTCATTGTGCACTTTCAGGGTGGGATTAGTTCTTGGTCAGGGGCCAGCAGCCGGGTGTGCTCTGCTGGTGTCGTCCTGGTTTGCCATCAGTGCCCTGCTTGGACACGGAGTCTGCTGGGCTGTGGTGCTGTTCAGCACATTCTCAGCTGTGACTGGCTCTAGAGGAAAAGACAAGATCAGGAGTCCTCTTCAAAGGACAAAAGTTTTCAGAGAAAGGGCATTTTTCATTTTTCAAAGAAAGTGGCCTTTTCCATGGGTATATTTGGGAATCTGATGCCATGAAATCCTGTAGGCACAGAGCTGACACAGGTATGCCCTGACTATCGACTCTGAGGTTTTCCAAGTTTTCTGACCTCCCAGCACATTCTCTAAGCTTTACCTAATAGAATTAGTCCTTGAAACCAGTGAGGAGAAGCACGTGACGAGAAAAGAGGGAGAGCTCTGTGACTCTGGTGTTCCATATTGTCCTGAAAGAATTGCTGGTCAGACTCTATAACCTCCATCACTGAGGACATGGCAAGTTTGCAATGAATGATTGATCTCCATGCTGTCAAAAAGGAAGTCTTTTGAAACAGACTAATCTTATAAGTATATTTTTGAGTTATTTGAACTTTGAGGAATCAGAAAAAAGCATTTACTTTTTACATGCTTCTCTAAATGACAAAAAAGAAAACTCCTTTTAAAGGGAAAAAAAAATAGCATTTGTTCCAGTACAGGTGTTTGATCTTATTAAAACACTCTAAGACTCCTTAAAGCATTGCATTTAATATTTTCCCATTGCTGTGTGCTTGTGTCCATGTACATTAGTTAATGGTTGCATGAAATGAACAGTCATGGTGAATTCCATCTTGCTACACAGCATAAACTTTCACAGTGAAATGAATGTGAAAAGTATTTTGTAAAAATAAAACATGCATCTAAATATATCATAGGTACATTTGGAATTATATGAACTAATGTTAGCATGTCTACTGGAATAAAAATACTGGGTGTTTCTTAGGTTGCAGAAAGGAAGAGGAGAAAAGGGTAAGACACCTTCTGCAGAGATCTGGTGGAGAAGACTGTAAATTTTCTTTGTCTTCTCTATCCCAAAAGATGAGCTTCAGCTCTAGTACATAATCTCATTACTACAGGATCCACAGCAGACTAGGACCATTGGTTCGGGCATTCTTTGGTGTTTGGAATGTCTCTACCCCAAGCTGCCTGGTACCAGCAGAGTCACAGCTGGAGGAAAAGCCTTCCAGGAGCCAAGGAAGGAGAAGTTTATATGATCTGCAGAAAAAGTCTTATACAATTTCATATTTCCCTGGAAATTCAAGTCAGGATTGAGCTCACCTACCATCCAGTGTCCAGGTGAGACTGAACACTGGGGCTATGGATGCCTAAAGGAAATAGTGGGAATGACAGTGGTCTTGCCTGTCTTTATGCAAGTTCACAATCTTGCTGTGTAGGCTTCCCTTGGAGCCATCAAATCACAGAATCACAGAGTGGTTTGTGTTGGAAAGAGTTCTAAAGATCATCCCATTCCAATCCCCTGCCGTGGGCAGGGTCACCAGTCAATGGACACAAACATGGACTCCTTGTTTGGGTGTTCTGATCTGTCTTAGATGTCCTTGCTCTGAAAGGAAAACCTGTCTCCATTATTCAGCTCTTCTGAGATTATGAATTTCTGGTTGTAGTTTAACACTGTGATGAATCTTGCTTTAGGATTTGTGACATCAGATCACAAATATCCCTGCACAGGACACCAAGGTCAGTGTTGTGTCATCTCACCTCGTTGGTTCAAGCTCTTGAGAGATCAGTCCTGTACCAGCAGGGTTTATGCTGTGTAAGGTGTTGTGCATTGCTGTTGTCCAGCTTTCTGTTAAATCATGCACCTATGATGGCTCCACAAAAATACTCATGGCAAGCTTCTTAAAGCAGTGATCCCATCAGGAATGGCAACACTAAACCTGATCTTGGGTTTTTGTTGGGTTTTTTTTTTTTTTTTTGAAGCAACTCTATGGTTCTAATGTTAAAGTTCAACTTTTGCTGTTTGTGTGGCACTTACTTTGCAAGTACCAGGTGCATCTGCCTTGAAAGAAAGAGAGATTTTTGTGAGATTCCTGAATATAAACCCAGAGTTTTATTCTGTTCAGTGTGATTCGTATAGCAATACCTTTTCCTTTCTTCAACTAATACCCATACACCATTTTTCTTCTAAATCTTGATTTCCAGGAATTTTGCTCTCCCCTCTCCCCCGGAATCAGAGGTTTGTGGTTAATAGCTTCCTGGATACACAGCCTGCCTTACACACTTCGCAAATTAAAGACAACACCCCACTGAAATAAAAATCAAGTCAGATAAAAACACAAAGGAAAATACAAAATAGGGTACTACCCAGATGTGAGATACTGGACTAATTTCTCATCTTCACTGGACTTTGTGCTGTGGAAATGAGAAGGCTGGTGATCATGGGAAAAGTGCTACTGGCTTTTCATGTCATAATAAGCTGGTCTTTTCAATATAGTCTGGTGGCTCATTCACTTTATAGCTACAGTTTTCTATTCAGTTTGATCAGCCACTTGGAATTCCCAAGTGTCAGCTGCACAGTTTAAAAACTGCTTTCCAAAGGATAATTATGCAGACCTATTTTTAGATTCCTAAGTACCTGCTTTTAGAAGCAGAATTGTGGATTTAGGCACCCATCTTAGAAGTGCAGCCCACAGCAATGCATTGCTACCCAGACTCCCAACTTGGGGGCTGAGCTAGGAGGATGACACTGTGTTTGTCCTGTGTCAGTGTCCATGGCTTACCTACTGCCAAAGACTTTACACACTTCCATAAACAAATGTCTCCACAAGAACTGGGATGAGGCAATATCAGCTCTCAAATTGATGGCTGTAGTTTGGTGAGAAATTTACCCCACTGCCTTCAATTCTCCATCTTGCTTTGGATTTGTGCATGTTTACTGGGCAAGTCACACTAATTAGAAGTATTTTGGATTTATCAGATCCCCCTGCATTAGCTGCAAAAGCCACCTACAAGGAACAGAGAGAAGCCCATTGTAGGAAACCCACATCTAGCACTTGATTGGAGCTTTGGAGCATTTTGAAACTCCTAGAAAAAAAAAATTCCAATTTCAGAGCATCCCTGACTCAGTTCATGACCTTAGTTGTCCTCTAGGGTTTTCTCCAGACTGCAATGACCCATTTTTATTGGGCCACTTTGCAGAGTGAGTTCTCACCGAGATTTTCCTCAGCTGCAGAAATCTCCAGGTCATCCGCCCAGGGTCATGTCATATCTTAAAGGTTATCTTGCACAGTTAAGCTTTAGGTCTGCTGGGCACAAGTGAGGCTCTCTGAAGCTACTTACACCTCTTCTGTACACTACTCCATTCACTGGGGCATTTTTTTCTCCCTCTTTATCCAGGCACCCACAATTACTATTTCCAGTTTGTGGTTACTCAGTGAGATTTCTAGAGGCAACCCTTCATTTCACTAGTCCTGAAAGCATCTTTGCCTTTAATGCTCCCTTTAGGGGTATCCCCATTGTTTGAGTGGTCCCATTATAGAACCAGTAGCTGCCCAGGCAGTGTTTAGTTTTACAAACATTTAAAATCACCTAGCACTTCTGCCTAAAGAAACAGCCCCATTCTTGCCCTGTGTCTGCTGGCCACTCTTTTTCTCTGGTCTGGATTAGTAGGGAAAAAAAAAAATTACTTTAACACATTAAAGAAAAATAGTATTTTTTTTTTCAGTTCCCCAGGACATTTCACCTGGCTGCAGAAAAACCCATGCTAGCAGAAGGGAGGAGTGGTACAGGAGATCAGATCTTCTGCTTCCAGTGTTGTCAGCCTCAAGGATTTGTAAAAGTGCAACTTTAAGGGAAATATTTCTATAAAGTACTGCAAAGTATTGGAAAATTATTATTTTAAAATATTGCAAAATTACTTTGCTTCTCCTGGTTATCCTGACTTTCTGTATGCAGTGCTTTTTATTGGGACACTTCCTTTGCTTTTCTGGACCATAATGATATTTGTAGGTGTTGATCACATTGTTCTTAGCTGCAAGATTGGAGGCTGCACAGATTTATGCTGTGAATAAGAGGAGTTTGTTTTGTGTTCAGTAATTTCTAGTGCAGATTTGAGGGGTTCCATACAAGAGTCTTGCAGCTGATGCATAACATAAGGACAAGTAAGATTTTCCTTTCCTTCCAGATTGGAAATCTCTTCTTCTTTCTGCAAACATGTCTTGATGTTTCAGCCAAATAGCTCTTGTTATTAATAAAGACCCATCAGAGATTTTAATCTAAACCCCAAACATATATCCTCATTAAGAAGAAATTCTTCCCTCTGAGAGTGGTGAGGCTCTGGCACAGGATGCCTGGAGAAGCTGTGGATGTCCCATCTGTGGAAATGTCTAAGGCCAGGCTTGGACGGGATTCTGAGCAAGCTGGGATAGTGGCAGGTGTCCCTGCCCAGGGCAGGGGGTGGGACTGGATGATCTTTAAGGTCTCTTCCAACCCAAACCATTCAGTGATTCTGTGATTAGACCTCTATAGTGGTGATGTCTGACAGAACCATCCCTTCCCCTGAGGGACATTTAACTCAGTTCAGAAAAGGTGTGAAAGTCTTGTCCTCCAAACTGCATCTAACACTCAGGTGGTACCTATGACTGGATGATTTTTATTTTGTCTAATTATTTTTCATCGTCTATTTGTTGGAAATAATAACTTTCTGTACTGGTGGAATTCCCAGATTTCTGGTTCCCTACTGGAAGAGTTTGTAAATGGCACAAATTCTCACCCTGCCTGGTTATTTCAAATGCGATCTTGATTTGGAATATTTTTCCTATGGCATCCCCTAATTTGGACCCTGCAGAGCCAGATGTTTCCTTTTATGTTGCTACCGATCACAGGAAAGAAAAAAAAAACAAAACTAATGTGCAAAAAATTTGGCAAGTGACAGCTTGAGGGCAGAATTTTGTAATGCTGAGCCTGTGAGCCTCATACTAAACTAGTTCCAAAACAGGATGTTGCAGTGCATGTCTAATATCCCTTTTCTACCACACCCCAGAGCAATTTCTGTTGCTATCTGAGCTATGAATTACATTAAAAAGCAGAAATCAAATCTCACAAAGAAAGATTATATCTACTTCAACAAGCAGCAGGCACAGGTTTTATCCATATTGCTGGAATAGATGAAGGCAAAGATGTTGCACTTTGAGGCACTGTGCAGTGAGAGCCCCCCTTGCCTCCCAGTGCCCTGACAGTTGTGTTACTACAGCGACAGAAACAATCATCCTGTTTGTTAGTCATATCCAAAACTCAGACTTGCAGAGCAGAGTTATCTTTTCCCATTGCTGCTCCCATCATCTAAATACATCCAGGATAAAAATCAGATCTTAATCTGCTCAGTCATATGGCAATCCACGCCATCCTTGATTATCAGTTCTTGTTCCCCAGCAGCGAATATGCCGTAGTTCGTTCCACAACAATCTCAATTTCAGGATATGGTTATTAGCAAAGTTTTGAGGGGTTTATTAACATTGTCTCTTGGTCTATGGGATGTCACAATTTGTGTAGCTTGGGGAAAAGCACTTAAGAAAACCTCCATAGTTTGCACTTTTTCTAACAACAGGCTGCTATTTATTATTGGCAAGAACAGAGCACGGGCTTTAGAATTTAAGCAAAAAAGACCTCTGGCAATGAGGAAATGAGCCTAGACATTTTTCATGAATGGGTTAGAGCTGCTTAACTCTGACTGGCTTGTTTTCTTTTCTTCCTATTCACATCACTCAAGTCCCACCTTCCTGCCTTAAAAGGCATCTCGTTCCCTGGCAGCAAGACAAGTATCTGTTTGATGTCAGCACCCTTTTATTTGCTTAAAAGCATCTTTTTTTCAAGGCAGTAAATTGAAAATGACTACCGCGTCGAGAACTAGCCAATTTCCAGCACTCTCTGCAGAACTGCTCTGCTTTCACATTTGAGAGTTATCATTAATTTTCTAATGAATAATGAGATCAGAGAGCTTGCATGCTGTATTATGTGTAGGAAAATGCTTATGTAAATCAGTATAGCTGTGGTAGCTTCCCAGGGGAACTTTCAAGCTTATCATATCATTAAATCTGATAACAATTCATTTTTTTTAAATGTAATGCAAGGGGAAAAAAAAGGTCTATTCACTGCCTGTTTGTAATAATATGTTTATAATATGAAAGAGAAAGGAAGGCTTCAAGATCATATATGAGAAAATGAAATGAGAAATTCCTTATTCTTTGCAAGCTGCACCCTGTGCAGAGAAAAAAAAGCACTCTCTGTATTTACATAGCTGAACCTTGTGAAATATGTTGATTGTAATGAGAACATTGTCATCATTCAATATGGATTTCACTTTTCCAGGCTCCCCACAACAGATTCCAAAGCTTTTCTAGCACTACACTTCCAGGGACCTTAGGGGCATTATCCTCATGTTCCCCTTCTTTTTCCTTCCCATGTGAATAATGAGCTCAATGAAATTTTAACCTGTTTTTTAGTGACAGGGTTGTATGAGTTGTACTGGGGCTAAAGACATCAGGATACCATTTTTCCAGCAGGACACGCAGCTGCTCCATGGATTCTAGACATCATGTTTACCACCTAGAAAACTTTTAATTAGTCTTCCTGTTTCCTTCCTCCCCTGCTTTGTGCTGAATATAAACAGCATTTGATTTGCCAGGACTGTGCAAGCTGCAGAATGTATTGTGGAAGCATCACCAGTGCCCCCACAAAATCAAAAGTCTCAGTGTCCCTTTTATTTCCTTGGGATGAACTCAGACAGAAATATGCCTATTCTCATGCCCAGGTGTAGAGTGAGTTTAGATGGGATATGAGGAAGAAATTGTTCCCTGTGAGGGTGGTGGGGCCCTGGCACAGGTTGCCCAGAGAAGCTGTGGCTGCCCCATCCCTGAAAGTGTCCAAGGCCAGGTTGGATGGGGCTTGTAGTAACCTGGGACAGTGGAAGTTGGCCCATAGCAGGGGGTTGGAACTGGATGAGCTTTAAAGGTCCCTTCCAACCCCAGCCATTCTGTGATTCTGTGATGAGTAAAGTTCCTGCATCTCCTCCCATCCCCTATTCCTAAGGCCATGGTTGAGCCTTAGGAGGTGAGATATGTTCTTACCACTGTGTCCATGTGGGGTTATCAGGCATGACTCATTGAATAATGACTAATAATATTTTGCTTTTTGGAGCACCTTCTCCCCTGAGCCTTAAAGTATTTTGAAAAAAACAAATTCCTGCTTCCTACTAATGCAAAGCTGGATTTAGGAGGAGGTATTCCCCATTAACCCAGCCTGATGTGACAAATCCTTTTGCTTCACAAGGTAGTGGATTGTGACCTCCACCATCCATCTGCGAGAAGTGAGTACCACTGAGACTTGGGGGAACACAGGTGTGCTGATAGGAAGCCAGGAGCTTCCTCTTTTTAACCCAGAACCTCCCCTCTGCCACGTTAAATATTAGCTACACGTTTTTCCACATTTGTCGGAAAGGGGGAAAAGAATGCATCTGTTCCTCAGGGATGATGAACTGAAATTGGCCCTGATTCAGGGGAAGAAAGTCTATTCAGCACAGCACTTAAACTGAGACATAAGTGCCAGCCTGAATAGAGACAGAGTTAAGCCTCTGTTTAAATGCTCTCCTGAGCAGGGGTCATTAGCACCAGCTCTCTCCCTGCACAAAGCATTATTCCTCATGGAAGCAGCCAGCATTCAGATGGGCATCCAAACTTTGGGGGGGCTTGCTTTATCTCAACCATTTTCTGCTGCTCCTCGCAGGCCAGTTGGCTGCTGCACACTTGGGAATCCGAAGGGATGGCTCCCAGCAATCTGCCAGGAGAGCCATTCAAGCCTCAAGTGCTGATTTGGAGGGCAGTGGCATGAGGTGGGGATTCCATCTGAGGCAGGTGGGGACACCCTTGGAACTCCAGGAGTAATGAACACCTTTTTCTGTTGGATACATGCTCAAATTATTATCAAATGGCAATACTGAGAAAAAATTGTGGAGCAACACAAACTTCTGCAGATTGAAAAATAAATCTGATCTTCTTCTGTGATCAGCAAAAATCTTTGAATATTGCCTGTCAATGTGTGAATAAAATTGATTTATCCATAAAACCAATTTTACCAAATGTATGGATTAATTAAAAAAATCTTTTCAAACACTTTTCCCCTCCCCAACTGAAAAATTTTGATGCATGCTTCACACATGGAGCCTTCTTGAGTTCAGCTATTTGACCACCACCTGGATCCTCAGGGGTGAATTATCACTGAAACTCACAGGTAGATTTTTTGATTTCCCAATGTTCTTGGGAGGAGTTATTACGACTTTGAAAAGTATTTTTGTTGTAGTTTTGTGCAAAGGCAATATATCTATAAGAACTGTTGGATTCAGCTGCCTCTCAGTCACACAAGGTGGCAGAAGGTTTGTAGTTATGTGACAGAAGGGCAGGAAGAACAAGCCTGCAAATTAAACATTTTTGGATTAAATTTAGATGTATGTTCTTTGTGCTAAAGCATTTGAATTCGGCAAAAGCAATACAGAATACATGAAGAAAATAAAGTGAAACATTTTATTGCTATTTGTATTTTAGCTAGGTGTCAATTGCTATGGAATATAATAATCCATCACTAGGAATTATGGCCATCTTAATGACCCGTAAGGGGATTTACCTTGGGGTCAGGGATGGTCACTTGTCAGGATAAGGTGTTACTCATGGATTTGACAAAGGTATTCAAAGTAGTGACTGCTGGGTAGCCAGTTTGCCTTTACATTGCAAATTAAAATTTTCCACTGACTTTGGAATAAGAGTTATTTTTACAGCAGTGAAAATAGAAAGAAAATTAAGCAATGCATTGTTTGCATTGCAAACACCTGTAATGTGGTATGACTAGACAACAGCTCTTCAAACTCTTACCCCAGCCTCAGATTTCTGAATTTAACAGTAAAGGTTACCTGAAGGTATCTGGTTCTGCTCTTAAGCTCACGTGGACCAACCCCTTGATCTGTAAACAGGCCCACTACACATCACCCTGTGGAGAAAGGTGTTCCTCTTTGCTGGAAGTATATTCCTGGCTTCTGTGGTGATTCATCAGTGCCAGGAAACTGCATCCTTTATGAGCTTACAAGACTATTCAGTTATGCAATGTATAAAGCTCTGTCACAGGATTGTGAGAGTGATTTTGTTTTGATGGCTGAAATGGGCCAATGTTGTAGAGTTATAATGGTGTTCTTTCTGACACACTCTTCTTATTTCAAGGAATGTCTACTTCTAAATCATGCTACATTCCCAAGAAATAGTCACGAGTTTCACTGAAGCATTTGAATTAACTAAAAATGTTACATCCTTGACATTCCTCTTTGATGGTGTTATGAACCAGCTGATGTGTAAATAAATGGTAGCTCTAATTGATGGGAGATGATCAGAAAAGATTGGCATTTAACAAATGGCAACAGTTTCACTCAGCTTCCTGTGAGTCAATCTAATAGTGACATTATTCATTCTTAAAGCTGAACAGTCACCCTCAGGGAAAGGCTGAGAAATCCTTGTGAGATCCCACCTACAGAGCTGCATCCAGCCTGGGCCCAGCACAGGAAGGACAGGGAGCTGCTGGAGCCAGGCCAGAGCAAGGACACCAAAGACATCAGAGGGATGGAGCAGCTCTGCTGGCAGGAAAGGCTGAGGGAATTGGGATTGTTCAGCCTGGAGAGGAGAAGGCTTTGGGGTGACCTCATTGTGGCCTTGCAGTGCCTGAAGGGAGCCCAGAGGAAAGATGGAGAGAGACTCTTGGCAAGGGCCTGGAGTGACAGGACAAGGGGGAATGGCTTCACACTGACAGAGAGGAGGTTTATGTTGGATATTGGGAAGAAATTGTTCCCTGTGAGGGTGGGGAAGCCCTGGCACAGGTTTTCCAGAGAAGCTGTGGCTTCCCCATCCCTGTCAGTGTCCAAGGCCAGGTGGGATGGGGCTCTGAGCAACCTGGGATAGCAGCAGGTGTTCCTGTATATGGCAATGGGGTTGGAACTGAATGAGCTTCCAATCCAAACCATTCTTTGATTTTGTGATTCCATGATCTATGAATGTGTGCATGGGGTAGGAAGGACTGATTTGGGCTCTGCAATTTGGGTAGTTTTATAGGAAAGATATGAAACTGCTTCTCCCATGTCCACTGCGAATATTCCAGCAGCTTAGAGCTGAATCTCTGCCAGTTTTCCTGCTCCAAATTGCTCCTGCTGACCAATTCCAAACCACCTCCAGGCAGAAGGGGCCCCAGTCAGTGGGAACTCCAGGGGAGCAGGAGCAGTGGGACATCAGCCGGCTGTGCCTGAGAGCAGGAGAGCTGTGAGCTGGAGAATTGGGATCAGAAGACCCTGAGAAGGAGAGGGGCCCTCCCTGCAGCTGGCAGGGCACCAGGCAGCACAAGAACACAGGGCACTGGCCTTCAGGCAAGACACTGGGATGGAAGCATCCCAACAGGACATCTCTTTTATGGCTCTTGTATGGGCTGCCCACAGGGGCCGGGCGAGGAAGGGTTGTTTTGTTCCTTCTCTGAAACCATTGCAAACATTGTTCCCAGGGTAGTTGCAGAACTTTGTTCTGGCTTCTCTAGCACAGTTATTGGTGGTTGATTCACTGAAATCTGAAAGTGTTGGTACAAACCCAGTGAGGGCTGCAGTCTCTAAAGAGCTGCTGAGTCTCTTGGTGCACCTCAGTTTCATGTATGTCCCCACATTAGCACAGGGTGACAAAGTGCTGCTATGCCCCAATTTGGGGGGTGAATATGAGAGTGACAGAGGTTGCATGGACACTGCTTCCAGTTCCAAGGGTTTCCCAAATCCTGCACTGCTCAAATTTGGGGTTCTTATTTCCTTTTTTTACTCTTTTGCAGTAGTAGTCTTCACTCAGTCTGTTTTCAAGCATTTCTCTGCAGCTGAGGGACAGAATGTTACTGTCTTGGAATATGAGAGCTGAGCTTCACATTGGTTTACAGCAATCAGACAAAAGAGCTTCAGATAAAAATTCAGTAAACACTACTCAGATTTACAAGTACATGACGGGAAGCAACAATATTTAGTGTTTGGATATAAATCAAGGACCTCTACATATAGGTATTATGTTGATTCCCTCCAGCAGGTACTCCTTCTCCTAGTCCTAAAGATTGCTAGAAACTGAAGAGAGCTGACTTTTTTTGACTGAAGAGAATGCTCATTGCCCATGCTGTCTCCAGGCTCAGTGGGCAGGATGTATCCCAGTTGTTTGCTGCTAACACCACATTTGGAACAACAGTCAAGCAGTTGCCTGGAGCTGGGAGTTAGGAGACACTAGGATGCTGGGATGGGGGCTAGGAATAAAAGGCTAATTTTCCCTGTGTGAAAAACACAGGAATTCTCTAATCCCAGCTCTGGCTGCCCCCACAGCAACTCCAGTGACACAAATAGATGTGGGGTATTGCATTACATCATCAGGACAAACCCTAATGGGTTTATTTATGGCCCAGGCAAAGCAAGATGGAGTGAGATTCTGATCTCTGCTTACCTGGTGTAAAGTGGGAGTAACTGCAGAGATAAACTGACATAACAAGGATTAGAGCCTGGCCTCTTTGTCTGTAGCTGGTTTTAGAAGCAGCTGGCTTTTAGAAATTACGGATGTCACATAAATCACTGGTAACAAAGTGGTTCTGGACTGCAGCCTCCAGCAGCTTCTGACCATCTATCTCTGTAAAAGTGATGGTTCTCCATGCAGCTGGTTTGTGTCCAGTGGCTTTCAGCTGAGCAGAGTGGACAATGCTCCATCTCCCACAGCCTCAAGGAAGCAATGAGATTTGTGTAGCTCAGGCAATCAGAAGAAGGCAGCTCGTGAGATGCCATCTGATCAGAGATGGGGCTCCAATAGCGGAAGTCTGCTGAGCACAGGGCAGTCATATCTCATCTCCTGAGCTCTGGAGGGAGAAGGGTGTTGGACAATAAGTAGCCCTGATAGCAAAGTAGATCTTCCAGTGAGATATGGCCTGGTACTGCTGGCACAGGTCTCTGAATATAGCCAAGGCAGAGGAGGTAAATAGGTGTGAATAAATACATCTCACCCGTCCTCAAGCATCTTGAGAGGAGGAATGTAGAGTGTTCGTTATTGTCTTGTATTAAATGTGGCTTTCATTTTAAAAGACCTTGATATTCTACATACCAAATAACCTGAGGTTGCACTGATTTTGAGTGTGCTCATCCCAGAATAATGATTGTGGGTCTGTGTCCTCTGTTTTTTGGTTCCCAGGCTGTGGGGCAGTGTATTTCACTTAATAATTAGTTACCTGTTGGGGAAGAGTAAGATATGAGGGTATTTATACTCAGGTTACACTGAGCAGAAAGCCATTTTTGTGCCCTGAAGCTGCTGTAAAGATCAGCTCATCCAAGGTAAATACAGGCTTCATTTTTAGTAGTATTTTTGAAGAGTAGCTTGTAAGGCTAATAAGTTTTGGGGTTTTTTTTTAATGTTAGAATTGCTAAAAGATGATGTCTACCTTGGGCCAGATCATTTTCAAACTATACAAATTGCTTTAGCCACATTAGCAGTAAATTATGCTGGCTGAAGATCTCACACCTTCACTGATCTTAAATTGCAGAAACTTCCAGGTTGCTGTTACTGAACTGCAGCTTTTGCCTCCTTTGAATATTTATCACATGTAAATTTTATTGTCTTCTCTAAAGTCTCACACAGGACTATAATCAGTGCAAACAATGTATTTAATGTGTCTTAATGAATGTTACAATTCCTGGTATCTGTTGTAATGTTTATACTTGAGAAGACCAAGTCTGATTTACTCAAAGGAAAGCTGAGACAATTTGATTACGTTTAGTGGTACCAAAGTGGGGAAAAGGTCCTGCCAGCCAAAAACCCCCACCCCTAAAACATGTTATGGGCAGCTGAGCAGACACAGTCTTATAAGACAAGTTAAGTTCATTTCTTCAGTATTTAGTCGTGTTCCTGTTTGGAAATGGCCTCAATTTGAGCCAGGGGAGGCCCAAGCTGGACATCAGGAGGAATTTCTTCATGGAAAGGGTGGCAGGCATAGGGACAAACTACCCAGAGAGGTGATGGAGTCATAGTCCTTTGTTCAAAAAGCAACTGGATGTGGCACTCAATGCCATAGTTATTTGACAAGGTGGTGATCAGTCAAAGACTGGACTCGATGCTGGAGGTCTTTTCCAACCTAAATGATTCTGTGATTCTGTGTGGTTCTGTGAAGGTGTCAGTGATTGCAGAAATAAAGGTCCAAGTTCTGCTTGTTTGAGGCAGTCAGCAGCCTGTGTTTTGTAGGTTGCAGAGAGGTTCTCTGTCGGGATGGACTAAAGACTTGCAAAGTATCCTGCTCCACCTTCCTGATTTGCAACTACATTTCACTGCACTTGTCTGTTGTTTTTGGAAGTGTCTTTTTCAAATATTGGGATATCCTGGGATCACTCTATTCATTAACCAGCTAGAACTGAGCAGGAGGTGGGTGGCTGCTCTGCCTAAAGCACAGTTGGGGCTTTTTGTCATGTAGGAGTACCTGGCAGCTTTGCAAAGGACAACAAATGATTCCTTCCTAATGTGAGAGCAGCAGGAGCCAGGCCTGCTGGTGGAAGGCAGGGCCACTGCATCAGAGTGAATAAGTTGCTGACACCCAAAGAAATTAAGAGGGTGTGATAGGAAAGAAAAATATTTTGAAAAATTTTGTTTGCAAGTGGGGGCTGAATAGCTCTGAGAAAACTGGGGCTTTAAACATTTTTCCTCTTCTCTAAGAAAATCATTTCCAAAGGGTGGAGCTATAAAATACCTCGATGTTATAGTTAATATTTCAGTAAAATATTGTTGTTAAGACAGAGGTCTCTGCACATGGAATCTCTCCTGACTCCCTATCCCTTGTGGAAATTCTCTCACTTCTCTACTAAAGGGATCAAAATTTGGCCTGGAGTAGATTCCAGCCATAGCCTGAGCTTTTAAATGTTTCCAATTTCATGTGAGAGAGTTGCAACTTTTCTTAGAGGGGGAGTGACCACAAAATTCCCTGTGGAGAGCGGGAAGAGCATGTGAAGGTACCTACCCTTCAAAGGGTTGTTTTGTGGAGGGTATGATGTCTCTGACATCACAGTTGCTTTCCTGGCTTTTCTGGCTGGTGCTGCTTTCCCCCTTTCTAAGAGAAAGGGCAAGGTAGTCGGGATGCTCCAAGATGATGGGCAGAAAGCTCCCAGCAGGAAGGCACTAAGAGGGTCACTGTCTGGGAAAAGGGGCTCCTGTTTCGGAGAGGGATGTACAAGGGGCATGGCATGGCTCCCAAAGCAGGCTTCTGTGCTGAGCTTTCACTTCTGCAGTTTCAGCTCTTCCCAAGTCCCTGTCTGCAAACAGCCTGGTGGGATGGGAAGCTCTGTAGGGCAGGAGATGTGTCCCATTATGCATCTGGCACCAGGAAACCCTTAATTTCTAGGCATCATTGTAAGGCAGGTAGTAACTAAGGGTTGATTATGTTTGAGAGCGGCAGCTTGGCAGACTGCACAATGAAGCACAGATAAAGTGACCTTGTGATTTTGAAAGCGAGACCCATTATTTGTTTTGAAACATATTGCCTCAGTGACCCTGCAAGTTCTGCAGACATGTCCTGTCTGGAAATGCCATAACAGGTTGTTCGCTATATTTTCAACTGAGTTAAGGTTTTGTTGAAATAAGGAGTATCAATCAAAGGCCAGAAGGCCACATTCCTTTGGTGTTGTTGATTTCATAAGTATCTTTTGTCTGAAAGCCCGTGCTGACAGGGCATCAGGGGAGAACTCCTGGCGTGAGTGGGGATGAGTGAGGGCAGCCACATGGATCTGCATCCCTGTCAAACTTCTGTCAGCAGAGGTCAAGTTCTCAAGCTCCAGAGAGGACCCTCCAGCACCCAGGGATTAGTCAAGGGGAGAGCCAGACACCCTTCACAGCACAGAATCAACATTATCTAGAGCATGACAGGGACAAGTGGAATATAATACCTGGGGGTGTGCAAGGGAGGTGCTGTTCACATCTCCAGAAAATGGCAGGGACACAACTCTCTCCCTGCCCTGAATTCTCACCTTTTTGTCACAGGAAATGCTCAAAATGAGATTTGTGTGTAGGGACAGTCAGACCATGGTGCCAAGGTCAAGTGTATGTGTTGGTCTTGGTTCCCTGCAGCTTTTTTTCAGGCTAGGATTCGAGTTCACATGAAACACAGCTCACCTACATGTAGTGAGACAGAGCTGGGTGATTTTTCTATCCTCTTGGTGGCAAATTGGAATTTTGCTGAGAAAAATGCTGGTTTTATTGTCTAGAAACTGTTCGCAGATTTGGTGTATTTGGTGTACACTGACAAAACCAAAGGAAAAAATGTGTCCCTTTTTATCTCTTAGTGTCAAGGATGTGGGATAGACAAGTTCCACCCTCTCGTTTTCCTGAGGTGACATGATCTTACCTTTCCATCATGTTTGGGCTATTTTGGTGATATTCATGGCCTCTCCTAAGGGAGCCATCCAGTTCTTCACTGAATATTCAAATATTTACTACACAGGGGCAGGGAGGGAGGGCTGGGAATGAGAAAAAGTGATGGCCAGTCTGTCCACAAGACATTTACCAAAGAGAGGGAGCATCTGAGTCACAGGATCTAATCTCTTGCATATTTGTTTAGGCAAAGGAGACTCAGGTCAGCCAAGGGGTTGAGAGCAGCTTTGATTCCTCCTCTCCTGGTGAAAGCACTGAGGTGGTGAAGTCACTTCCCTGAGGGGAGTCTCCTAAGACAAAAGGGGTGGTCCAAATGAGCCCCACCACTCAGAACAGGGAAAGAGGGGACATAACTACCTTCCCTCTGTGATCAGTGATTTTCACTAATAACTTTATCTATTTTTGTCTTTGTTTTTGGGGGGGGTTGGTTTTTGTTAGGTTTGGGTTGTCTTGGTTTGGCTTGGCCTGGTTTGGTTTTAACTGGAAAGAGAGAAACTCCTGTTTCAAACCTGGAATGCTTTATTCAATGCAAGTTGAAAGGTTTCATTTTGAAGTGAGAAAAAAAGCAAGTACCAGTCATTCCCTCTACTAAAATTGATCCCACTTCTTGATTTGCTTGGGATTAATGGCAAAAACTTAAAGCCACCATTTGTCAAGAGGGTCACCTGGCTTCCTCAGTCTGCTGATACCTGTGAAGGTGCTTCAGCTGAAAGTTGAGAGGGAAGTGGGTAGCTCAGGAGAAGAGGCACTGCCAGGAAAAAGTGGGATTTCATGGCTCCCTGGGAAGGGAGAACAGCATAAGAGCTCTGCCCACTCTTGCCCTTGGGTCTGTCCTGCTGCAATGGGCTGCATCCAAGACCTTAGAAACCATTAACCATTCCCAAAGTTTTGTCATAACTGGCATTTCTGTAAAAGAATTTGGGTTTAGACTATTGGTAATCATTATTATTTTGTGTAAAATAAATCCTTAGTAGTGTTATCACTCCTGAGTGGTGGAGGTGATGGCAAAGTCACCATCCCTGGAGGTATTAAAGGAATGACTGGATATGGCACTCAGTGCTCTGGTCGGAATGACAACGTGGGCATTGATCAAAGGTTGGACTTGCTGATCTTGGAGGTCTTCTCCAACCTAATTTTCACACTTCTAATTTTAAAATATTAACTGAGCGAGAAAGAATTTTAAAAAGTTCTTCCTCATATCCAGGTGGAATTTCATGCACATCAGTTTCTGCCCATTCCTCTTGTCCCAGTGGCTGGTACCACCAAGAAGAGCCTGGATTTGAGGAGCTGACAAAAGGACTTTTGGTTTTCATTACTGAAATGCATCCACAGTCATGCGTGACATATTGGCTGATGCTGGAAGCATCAGTCCCAGCATATCCCTGGAGCTGAGTTCCACAGGGCAAGAGGGATCCAGCCCAAGGATCAGACTTGGAGGGAAGAACACAGACACATGGCAGTCACTGCTGCTTGATGACTTATGGGTGTCTTCTGCTCAGTGGTGTCTGTGTGCATGCTCAGCCCATGGCAGAAGTGAGGAAAACCAGGTTATGTGAAACCTCAGAAGAAAGTGGCGGAAGTTAAGGACTTTTCAGCTCATGCTGGCTGGGCAGTAAGAGCATATGCACCTACCCAGCTACCTTAGTTCAGCTGGTGTGCTTTAATCTGGTGTTGTTTGAGCCCTTCAGTCCCATCCTTGAATTATGTGAAGGAAGCAACAATGTGTAACAAGTGCTGGCAGTCAGACTGGGTTTGTGTGAACATCAAGGTTAGCATTTCCAAAGCATGCAGGTGACTTTTGAAACCAAATTCAGTTTACAGTTAGACTTTGTGGCTCCAAAGAGCCATCATTATTTTGAGAAATTAGATTTTGAGCCAAGTTTAAAAAAAAAAGAAATCAATCAGAATTGCTAACAATGGGACACAAGTTCCTGAGTTAATTGGGTAGCTTTGAAAGCATTACTCGCTTATTTCCTTCTCTGAAGGAACTGAAAGAGTGACAAATCTGTTTTCCAGAGAAAAAAGAGTTTAAATTGCAGGACATAGTTTAAGATGTAGATTATAGTCAAAGATGGGATAACACAGAGATAGCTTTCAAGAGGATAACCAACCACATGCTATTGAGGGGTAGTCTCCAGGTCCACCCTCCCTCCTTCATGTAGTGCTCTTAGGAAGTCAGGCATTGCCTGAGAGGGGGAGAAACCCTCTTCCAGAGGCACTGAAACCCTTGAGCCGGGTTCCTGCTGGCCCTCTGCCCCTGCAGGTACTTGTGCCACGTGGGTGGGGCTGCAAGCTTTAAAAGCACTCAGCTCCTCGGAGGTGGAAACAGCACAGGTAGGGCACGATAATCAAGGAGATAATCTGGAAGGCTATTTACAAGGACCATAATGGAAACAGGTTTCCATGACCTCCTCCTCCTTTATTGCTGAACCTTTGGCTTGACCCGGCTCGGGGCTCCCACCGCTGCATCGCTGAGAGCATCGTGCTCAGCCTGGCAGGGAGCCCGGGGCTTCCAGAGGAGGGGGAAGGTTTTGGCTACTGCTTGTAGTGGCAAATCAGCTGCAGAAGAGGGAGCCCATGTCTTCTCCAGCCTGGCACCTCCAGTTTCATCTTTTCTCTCCAGTCATTTTCACACCTGCACAAAGAGGAAACTGAGGAGGGGAAAAAAATGGAGTGGGTTAAGGAACACGAGTGTGGACATCACTGCCCAGCCCAGACACCTCCCGGGAGCCGCCCCACGGGGCCAGGGCCTCGCCTGCCAAGGCCAGAGGCTGCAAGAGGAGGAAAGGTCCCTTTGGGCAACCACAAGAGGCACCAGCTGAAAGTCTTGTGACTGCCAACCACACAGGTGCTTGTACTCCAGGCATGCTCCTCGCAGGGTGTCAGAATGACAGGAATGTTTCCTCTGCAGCACACAGACGTGAGCTGGCTTGCATGGGACACGATTCAGCAGGAGGCACCTCAAACACCCCTAACACCAAAACAAGCAACACTCAGGCACAACCACTCTGATTGTGCCCTTCACACGCACACTTCATAACCATCACCCCTTTTACTTCCCACTCCAGTTCATCCTGACCAAAACAAAAGGCAAGGGAGATAGCGTTAATGAGGTGCAGGGGGATGGACGCTATCACCCTTTGCACATCCGAGATGAGTGGGTTTAGCAGAGCTCCCAGAGAAAACATAAGGGGTTGCATTAGCTCGCTTCAGAAAATGCTTAACCTTCCACAAAAAAAAAAAAA
>WEIU01007043.1:289066-317750 GCA_013389925.1 Aegithalos caudatus
AAAAAAGGCATTATTCCCTGTGAATACTATGGCATGTATTGCCCCTCCAGCCCGCACCAGGAAGGGATCTGTGGCAGGGATATACTTCAAGGAGATTGCGGTTTATATTACAGCTGCTAAGATAACCGGGAGCTTTCAAAAGGAATCCCAGCTAGCGCAGCTTGTTTTACAATACCAGACTCCAAGCGGGGGGAGTGGAAAGTAAGTTTGTTTTCCACGCTGCCCCTTTATCTTGATGTCAAATATATCCCCTGGGAAAGGAAAACATTTAAGCAGCAGATCCCATGGACACACACACACACACACACACACACACTCATGCGCCTTTCCCCCCATTGAGCCGCAGCCATGTCTGGAGCGTGGCACTGTTCAGTGTGTGGGTGCTGCTGGACAGCTGGAGTTTTGGCAGGGAAAGCCCAGGAAAAAGGTGCTTCAGGTGTGATAATCAACAGTCACAGCTACTGGTGCCAGCATGGGATCTGGGCTGGTCAAACCCTCAAGCCACCTGCTGCAGGTGGAGTTGTGATCTCTTTGAGAGCCCCTCCATGTTAGGGGATGATTACAGCTGGACAGGAACCATTTATTTGTGTGGACAAAAGCATAACAAAATCCAGTCATAAAATTCCCTAGATAGCTCATGTCTGAAATAAGATTTTTAACAAGGAAGGGCAGGAAGAACTGTTGGCATGGCTTCTCAGGGGAGCATTGAGGGGGGTCTTCACTGCCTCTTTGGAGTATTGAAAATGTTTTGATCTAACTCAGTCAGAACTCTGGTCTTAATACTGACATTATTGCCTGGATTCTGAAGTCTTAGATAATCATAATGGAACTTCCTGGTCTGAAAATCTGTCACAAGGCACTGCTAAGTGTAAGAAGTGTACATGGATGCAAGCCTGTCCATTACTATTATTATTATTATTATTATTATTATTATTATTATTGGTATTGGTATTATTATTGTTATTCCTGGAGAGGGACTCTTCATCTGGAATTGTAATGACAGGACAAGGGAGAATGGGTTCAAGCAGAAAGACAGTAGGTTAAGACCGTAAATTAAGATAAGATATTAGAAAGAAATTCTTCCCTGTGAGGGTGGGAAGACACTGAAAAAGGTTCTGCAGAGAAGCTGTGGCTTCCCATCCCTGGAAGTGTTCCAGACCAGGCTGGATGGGGCTCTGAGCACCCTAGCATGGTGGAAGATGTTCCTGCCTATGGCAGGGGGAGGGAACAAGATGGTCTTTAAGGTCCCTTCCAACTCAAACCATTCCATGATTCTATGATTATTTCCCAGCCTGAGTAATGAGGATATGTGTTTCCAGAGCTCTGGATGACAACTCTGCTGATGGCCATGGTGTTTGTACAATTAACACAGTACAAATGCAAAGGGAATGTCATACTTAGAGTTAAATTGGTAAAAAGACAACCACTGAATAAGAATAAATGTTGCAGCTGCAATGTGGAAGCCAAATTTTCTTGCTGGCAGGTGAGGCAGGACTGAACCAGTGTTCCTAAGGAATATGAGGATGCTTGGGGACACACCTTCTCACCCACAAAAATAAATGAATAAGCTGGGATTCTTCTTTAGACAGGATCAGAGAAGCAACCAAGGTAATTACATAAACATATACTCCTTTCCAGTGCTAGTTAGCTAAACAATAATGCTACAATGAAATAGGGAGCTCACTAAACATACCCATGCTCTGGACAAACAGCGAGTTCAAACCTATATTTGGTTTCACAGAAGGTTGTTGCTTTGTTATGAGGTTAGAGCACATTTCCAGTGTGAAAATTCTTCACCCATGCTTTGCTCTACATTGATGTGTGACTCTGTCACCAGCCCCTGTGGCTTGGGGCCACCACTGCTCACACCCTATCTTACTGCTGAGCCTCTGCAGCTGTCCTATTTCCTGAGTGCAAAGACTGAACCTAAGTCTGGTTTCTCTCTTGCTTGGCACATGCTTTACCCTGGTGATGCTCCTTGCCTTTCTAACAGCAGGAAGAAAATCTTGGTAACAGCTTGAGGAATGGGAAGGAATGCTTTTTGAGAATCCTAACTGCTTAAACTGCAGTAATTTCAATAGGTAAAGCCCTGGTGTCACTACAGGGACCTGAAATCTGTGCCACCAAGCACAGTGTCTTTCAGCCCTTGCCTTTGTGTCTTCTGCACCCACCATGAAGTTTATGGTGTAGGTATTCTCCTCAGAGGAGGTCTCTTCTGGAAGACCTCCTAGTTTTCTGTTCCTTTACAAGAGCTTTCAGTGTGTGGGTCTGGGAGGTGTGGTTGTCAGGGATTGTCACCTGAAGATACCATTCCCTGCAAAAGGGCTAAAAGTCTTGTGGTCATGATACAAGGCCAGAAGATGCTATTGTGATCATCTGTATGGTGTGCTGTAATATAATCAGTCAAAATAAACTGTGGAAAGGGCTTGATTGAAGAAAACATGTTTCTAAACAAAGTTATTTCATTTCTATTTTCAAAGGCACTGCCTCTTTCGACTAGTTCCCTCTCTCCTCAGTTATTCATCCCTCCTCAGCCACCTTGGGCACTCCTGAAATGCAACCAAACCCAAATCAATGCATTAGACTTCTCCCATGATTAGCATTTTGCTATTTTTTGGAACACCTTCTAGAAATGGAGCTGGTACCTCAGAAGATGTAAATCAGCATCAGGAGGGTTTTTTACAGCCAAAGAGATTAAAATTACAACAAAGTAAATAAATCTCAAGAGATTTGATTTTCTGTCTAGTCAAACCCATTCAATTTTCATAAAAATTGAAAATTTGATTGATTGATTGATTTTTATTATCTTGCTGGATAAGCACATGATGGACTAAAATCCAGAGACATCTCCTGCAACCTCTCATCCTCTGATTTTGAAACATCCCCTGGATACTTGCCATCTGAAGTGCAGGGTGTCACTATGCTCCGTGTGTCAGCTGAGGTTTGGGATGATTGTGGCCAGCACCAGATGTTTCTTGCATGTTCACAAGTGCCAGGAGGTCTCTTTCCTGCCATTTACCAACAGTTTATATTCACAAGATACTAGTTCCTTCTCAGAGAGCTCTGGTGTATTGTCCTGATGATACATTTTGAAAAGGAGTTCACTGTTGCTCTTTTGAACTTCCTCTTTCGTGTCCTCATCTGTTAATGGATTTCATTCCTCTCCATCAGTTATTCATCCCTGAATGCCTGAATTAGCTGGAAAGGTTTTTTCTATAACTGGTGGTCATTGAGAATCTTTGTCAAAGAACAGTAAGAGACATGAATGTATTGAGAAAGACATAAAAATCATGTCTGTGGGTAGTATCACATTTTATCTCTCTGATTTCATATCTTTGATAGTGGTTGGTCAAGCACTTTATAATGAAGATCTGTGCACCATTGTACTTCTGAAGGAATTTTCCTCCTTGGTCTAGCTAGTTGATTTTGTGTTTGGTTTTTTAAATATTATAAGATTTTTAGTATTTTTAACAACTAGTTGTTCATTCACATCTGCATCTCAGGACTCATAATCAGATTTCAGAAAACCTCTTTTTCAACACACCTTAATTCTGACCTTAGTACCTTTATTTTGGAACATAGTTGCTAAGTGAGAACTATATTTAAAAAACTTCTGTAACAGGATTTAAACATTTTATCCATGCATTAACATAGGCAGCTTAAAATTACAGTCTTATGATTTACTTTGGTGAAATATCTATCTGGAGTCACTGATCTTGTGATTTATCTACTCTCACTATTTGTACTGGATTTAAAAGGGAGTGCCTCATTCTTAAACTAATTGCCTGTCATTTATTCCAGGGGAAATACTTTTATAAGGGGATAAAGGCCAACTTTTCAAAGGCATGTAGGCACCTTAGGATGATGACAGGCACTAGGAAAGCACCGAGACAGCTGAGGTGTTCCTGAAAAATTCTGTGGGTGTTTGGCTGTGCCTTTAGGTGCCCACATACCTTCAACCTGTTCCTAAGGCTTTTTCTCTGCCCAGAAGAGAGGTTTCCAGAGCAGCTGTGACACAGAGGCTCCCTGAGAGAGGCACAGGGAATACAGAAACTGGTCTCCTTTCTCTTATCCCAGGATGTGATTAAACTGAGCTGGGTAGGAAATGCCAGGGAGCCTCTGAAATGTCATTTGTAGGAAACACAACTTGAATCTTGGGCTTTAAATTCTTAGCACAGCCACTGTGCTAAGAATTATTTTCTGAGGAGCAGGATGGTGTCACACATGTGGAACACACATCTCAATGCAATGAGAGGTGCAGTGAACATCCAAGCTTGCAGGTTGACCCCACCCCACCTGGAGACACTTTTCCTTGGAGGTTCCACGATGGTGCCAGAGGGTTCCTCACAGCACCCAAGCTGGTGAATGGCTGTTTCTACTCCCATCAGTGGGATGTGACACTTGAGGTCCCCCACCAAGTGCAAAGCCACTGCTTGCAGCAAAATTCAAATGCTTGCTGGAGGGAACAATGGGAAAATGTGTTTGTACACACATCCTGTCTCACTTGTTCCCTGCCTTCCTGCACAGTCACACAGCACTGCTCTAAGAAAGGTTTCTTGTCCTGGTCATAGTCCTCTTTGCTTTCTCTCTTGTTTCTGTGTGGATTCCCTTCTTTTCTTTCAAGGACTTCTTTCCTTGTTTCATATGTCTTGTTCTGGTCCTCCTTTCCTTCTTCTCCCTCAGTAATTAGCTTCAATCTGTGTGCTGCTGCTGTACAATGCCTTAACTTTCCTCACTTCATCCTTCATTCCATTTCTCATTTCTATCATTCTCTTGTGCTCCTTTCCTTCTCGCCTCCCCAACTTTCCTCAGGTTCCTCCAGATTTTTAGCTCTTTTTTTTTTTTTCTTCCTACCCTCTGTCTCTCTTTAAAAATTTAATTGGCATGCTTTCTTCAAGCTGTCTTAGAAAGCCTTATTTTTTTTTCTTCTCTCTTTTCAGCTTCTTTCCTGAATTGCAGTCACACCAGTTCTGCTTTCCTGACTGCAGAGTCACAGCAGCTGTGGTGCAGCAGAGAATCTGAAAAGAAAATGCTAATGTGGGTTTTTATAGTGTACAGTAAAAGGCTCTGATTAAAAAAAATAATAATCTACACCTCAATGCTACCTCTAACCCAGACTATTGCTTCTTGAGAATTTCCTTCTCGAGCCTGCAGTAGCAAAGCAGAATCCATAACTTCACATGCCATCTCCCTGCCTGTCATAACCACAGGCAAAGCCTGATTAGTAATTTTCTTTACAGGGAAGCAAAGATGTATCTGTGTAATGCCATCTCCCCTTTGCCTGATAATAAATCATAAAGAGTGTGGAAGGCAGTCTTATGGATGTCCTGCCAATATGTCAAGTACTGATTGTATATAGAAGCATCTCATCAGACACTTTGAGATCAAACTGATTCTGCAAACATTTCTCGATGAGAATTCCTTAAAATCCATACAGGAATTTGCTCTAGCCATACTAATGTTCCCCTCAGATCAGCTTTCTATGGGCATTTACAGTCTATTTATCACCAACAACTGGTCTACACACATTTCAGCCTTGGGTGGGTCAGTATTTCCACATATGGATACTGGAGTTCATGGTCGTCCAGCTCAGGACAAGGAACATGTCATAGACTCAGCTACACAAAGCAAATTATTTCCTCTAGAGAAGAGAGAAATCTGTTTAAAATAATGCAATATTATGTAAATGATTAAAAGATCTCTTCAGTGCTGAATATTTATGTAGAGTAGTGAGAATCTGATAATTTGCTGGCAGAAATTCTGTAAGAGGTAAAATACATTAAAGCAAATGGTTTCTCTCAAATTACTTACCCACAGAGCTACTTAAAAAGAGATCTTTGTAATTTAAGACAACCTCCAAGGCTTAGCCCATAATTTCCTCTGGTTTGATCCGTGTTAAAGAGGAATCCTAGTGGGGTCTTCTAGGACACCACGGAGCTTCCATCTGCTGCCAGCCCTATCCCACCCAAATGTCTCTCGTGCCCACAGTGATTTTAACCTGCTCTTCTTTCATGCTCAGTACTCCCTGGGTTGAGGAGGATTTGGTGGGCTGTGACAAGTGGAAAACGGGAGCCAAGCCACAGAAACAGAGTCAGAGTGACTGAACTGGCGGGACACGAGCGATGGGAAGGGATCTGGGCTGGCCTGCTCTGTCCCATGGACTGAATGCAGGAACGCCACCTTCCTTTGTGCAGTGCTCTGGGAGGCCAAGGTGGAAAAGGCTCTAATGGAATTCCTGCAGGGACAGTTTTCACTGGCTCAGTGGGAGCTGTTTGCACACAGACGCCACGGAGTAAGCTGCTAGGTGTTTATTAACTCAGCTTGCAAGAGGAGGGGAAAGGCAGAGGAAAACTGCTGAGGGGAAAATGCCGGTTAAAAAGACAGACCACCACCCCCTGCTGTCCACCGGAGCTCAGGGAGCTGGGGCTGAGCGAGGTCCTTGTAACCTGTCTGGTAAGTTTTAAAGGATGTTTTCCCTCTCTCTAACTGGCTGGTGCGTATGTGTGTTAGGAAACAGCAATTAAAATATTCAGCCAAGGACTTAACCCTTGACTGTTTCTGTGTTTCACGCCCCATTTAGTGACAGGCCCCGCGCCGGGGGCTCCGGGGGCAGCGTGGGGGGCATTGCGGGGCCTGCCGGACACCTCTCCCGCCCCGAGGTGCGGCCTTCCCTCTGTGTGTTCGGTGGCACGCAAGGCGAGAGATCCTGTGGGATGAATAGAGCCCCTGGCCTGTCGTTTAGGCCATCCAGCCGCTCTGTGTTCTTTGTCAGGGCCAAACAAGCTCCATATCATTACGCTGGCATTCGCTTGCCCAGTCTCATTATTAGGTGCATTAGCTGTGGGAACTAAATCCATGGAAAAAAAAAAAAAAAAAAAAAAAAAAAAAAAAAAAAAAAAAAAAAGGGGGGGAGAATTGGCTCACACAGAAAAAAGGCTTTCCCAGCTCAGGCTAACAACTTGTGCCTATTAACTAAAAACGATCATTAGAAAATTCCCTGCAGACTTAAAGCTTCAGCAGAAGCTCGTTTCACGTATGCACTTGCCTTGTTACATGAACACATAACCAGCCTTAAAGAAACATACCCTCCCACACTTGGATCAGGATTGGAAAAAGGGTTTCCAGGCAGGCACTGTGCTGCCTTTAAAACAAATCTTTTTCTCTGCTTCTTCCAGAAATACTGCTTAAAAAATACTATGCCAGTAGGAGGTAATAAATCTATAGCCTAAAAAGGGGAAGGATATTATAGGACAACCATGTCAGGTTGGGGTGGTCACTGAAAAAAGAAAACAAGTGGTTGTATATGAAAGGAAAAGTGTGGTAATGTCTTTACAAACAATTCCATGGGTGAAGCTATGGGTGTTAACATCTTTGGAATGGGTCTTAATGTCGCTACCAACCTCAAGCCCAGGTTTGTTCCCAAACACGGACAGTTTGACTCCTGAAGGAGACAAATGGGGCCGCACAAGCCTGAGTTTCT
The DNA here is from genome assembly GCA_013389925.1 of Aegithalos caudatus. Lineage (NCBI taxonomy): Eukaryota > Metazoa > Chordata > Aves > Passeriformes > Aegithalidae > Aegithalos > Aegithalos caudatus. The sequence goes on from WEIU01007043.1 coordinate 296,547, forward strand.
GAGCTTTGGGGTAAAAGGGTTCAAGGGGGGATGTGTGGCAGGTGGCTCAGAAAGGCTGTACCTTCCTGGTACCTCAGCCAGTGGGGAAAGGGAGAGGGAACATCAACGTGGGCCGGGAGTTCAGGGTAAAAGGAGGCTGCTCCCTCCCAAACCTGGAGAGAGAAAACCTCGCAGGTGTGCCCCAGTGGGCGCTCTCCCTGTATCCGAATAAAGTTGCAGGACTCCTCTGTCTCCCTTATGGACACTGGCTTTTCATAGCATGATTATCTGTACACATGGAACTTTATATTTTATATGATAATGACCTTTTATACAGGTCAAACCACAGAAGAAATCATTGGACATCTGGTCTCCATGAATTGCATGAAGATAGTTTTCTATAAACAGCAAACTGTCTTTGTGGACATTCATGGAATCTTCCCTGGCAGCTTTACTGTAATTGCAAGAAACCACAAAGCAACAGGTAGATCCATGGGATTCACCAGGCTGCTCAGGAGCCATGGGTCGGAATTCCCCATTCCATTGGGTGGGAATGTAAGATATGTCAACTCAGATGTCCTGGTTACTCTGACTTTTGGTGGTCCTTGTGCTTTTGACACTGGGAAAGCTGGTCCCTGGACCATATTGGTTGGCTGGTTTCTCTGGGATTTTTGTGGGTCCCACTTCCAGTGGTCCATGGCTTTCAAAGTCAAAAAATATTTTGCAGCTAAGCATAGAATCTGCTACTTGGCCAACGGCTCAATTCACAGGCTTCTAATTAAAAGTTTTTCCTCCCAGAAGATGGTTTCTTTCTTAGTATTTCCTAATGCTAAGAATTGTTTAGGTTGTATGATAGGCTTTCTAGGACATGATGAATTTTCCAGTTTCTCAGTCATGTGAAGATAAGCAGGACAGATCTCTGGAGATTACAAGGGGGCAATATTTTCCTGACAGCAAAAACAAATGCATAAGCCTTTCCATCCTTAATGAATGCACAGTGGTTCTCTTCTGGTTGCCAAGCATCAGAAACAGGTCCCTAAATTCAGTTGATTTAAATCAGTGATAAATATCCATGGCTTAGCTATTCCCTCTCCTGGGTGCCCATCATCACACATTGACTGGTGTGATGGGGCAGGCAGCTACGGCTGGGAGTTGAGTGAAGCTCCCCATGGGAAAGTAATCTGGGAACCAAGAGGGTGGGCAGGGTGATGTCTCACCAGAATGCAAGAGTGTCACAGGACCTGAGTGCCAGTGAGCAGGAGCAGCCATGTGGTCAGTGATGGCCAGGAAAATTTGGAGAAATGAGGCAGGAGCCCAGTGTGGATCAGGGAGTTTAATGGTCAGGCACAGGCACAGCTGCTTTGTAGCTCATGCAAACACCAAGGCCGAGGGCCTTAAGGGTGGCTCCCAAGGGAAGAGGAGAGTCTCCCAGTGAGGCTTTTCCCAGCTCTTTCCCAGCAGTCAGATCCAAGGTCACACAGCTGTACCACAGTTGGGCTGAGCTGGGGCACAGGCAGCTGATCCCCAGGGATGTGCATTGGGGCCTAGCAAGCAGCTGGATGGGTGCAGAGGTGACACAGTTCTGCTGCTCCCACAGCCCTTCACTGGAAAAGATGGAATGGACACAAGGAACCCATTCTGTTTCCTAGGCAGCTTCAGCAGTGCTTTGCTTGCCCAGTGTTTTTTCTCTTGGCCCAAGGCTTTATGATGGGAAGCAGACACCCCTGTAGACACCCTGGGATGAGCAAGCCCTTGGCTTCCTGCGCTGGCATTCTTTCCTGGTGCTCCATTTGCCCACCCAGGCTGCAAAAAATCTACCTCACAAGGATGCCCCATCCATATGGCAGCCTAAGGTCATGCTCGTGTGTGGCTGTGCAACCAAAATGGGGTGATGCCAAAAGCAGACTCTGTGATCTGCTTCCCTTTGGCTCATCCCTACCTCCTGTGGAGACCAATCACGGCATGCACCTGGAATAGATGCACATTTTGGGAATTGCTTGACCAACAGTCTTGCATAGCTGTCATTCAAACACGTCAGCAGTTTTTGCTCTAATCCCACTTCTCTTCAGTGCTCCTGAATGGTGGCCACCAAGGCAGCAAGTGCAGTCTTAGCAGAAGGTTTATCTCCTACCATTTCCCCCTTGAGGGCCCTTTTCTCCCAGATAAAAGTGTCTTTGGATCTGTCAGGCTGAAAGAAGAACTCCATAGTGCTCTGACCCCTCACAAAACAGATGGCAGGAATGAGGAGCCTCAGTGCCCATTCAACACATTAGAGGCTGGGATATTTAAGCAACTCCTCTGCTGCTTCCTTATGAGATATCAGATCACAAACGACACATTCTTGTCTCTCCCAGTAAAGCAGCAGAGCCAAACTCCTGCTCAGAGCAGTGCTCAGCTTTGAAAGAAGTTAATGAGCAAGTTTTTTTATCATTTTGGGTTTCTCACTGTCCCTGGACTCCAGCTCAAGGGTATTTGATAGATTAAGGACCACACAGATTAATTTCAATCAAACTGATAAATAGAGATGTCTGACAAAACAAGATAACATCCAAAACTGACCAGAACTTAAGAGACCAAGTGACATGGACAGAACCCAATCAGACCTGCTTACCTTCCTCCTCCTCCTCACACCAGCAGCTCATGCTTCCAACAAAAGAAATTTAATATTTTGAAAAAAAGTACCAGGAGCTAGGATGTGTGTGCCATAAGGCCTTTCTCAGTTGCCAAAGCAAGAAAGATTGTAGAGATTTAAAAAAGGGAAAAAAGTCTGTTGGAATAAATCTGCATGGCACTGTTCTTTCATTCTGATTGTTGCAAGCATCTTTTGGGTCTGCTGACATTAAAGATTATTATCTGTTAAAACATGTTGATTTCAGATGCTTACAACTTTTCAAAGCACTTTTTTTTTTTNCTATTTTCCCATCTTAGTCTGGGAAAAAGTGAATTTCTAGAAGTTTCAAATCCCAAACATGTAATTTTGCAAGAAGCTTTTGCATTTAAAAAAATCCTTCATTAATGACAGAGACAGGAGGAGCTGTTTTTGCTGTGGGAATAACAAAAACTAGCCAAGATGCAAAATATTTCAGAATGCAGACATTTTCAGGTATATTGCCTTCTTTTTACTAACCTGCTACTAACACAGTGCAATACACACAAATCTTCCTGAAGGACTTGTTTTTGATGGAGCACAGGAGGATCTGAAGGGTCCTGCTGCCTGTCTCTAAAAGTTTTGCCTTCTCAGCATCCTCATGCCTGAGGAAAATGAGAGGTGTTCTAATTTTTGTCAAGTTCCACCAGTTCTAGCAGGTCCCAGCCAGTAATTTGGGAGTTCCTCAGAATTTTACAACATCATGTTCTTTATATGATGGCCCAGTGTATCAAGGTGAATGAAATCAGAGCCAGAGAAGTGAGTTTACATGGGTTTATTATTGATGTTATAAAAAGCTTCAGGCATCCCTCCCTCTGAGCACTTGCTCATACATCAGGTATTCCCAAACCATGGGATGCTCTTGATGCCAAATCCTTTTGGGTGCTGCATTGACCCCAGGGGACAAAAAGTTTGTGAGTTTCTAGATCAAGCTGTTTTGACCATTTCTTTGGGTTTTTGGTTCTTTGGGGGTTTTCTGTATGACCGAACTAGAAAATTAAATAAATGCTTTTGTATTTCTTTCAAAGAAAAACAATGTTTTCTATTATTCTGCATAATTACAGCAAATAGTCTGGAAGAATAATTTCTTGAGCTACTTCTCTTCTCTTCGTGTTCTGAGCTCAGGAGAGACCTGCTGACATCCATTTCAGATGGAGAAAACTTCTTCCAGAATCTGATTTAAAAACATGATCTGTGTTATATCCAGTAAGATTAACTGAGATAAAAGAAATAATTTAATTGATGAACCTTCATTCAATGTACTTTCAAATGGTGATCATGGAACTTAATGAAATTTCAGCTTTTGTTGAGTAATACTTTTCTCAGTGGTATCAGTTTTTTCTTAGGTGTGGAATGGAGTCCTTGTTTCCTGACTAGTCCTGGAAATTATCTCACTGACCTGTTTAAAATTTATTTGTGTTGCTGTTGTCATCCATACACATATCTCAGTGGTCAACAGAAATATTTTGCTGCAAATGTTTGAACTTTCAGCCAGCTTACTGGAAAAACTGTCATCAGGGCTGATGTCCCTGTTCCCTGAGGAATGTAAATCCTGCAGTTAGGTTTCTAAAGCAAATCACAAATGTTCATTCCAGCTGCTTCACGGATCTGTTCTGCAGGATTTGGATAGAATTTACCCTGAAGCAGAAAAGCTTTTCCATAAAAAGTTCACTAAGCTGTTTGCTGTGAAGATCAAGCATGAGCAAGATGGAGAAATGGGACTGATGTGCTGGAAACAGTGAATGAGAATTTGCTGAAAAATTACTGCAATTTTCCTGGAACCACAGATATCATGGAAGCACGGAATGGCTTTGGTTGGAAGGGACCTTAAGGATCATCCAGTTCCACTCCCCTGCCATGGGCAGGGACACCTGCCACTATCCCAGGGTGCTCTGAGCCCTCTCCAGCCTGGCCTTGGACACTGCCAGGGGTAGAGCAGCCACAGCTTCTTGGGAATTGATTCCCAAATGCCAATTGCAAGAGGCCTTGATCAATAAATAACAATGACATTACTTGCTGTAATATTAGTCTAACTAATTTAATTATACAGGTTGGGTTTTTTTTCTTTTTTTCTTTTTTTTTTTTTTTTTTAATTGTTTTTCATTATGTGAGCCACTGATTTTGCCTCCAGTTCAAAACTTGATCTAATTCCAGGAATGCCTGAAAACATTCACTATATCTTTTCTGCTGGGAAAAAAAATCTCTCAACTTACTGTTAGCTCTCTGCTCCAAAAATAAAATGTACGGTACGTAACAAATTTGGTCTGACAGCATTTTCCCAGCTGGAAGGATGGAACTTCTTAATTGGTGTATAAATAAATAGTGGTTTGATCCTGCTCTTAAATATATATTAAAAAAAAAGAATTTGGCCTTGCCTCTAGTATGCATAGGAACAGATCTTCCTTCCTAACAGAAACAGTCACAGAAAAGGACTCATCAGTGAGCCCAATTTAAAAACTAAATCTGAAGTCTAAACACACTGAAATAAATTAAAGTCCTGCTGCTTCTCTTGAGGAAGGCCCATGAAGCTCCCTGTGTCTCTTGACATATAGTTTCCATACAACTTTAGTTCATAAATCATAATTTTTAATTGCTTTAAAGTTTGAGATGAGAACCTCAAGTGTTGTTGAATCATCAAATAAATAGCTGCTTAGCAAGAAGATGCTCCTATGAATTGAGGTTTACATTGTGTTTTCAGAGTAAAGGAAGTGATAATTTAGATGGGGAGTTGACCCAGAATACTTGTGTAGTTTTCACTTTTGCTACCTGGCAATAAATTGAAAATAAATGCAGACACCAATCTGCAAATCCAGAAACTAGAATAGGGACAAGCACATTGTTCCAAACCCATGAAATGTGTTTATTTGCTCCTCAAGTGCAACACGAGGCACCCTGAGGCTCTGAAATACTCATTCCTAGTGCACCTGAACACTCCAGGTGCTTTGCTTGGTTGAAATTCCCTTGGCACTGGAGTTTTTACAGTAGGAGACATTCAGCAAACACCCACAACCTGAAGCTTCTCACCCCAGCTTGTGTCACCTCTGAGTCCAAACCAGAAGGATCTTCAGAAAGCCCAAGAGCCTGATCATTCTGGGATGTGTCTTCTTTTTCCTCATAGCCCAATAATTTATGATTCATCTCGAGAAAGGAGAAGCTCTGTTTGGGGAAAAGTGAGAGAAATCCAAAACACATCTCCTAGCTCATGAAAAAGGACAGCCCCACCAGGACCAGCCACTAAACATCTTGTTTCCCGGGCCCATCTGTGTCAGCACACAGACCAGAGGCTTTGAAAAGCTCTCCCTGCCAGAATATGAGATAAACGTGTCATTAGGGAACTCCCTTTTTCTGTTTCTGGGGTGCTGGCACACCTTTGATTAAAATAATTCAGTTTAAAGCACAATGCACTCATCTGGGCGTGTAATATTTGTACGGAGCTTAAGATGGTCCTGCCATAACACTTCTGTCTCCCCCATTGTGCAAAGTTGGGCCAGAAATTTCATGAGAATGAGCTTACTCATGAGATATCTGCTAATTCTGGCTTCCAGTTATGCTGTAAATAGTATGAGAACTGCCTTTCTAGCAGTTTTAGGGAATTTGGCTCCCAGCCATTGCTAGAAAAGCCCAAGCTGTGACCTAAGTTAAAAGCAAGGGGGAAAGAAAAATGCTCCAGATTTCCAGAAAGCTCTTTATTAGTGCCAAAGCTTGTCTTCTCCTCTGTGTTCTTCTGCTCAGGTGGAATGGCCTCTGTTTGCAAGGTCATGGTTTTGTGAGGTCAGGGACCTTGCAGAAGGAACAGTGCTCTGTAATTAGGTATTTTGATGGCTGGATACAGCTGTTCCATGGAGTTTTTTGAGGAATAGAAAGCTATGCCAAAAGCTGCATGGCAAGCTCAGGACTCTGTCTACAGCTCTTCAGCAATGGAGACTCCTGATGCCATTGCTTCTTTCTCCTCAGCCTCCTTCATGCTGGGATGGTGCCCTTTTCCCTACCCTGTGGTTTTCTGGGCCTGCCAGCTGCCTGCCCTGCCTCCCAGGTCTCATTTTCACTGCTGGGTCCAGGAACCCAAGGCTCTGCCTTGTAGCAAAGCCCTTGGGCAGTTCTGTGCACAGTGTTTCAAAAAGAGGCTGGGCCTTGGTAGACAGATGGCTTTTTTAGTTTCAAAAAACCCTCTGTGCAAATAATCCTTGTACCCCAGAAAGGAATCTCTGCTTTCAAAACTAAAGGCAAAAGTCACATGCTCTACGGGCCTAAACTTGAGCACTGGATTCTATCTCATATGCAAATTATTCTTAGTCCTGGTATCAAAAGTACTAGCAAGCATGTACCTATAAACACTCATTAACTTTAATTACACTGAGTACACTTGTGAAGGGGGCTTGGGTTGCCTGACTCCTAAGAGTTTCTAAGTATGACAATGTCACAGAGAAATTATTACATGTATCGCAGATGAAACATGGCATCATAGAATTGTAGAATATTCTAAGTTGGCAGGGACACACCAGGATCATCCAGTCCAACCCCTGGCCCTGCTCAGGATACTCCAACAATCCCTGAGAGCATTGTCCAAACACTCCTGGAGCTCTGGCAGCCTTGGGGCTGTGACCTTTCCCTGGGGAGCCTGTTCAGTGCTCATCACCCTCTGGGGGAAGAACCTTTCCCTGATCCCCCCCCTAACCCTCCCCTGACACAGCTCCAGCCATTCCCTGGGTCCTGTCCCTGGTCACACAAAGCAGAGCTCAGGGCCTGCCCCTCCTCTTCCCCTCCCGAGGAAGGTGCAGAGCTGCAGTGAGCTCTGACCTCAGTCTGCTCTTCTCCAGCTGAACAGTACATGTAACACAGCCTCCTTTGCAGTATTAATAGCCAAGTTATTGTGTTTTCATAATGACACTATGGTCACTTCCAAATATTTTTCAACAGATATTGGAAGCACAACAGGTGATTTAAAATTGCCAGGAAGAGATTGGTCCCTTCAGTAATTAATTAAGTTGGCAAGGATTATCACAGAAAACATCTTGTCTGAAGCCTGCATCACATTGGAAAGATGGTTGCCTCTCTGGGCACCCTGTACCAGGGCGTCCCCACCCTCAAAGGGAACAATTTCTTCGGGGGGGGGGGTCTAAACCTCCTCTCTGTCAGTGTGCAGCCATTCCCCCTTGTCCTGTCACTCCAGGCCCTTGCCAAGAGTCTCTCCATCTTTCCTGTGGGCTCCCTTCAGGCACTGCAAGGCCACAATGAGGTCACCCCAAAGCCGCCTCCTCTCCAGGCTGAACAATCCCAATTCCCTCAGCCTTTCCCCCCAGCAGAGCTGCTCCATCCCTCTGATGCCCTTGGTGTCCCTGCTCTGGCCTGGCTCCAGCAGCTCCCTGTCCTTCCTGTGCTGGGCCCAGGCTGGATGCAGCCCTGCAGGGGGGTCTCAGCAGAGGGGGCAGAGGGGCAGAATCCCTTCCCTCACCCGGTTTCTATAACTGTATCTGATTCAAACATCATTTATTCGTTTGGGGGTTTTGCCCCTGCTGTTGTGAGTGTGAATATTGTGCCCCTTTCCACCTGATACAATATCCAACCCCCCAGCTCTTTAGAGTGGTTAAGTGTCAGTATTTTCAATGGGGTTTAGTTGCCTGTGCCCTTTGGGACTGATTCAGTCATGTTCTAAAATTTGGTACTGAAATAAATATCATGATGGGCCTTATGCAACTGTGAGGGTCTGAGCACATGGGACTTGAGTCTGGTTGTCCAGGAGCCTTTGTAAAACAAGGACTTTCATTTGAGTTTATAGGGAACACCTGTGGAAACCTCTAAGTACAAGACACACAACCTCCAAACAATTTTCCAGTGGCTTGTGTTGAGGAATGTTATGTACTGATATTTCTCACTGTATTTACTTTTCAAGTTCTTCATGTTGTAGCAAGTAACATACACACACACACAGACACACACTCACAAGGTCTTTGCAAACATCTGTGGGGACATCAAATATGCAAACTGTAGCCACAACAAGTTCTTCATAAACAGCCAAGAAGCTGAAACAGATTTTCGTAAAACCTTTTTTAAATGGTGCAAATATCAGCAGTCATTGAAGCTCTTTTAGTCAGCAGGTATCCCCAGAAGGGCTGCATCATATGGAGAGTTTCAGTGCCCACCAGGACATCCTCTACAGGACCAGAGGCTCCTCCTCCTTCTTTCTAAGACTCTTGTGAGCAAAATGTGTAGTTATTTGCACGGGCAGCCATCAGACATTGGGTGCATTCAGGAATGTTTATGAATTCCATTGCTGCAGTATGCAAGCATCTCCCAGCTGTTTTATGCATTGCTTCTTCCTTAAGCTCCATGTAACAGGGATCTATCCATCCCATTTTCCAGCTCCAGCACCTGAGCACGGCTGGGACAATTCATAATGCCAACTCTCTGCAAGAGCATAAAGGGGCAGAGGGACATCTAGTGGGATCTCTACTCTCTCTGCATTTGCAGGCCACCAGAAATCTCACAGGGTTCACCTCACCTGTGACACATCTTCAGGGCAGCACCCAGATCCTTCACTTCTAGAGGATGCTGGGGCTGGACTGTGATTCAGGCTATGGATCTTGTGCTTTTACTTTCTGAAGATTCACAATCTGCTGTGAGTAAAGGCAAGAGCAGTGATTAATCTGATTTCTGTCAGAGAGCTCACCTTGACAGACTTTCAGCAGCAGTGAGGTTGAAGGCATTTTGAAGGTTATCTTTGTAAAAAAAGGATTGGCAACTTACACTGGAAAAAACTAAAAGTGTGATTAGCAACTTCTTTCTTGACACTACTGATGGCTGAGTGATTACAATACATTGTATTGCCCTTCTCAGCTGCTGTAGAACAACAGTTTCATCCACTGAAGGCAAAAGGCTATGAGATTTTTACATTAACCAGGGGTCTGTGACTAAACTACTATGTCCATGCATCAGTTTGCAAGCTTTTCATTCCCTACAACTGTCCTCAAGTTGGTTGTACCAAAAGAGCAGGATTTCTTGCTGGCCAACCCCTTCTAGTTACTGAACTTGTCTTTGAGGCATCATGGAAGCTGGCTTTTTTAGGGAAGCAATACCTGAACCAGAGGAGAATTCAACCAGGTTGCAGGTACAGCATGGCTCTGAAAGCCCAGGACATGTTCACCATCCTATAGGGATCATCATTTGTTTACATGGCAGTAGGACACCAAGGATGGGCAAGGTGTATGTGTGTATTATGGAATCACAGAATCATGGATTGGGTTGGAAGTGATCTTAAAGATCACCAAGTTCCAACCCTCTGCCATCGGCAGGGACACCTTCCACTATCCCAGGCTGCTCAGAGCCCCATCCAGCCTGGCCTTGGACACTGCCAGGGTTGGGGCAGCCACAGCTTCTCTGGGGCACCTGTGCCTCACCACCCTCACAGGGAACCATTTCTTCCCGATATCCCATCTAAACCTACTCTCTGTCAGTTTAAATCCATTACACCTTGTCCTGTCCATGCCCATGCAAAAAAGTCTCTTCCCACCTTCCTTGCAGAATGCCTCCAGGTACAGGAAGGCTTTGGAAGAAGGCAGACCTGCATTCTGACATCTCATTATTGCTGCACATTATTGGCAGGATTCAACTGACAGAGGCCTGACTGTCACAGCCATGTGACACAAATGACAAAGATTTCCAGTGCCCCTGTTCAGTTCTGAATGAACAGCTCTTCCACAGCAATGGGGCACTGGAGGTTTCTGGATGCTCCTCGCAGAGACACAGAAGGGGACTAGAAGATGCTCTGACCTGCTTTTGCCCTGAATCTTGAGTGACTGAAGAACCTGACAAGACACAGGGTAACCAAACAAATAAATGCTTGCAGGATTAGCTCTTTACTTTCTCCAGGCATAATTATTGGAACTTACATTTTTCACCTGAATCTATTTCATCAGTATTTGCACATAGGATGTTTGGTGTGGTCAAGATGACATAGAATCCAGAGGTAGGGTGGAGTATATCTGCATGTTCCTTATAGAGGGCTTTCCTCATTAACAGTGGCTTGCAAAAGAGCTGAGCATCCTTTGCTTAGCAGCATGTTTAGTCAAAGACCTGACAAAAATATGCTAAAATTTAGATGTATTTTCCTTTCAGTCGGATTATCCTTTGAAACTGTGAGCAAACCCTGCCTGACAACACAAAGGAATTTTCCCATGGATCAGCTAAAGCTGACTCACATGAAAGACTTGCCCAAAGTGGTCATGCCCTCTGAGCAAATACCACAGGCATGAGGATCTCTGCTCTTGGCCTAACAGCACTGTTAGGATTCCAGGGACCCAGCCTCGGAAGGCAGCTTTTATTGGAGGAAGGAGGTCTCCTACCTGTGACCCAGCCAATCTGCTCTGCTATTTATCTGTGTTGCTAACTTGCAGTGGAGGTGAAGATTTTGCTCTGTCACTGCACCGTTGCGAGAAATTTCCTGCCTGGCCCCCAAAGTTCACCAAATAGCACTGGCTGTTTGCTTAAGCAGGTACAGCACACAGCAAAAGGCACTGCTGTGACTCAAAGGAGGAAAGAACTAAAATCATCTGATCATGAAAGCTTTTAGCACCAGGTTTCAGTGCTGGAGTGAAAACCTAACGGAAGCTGTGCACCCTTCTAAGATAAATATTTCCTCTGCTGGAGTTGCTGAGTCTATCACTGATCAACAACCAGGAAGGCTTTGCTTACTCATCCCTGCCACGTGTTTCTGGAGTGGTTTTCTGCCCTTTTAATATTACCAAGGAGTGCATCCTCTAGCTGCCCTGGCTTGTTAGAAAAGCAAGTGCAAGCTGAGCAAAGTGTCAGAACAACCCACAAAGCACTGATGGAAATAAAGACAGAATTTTGTACCGCTCAGGGAGACACAGAGAGTTAAAGCTTCAGGCCAATGTGTTGCTGAAATTTTAAATATAAAAGGATTTTGAACTAACCTTTGCATTTTCTCCCTGAACTTTTTGTTTATTCTCTGCTCTTCTGCTCAGTGAAAGTGAAGCAGGCAAAACAACATCACTTGCTGTTTCCAACTGGCTTCTGCTTTGTTTCTAATACTCCTCTGAAAGACTTCTGTTGTACAACTCACAGCATTTCAAAAAGACATTTTATTTATTGGGTATCTGTCCCTCAATTTCCATTTTCTTATCACTGGTTGCCCTCAAATAATATTTGGGCTTAAGTTATTTGTCATTTTCCCTTTGTATTCATTATGGTCCATTTCTGTGTTTGAATTTGGGTTTTCAGTAAGCTCACATGTGATCTGTGCTAAAATAGAGGCAAAGTCTCTTCTGACATTCCTAAAATATGTGGCACTGGGATTACAATCTCAAAATTATGTGTCAGCTTCTTTTAAACAGGAAAACTCCAGTGGGTTTCACTCAGCTGTATATAAAAGCCAATAGTACACTTGGTGGTAGTCCCTGTGTTGTTTTAAATTATGTTCCATTTCATACTCTCTCCACATTCTCTGTTTCAAATATCCAGCAGATTTTTGTGCTGACAAATGTGTGACTTTTACAGGAAGCTGTTGTGGAGAAAACCTGTGGTTCTTCTGTATGGGCTGAGCATAGTTGTGGCTTCTGACTCTGGGGAGAGCTGCTTGAATTTGGGATTATCCTATTAGATGGATGCTTCTAATAAAGCTCCCAGCAGCCAGATATCTTATCTGTGTTACTACCACAGTTCCAGAGTCAACATTCCCCTCAGCATGAAGGGGGTGAATCCTGAGTGTCATTATTTGTTTCAAGTGTGCTGTGGACTCAGGTTGTAGCTGAGCTTCCACAGTGACTGCAGCTGATCTGAACCAGGTCTGCCTTACCCCTTCTCACTCCCTGTAATCAGCAAAGTAAATCCATCCTGCTAAACCTGCAGCAAACCTTTCTAAAAAGCAATCAAAGAGTTTTCTGACATCTTAGCAAGATGTTCTGTGTGATTTCTTATGGTTCCAGAAGAAACTGCTGATGAGGGGTGGCCAGATAACAGAAACTACATCAGAGGACTGTGAAGGAGTTTGAATAAGGGAGCCCTGTTTCTTGAAAACTGCTGGAAACACTCATCTCCCCTTCCTTTGGGCTAAAACTCTGAATGTCCTGCCATCCTCACTCTGCACCTCCTCTTTGTTTTCCCCTTGTTGTGATTTATTGGGTTGGGTTTTGTGGCTGCTTCTTGGCTGAGTGCAGCTAAGGTATGTAAATTGCTTTTTAACAGCTAATGTGCACCCACACTCCTGAAAAAAAAAAAAAAAAAAAAAAAAAAAAAAAAAGGCAAAATAATATTGTCAGCAGTGAGTTATAGGAGATCAAGAAAGCATCCAGAAGTGTAAGTCAGTGGCTGGCTGGCCAAGTCCTGCATATGTCACAGCTGTGTTCAGAGTAATCCAAGTGCAGAGCAAGTTGGGTAGCTTCAATTTAGGATTTTAAAGGAAAGGACTGCCTCTGTGGCTGCAATACATACTGTGTAAACTGGACTTCTCTGAACAAAGCATATTTTCTTTTTATAGAAATTTGAAACACTAAATACAGTGTTTCATCCTCCAGTGACATCTCACTACTTGTCATGACTTGGTCCACTTTTAATAAAGGACAATGACCACAGCTCTGCTGAGACCCCCCTGCAGGGCTGCATCCAGCCCTGGGCCCAGCACAGGAAGGGCAGGGAGCTGCTGGAGCCAGGCCAGAGCAGGGACACCAAAGACATCAGAGGGATGGAGCAGCTCTGCTGGCAGGAAAGGCTGAGGGAATTGGGATTGTTCAGCCTGGAGAGGAGGCGGCTTTGGGGTGACCTCATTGTGGCCTTGCAGTGCCTGAAGGGAGCCCACAGGAAAGATGGAGAGAGACTCTTGGCAAGGGGCCTGGAGTGACAGGACAAGGGGGAATGGCTTCACACTGACAGAGAGGAGGTTTAGATTGGATGTGAGGAAGAAATTGTTCCCTGTGAGGGTGGGGAAGCCCTGGCACAGGTTTTCCAGAGAAGCTGTGGCTTCCCCATCCCTGGCAGTGTCCAAGGCCAGGTTGGACAGGGTTTGGAGCTCCCTGGGATGGTGGAAGATGTCCCTGCCCATGGAAGGGGGTTGGAATAAGATGGTTTTTAAGGTCCCTTCCAACCCATGCCATTCCATGATTCTGTACTATCTACAACCTCATGGAAAGCCACAGGTAATGGGGTCAAATTTATTCTTGTTCTCAGAGATTTGCTTATGGCTTTTCCACACCCTGTGGCTCTTGATGGAGAATGAAAGTTGCCCAGGGCTTGGACTGCATCCTCCAGCATGTCTGTGAAGGCCCTGGGGTGTTTTTATGGTTGCTAAGACATTACAAATAAACACAGTGAGTGAGCCCCATCTTGCCATTTAGACTGTGAGCTGCAGAAAACCACCAACCTCCCCAAAGCTCTTCTGGTAAAGTAATGTCAAATCAAAAGCAAACAAGTATGGATAATGGTTCTGCTGGCTAAGATGTGTTACCAAAATACCAAAAATTGACAAACCTCAAACTGGGGTGATTCATCCAGGCACCCAAAAAGCATTTACAAGAAACCACCTGACTAATCATCAATGACTAATCATGCTGGAGCTCAGGGACAGTCCTGTGCAGTCAACATCACAGAAACCAACCCTTGTCCTCTCAAGGTAAATAATATCTGCTGTGCTAATGGTATTATTGAGCTAATGGTATGAATTGCGTGGAAGAACAAACTTCTCCTTCTTGGGCTCCTTTTCCTACTCAGGTATTCTTTGCCCAACACCTGGCAAAACAGTTACACAAGCAACCAAAAAACCCCAATAGCAGAAACTAAAAAATGAAAGTCACAAATTTCCCCCTGCCCATGCTGGTTTTCGTGTGATGACATTTCATGTGGGGGGCTTCAACCAGGCTACACACACAAAGGCAAAAGCAGACCCTTCCCTTTAAGCTGAAATTTATTGATACAACTGAGATGAGTGGGTTGGGAATCTGAACAGGAGAGGCTGATGAGCCTCCATGGAGTTGTAAGTGATGTCCCTGGAAGTGAGGTGAAAGGCTGTGACCCCATCCCTCATGGTGAGGAAGTGCCTTCTCCTGTCAGCTGAAATATGGCTTTGAAAGCGTCAAGATGACATCTCTTTGGCAGAGAGATAATAATGTCTAAATTTAAATGTGTTTGATGGTACTATAACACACATAAAGCTACAAGGTAATTATTGCAGGAAACTCCTCCTTCAGTTCTTTTAGCAAAATTTCAGCACCTCTGTACATTTGAAGGCCTGAAACAAAGCAACTGTGTTTCGACTTTCACAGTTTACCTAATGTGGCATTGACGGTGAACTGTATGGTGATCCAAAGGACAGAGCTATATTTGTTTAAGGAACCTTCAGGCTGAATTTCCAGCTTTGTGAGTGCTGAGAGAGAGGAAAGAGGGAAGTTCAGAGGAAAACAAATGCTTCCTGAACTTTGAGTTTCTTTGCTTTTATATATCACCAGATTTTTCTGTGATGTGACCAGCCGTCCTTTATAAACTTTGCTTTATCTCTGTGACATTTTGCGTCTAGGAAATGATTAAGCTGTCATCTTTGGGGACTGAAAAGAGCAAAGGGCTGCAAAGAGTTTGTTCTACCTGTCAAGTTACCCCGTTACAGCTGAGTCCCTTTGCAGACATGCATTTCCACTGGCCTACACACACACACACACCATGAGTTGGCGTCTCCTGCTCCTCACGCTGTGGAGCTGGAGATATCAGAAAAATGTATATAAATCTATATGGATGAAAAATGCACCACCTGATGAGGAGGCCTGTGGGACTCAGCAAAGCTCCCTATTACTTATTAGCTAACTAGTGGTCTGGCCTGTCTGTCCCTGTCCTTGGCAATAAAAGGAAGATGAAAGGTAGCCGCTGACTTGGAGCCTTGCCTGAAAGTACAGTAGCTATCTCAGTCCTCGCCTTATCAAAGGCTGGGACAGCAATAACCGTGCTGAGGGAGCAACAAGGACGTGGTAGGCTGGGCTGACAAACAGTTACACCTCGTGGGCAAACAGCACTTCCACATCCCTGCGGGCACCCAAACAGCGCTGGCAGCTGAGGAGGGGCTGCGGCAGATGGTGCCCAACCGTGGTGCCAGCCCCTTCTCTAGGACAGGCTGGGCAGGGCACTGCTTCTCCAGACAGGGCACCAGGAGCTGGTGAAGGCTCCTAGGTGGAACGTGTGCCTCAGACCACCAGGAGAAGCTCAGCTGTCACCAACCCAGCTCTGCCAGACTGGGAAAATAATTTTGAGACCAAGAGTCTCACAGATCAGCCCCCACTCAGGCTGAAAGTTAAAGGCAGTGAGGACAGTCCTCTTTATGGGTGTTAAAACCATCTCTAGGGGTGACAGAAAGGTGGGACTTGGGAACAGTCACATTTGTGTTTTAGCAGAGGTGATCATTTCAAACTTCAAGCTTCCTCAAGCACAGTGTTGAAGACATAGGGTTTCCAGATGATTCTAGTGGAGAACTCCCACACATAGAATTGACTTGAATCAATAACTTGGACATAAAACAGTGCCTCTCTTGAGAAGAAATAGAGGTATTGAATCACTGCAGCTTTTGTTGGCTGCATGAAATGGGTTTTTTCCAGCTCACCAAATTTGTCCATACATGTTTCTGAGGAACTAGGGCTACATGTACCTGACAAATTTTCTTACACAATACAGCAAACATGGCTTCAGATTGTGCTCTGTCATGGAATTACTCATTGAAGACCAGAAAGATAATATTTTGGGTAGGTAAGTCAACCAAATCCTTGGAGTTGGGAGTACAGTGTTAGTGCTGGAGTTCCTCTCCACACATCAGGTTTTTAGTTAGAGGAAGGAGAGATCCACAAAGAAGATGCTGAAGACACAGCATACAAAACAGAAGATATTGAACTGGCAATGGTAGCATAAAAATATATTTGCCCTGGGTCACAAGGACTTCATCAAGAGAGGATGCAAGGTCCCACATGGTCTTAAATACCAAGTTCTGTGGCAAACTTACCTTTCCACTGCAAAGTAATGATGATGTGCTTGATAAATGTACATAGGAAAGACATGGAAATGCTGGAGCAAGTCCAGAGGAGGCCACAAAATTGATGAAGGGATTGGAGCACCCTCCCTATGGAGATAGGCTTGGAGACTAGAGGCTGTTCAGCTTGGAGAAGAGAAGGTTGTATGGAGGCCTCAGAACACCTTCCAGTATCTGAAAGAGCTACAGGGAAGTTGGAAAAGGGACTTTTCATCAGGAACTGTAGTTACAGGACAAGGGGGAATGGATTTAAACTGACAGAGGGGAGGTTTAGATTGAATATGAGGAAGAAATTGTTCCCTGTGAGAATGATGAGACCCTGGCACAGGTTTTCCAGAGAAGCTGTGGCTGCCCCATCCCTGGCAGTGTCCAAGGCCAGGTTGAATAGGGCTCGGAGCAACCTGGAATAATGGAAGGTGTCCTTGCCCATGACAGGGGGGATGGAATGAGATGGTCTTTAAGATCTCTTCCAACCCAGACCATTCTGTGATTCTATACAAAAAATAGCTTGACAAGTTTTAAGGAACTTTTAATACATAAATTGAATATAAAATTCCTGGTGAACAATTTTCCAAGTCTGTGAGTGAAGCTTGAGGTAGCAAAAACTAGGGGTAGCAGGTTGAAAGAGGCCTCTCAGGGGAAAAAAAAAAAACAACAAAACACAACAAAAAGAAACCAACAAAAAACAAACCACACAAACCTTTAATGCATTTTCTAATTGTGTTTCAGTCTCACCTAATACAGCCCATCTGTATTACACAGCTGATGTTTCTGGCAGCTATAAGAGTTGCTGAATCCAGGCTCCACGGCATTATGTAATTTGCTTCATTTTAATCCTGATAAGAAAATTCTTGGAAGTCTTAAAAAACAGTAACTATGGTGCTGATGTGTTTCATTTTGCTGCAATGTAGCAGAGTCCTGAAGGCAGCCGACATGATGGGAGAGATGATAACCAGTGAGAGATGCTTCCCGTGTGTTTTCCCATTCTTTAGGGTAGGCTAAGTTTTGAAAACTTAAGCTTGGAGCATTATTTTTACTCATATCTGTCATGCTAGTGGTCAGCATTAATATTAAAGACCAAAGTTTCAAATCATGTGTTTAACCTGAAAAAGTCTGAGATATTTTTCCCTGGGTTAAAAAAAAGCTAAATAAGCCACTTTTTGTTGTGTTTTTAGTGTGAGTTCAATTGTTCCATTTGTTTTCATTTCCTTTGATAGAGATAACTCATTTCAGCTTTTGAAAATTATCAACTTGTGATAGTTGTAACTTTTAGGACCTACTTCTTTTTGACAGTTTTGAACATTTTGCTAAGTTTTCTCCAATCCTTTGCATCCTTGTACACCTTCATTGAAATCCTTTTTGCAGCTCCTCTAGTCTGGATTCATCACTATTGGACCGAGTGACCTGAGCTGCATGCTGCATGCAAGAGTGCCTGCTATGGAAAAATCCTTTATTTACAACCAGTGACCGACCAGTTTAATATAAATAGTCTCTAAAGGCATGGCCACAGACCCCACACTGAATTAGGGCATCATTCAGCGCAGCAAATGGAGAAGGGGTAGGAGCAATACAAGCTGGGCCTATGTTAGCCTCATCTCCTGTGAGTAAAATTAAAACAGAGATGCTTGAATGCGTTTCCCATGGATCAGTGGCAAGTGCACTTCTATTTCTGAAAACAGTTTTGCCCCTAGTGAACACCCTAAAACAAACTAAATGAAAGTCACCTCCAAGATTTTCTTTTCCCTCTCTTCAGCAGCAAAAAGACTGAGAGCCCTCTCGTGGGAGGGGCAGGAGCTGCTGGATAAAACTGAGAGTGGAGCCCAGCCACCAGTCCCTCATCGTGACTTAGACAGATAATTAGTCAGGTAACAATTCCACTGTTGAAAAGCCTGTGAGGCTGGGATCAAACCAACTCAGCACTGCAGGCAACTGTCATGAGATAAAAAGATAAGATGAATGAGTTTGTATTGCACTTGGAATGCACAGAGCCCAATATAGATGTAAAATATTATTACTAAATGCACCGACGGCTTTATCATAAGGAGACTTCCTGTAAAAGCAACTCAATGGATAAACTCCAGAGACCTGGATGGATCACAGAGATAAATCATGTCAGTAAAGCAGTGCTGGTTCCTGGGCTGCACCCTGCTCTCCTGTAACAATGTCCCCTGGGCAAGGTTTATACCTGTGTGCTGTGGCCATAGCAACACCAGTGATGACAAACACAAGAGCTCCCTTGTGCCAGGTCGGTGAGGCTCGGAGAAGCAGGCTCTGGGTTTCCATCACAGCAGGGTGCTGGGTTGTGCTCTTCTGATCTTGCCAGAGAGCTTGGGGGCTGCCCAGCAGAGAGGTTCAGGGTAGTCAGTGGGGTGAGAGAAATGCTGGACCCATCAGGACCCCAAACACTCAACCGCACAGCAGGAGATACATATATCCACTAAAACATTCCAGAGCCCTTTGGTGGCTCATTTCTTGCATGGTGCCCTCCTGCCCCTCAGAGGCTGCTTTGCCCTGGTCACCAAGGTGGGGCAGGTGCTGGAGCAGATCCAACCTGCTCCGAGGCTGAACACCCACTCGTGGGCAGCGTGCTACGCCCAGCACTTTGCTGGCTGAGTCTCTGTGTGTACAAACTTTCCCAGGATCATCTGGACAGCTTTTCTCATCCCCTCAAGCACAAAGCTTGTCAATGGGAACAGCGCCACTAGGACGAATTTCTGCTTGGGTGACTTACATCTAGCACTGCAGTTGTCTGTTCTGACAGAGCCAGTACAGGTTCTCTCCCAGAGCAAGTTTAGCTGATGATTCCGACATGTAAAGGCAGAAGCAAAAGGATTACTTACGGATGATGCTGGGATCAATCACATATCCAAAGTGCAATTCTGAATTCAGTTTTGTTAAGGAATGAGTTCAGAGCAGGGACAGCAAGGTGATCAGAAGCATGAAGCAGCTCTGCTGTGAGGAAAAGCTGAGAGAACTGGTATTGTTCAGCCTCAGGTTGACCCAGCTGTGGCTTTCCTGAAGGGAATCTACTGAAAGATGGAGAGAGACTTTTAACAAGGGCCTGGAATGACAGGACAGGGGGAAATGGTTTCACATTGAGAGGGAGGATGTTTAGATTGGATATTAGGAAGATATTGTTCCCTGTCAAGATGGGGAGGGCCTGGTACGGGTTGGAGCAGCCTGGGATAGTGGGAGGTGTCCCTGCCCATGGCAGGGGTTGGAACTGGAGGATCTTTTCAGGTCCCTTCCAACCCAGCCCATTCCATGATGCTGTAATTCTTTTACATTGTGCTTTTAGAGTTCACTTTCTTTGACATCACGAGAAGTTCTCAGCAGAGTATCTGACACCTCATACTTCCCTTATGAGATGCAGAGACAAAAAGAAAGTCTGGCTGGCAGCTACCATAAAGTCACTGGGGTGGATTTTTAATGCCAGGCAGGCTCCTTTGTAACCCTTTGACACACCCTGTTGCTGTGGTGCTGCAAATGAGTACCAGGCTAATTGAGAACATGGGCCTAAAAATAGATGTGTCTGGGAAGTGATGATTTTCCCACAGAAACATCAGGTTTTCATAAAAAACCTCTAAAACTTGG
Organism: Aegithalos caudatus; assembly: GCA_013389925.1. Classification (NCBI taxonomy): domain Eukaryota; kingdom Metazoa; phylum Chordata; class Aves; order Passeriformes; family Aegithalidae; genus Aegithalos; species Aegithalos caudatus. The sequence goes on from WEIU01007043.1 coordinate 316,775, forward strand.
AAGTTTTAAATATAATGCAGAAAGGTTTTTGGTTACCAAGATTAGGTTTTATGTTCTTCTTTTTGACCAACACTGAAGATTTTTGTTGGGATTTCTTTTTAACAGAAAATATTGGTTCCCCAAAGAAAACCACAGCTATTGGCAAAATAATTTTTAAAAAATCATTAAGATGTTAGGCTCAGCTTACTTTTTTCCCCTGTTAATCTGCTTTCTTCCTTCTTTCATTTTTCTATTTTCTCCCCTCTCTTTCTTGTCATGTGCAGCCCACTGGGTGTTACATACATGGTTACCAGTCCTACTTAGGGAAACCAGTGTTACATCTTCATCTCTTCTTCCCTCACTGTTTTTTCCTCTTTGTCCTTATTTGTTACTGTTCTTTTTCTGTCTGTTTATTTTTATGAGAAGTTATCTTCCCTTTATTTTTTCCATATCACATTCATCCCCTCTCTTTTTTGTCCAGCAGTTAGCTATCTCAAATAATGTTTGTTCCTTCCTGCTTCCATCTTAAATTCTTTCTGGCACCTTTAATACCTGTGCTTTCATTTCTTTGTCTTCTCTCTGGATATTAATGTATATTGGCAGTCTTTCCCACCTGTATCTCTGAATACCTGCATAGGGCTTTTAAAAAAATAATCAATTTTTAACCACAAGAGGTCAAAAAGTAAATATTATTTTATTAATTTTATATGGGGGAAAAACTAAAGGCAGAAATATTGATTAAGTCTTCAATAGATCTGATGTTTCTTTCATCCTATCCTGTGATCAGGACTTCTGCAGGCTTCAACCCTACTTTATTCTTCATCTTCCATCAGTTGAAACTTGTCCCATAAACTTTTTCAAGTGGAGGTCATCAGGCAGCAGCAGCAGAAACAATGGGCCTGAGGGGAGCTAGGTAAGAAAGCACCACTTGCAGCATCTGAGGTCACTGCTCATGGCCACAGAGTGAGAAATACAGAAAAAATAGTTGTGAAGATCA
>WEIU01007045.1:0-16028 GCA_013389925.1 Aegithalos caudatus
CGCCGGTGCTGCCCGGAGCTCCGCGATGGGATCTCCTGCCGTCCCTGCGCCCGGGACACCCGCGGGCTCCGGATGCTCCCCCGGAGAGCTGCGGGGCGAGCCAGGCGAAGCTGCGCTTGGGGCTGTGTGGCTGCGGCGGCAGCGCCAGGCCCATGGTACCCTCCAGCTTTGCATCCCCGTGGGTGATAAAGGCTTAGCGCTGCTGCCAGTGAATTCTCTCTCTCCGAGGCCTACGTCGAGAAAAGGGTCACCCACGAAAGGGTCACCCACCCGTGTCCCCGTGCGCGGTGGAGGCAACGCCGAGTTTTGTGACACTGCTGCGTGAGAGCACTGTCAGAACGAGTTTGTGCCGTCTGCGTGCAGGCAGAGCCTCCTCCGCCCTGTGAGGGATTAAATGATGGCAATAGATGCATGGGGTGCGCGCACCTAGCACGGCATCGGCGCACTCCGATGTGCTCGGGGAGTAGTTCCAGTTAGGGCCAGTCAAACTCTTCGCTTTGCTTTCTAGTGTTTGTATTATATGGCTTTTTTTTTTTTTTTTTTTTTTGTTTTTTTTTTTTTTTTTTTTTTTTTTAAAGGTGACAGCTCAAATTCTGCATTTATGTATTTTTAATTGCACTGTTAGGAATGTTTGTTACATCGGCTTTTTGTAAATTTCTATTTTTTTAGATGTAAGCAACATCCCACTAAGGAATTGCAGATTAATCTGTAACTCATATTTTAGCTGAAAGCTTTTAGGGCTTTTGAAAGTAGTTTGTTAGTTTCTATTGATGCGTTTGACTAAAAAATTTAAAGGATAATTGTCTGAAGACATCTGTCATGAAAAACTTTAATAGGAGTGAAGTGATTGATAGCTGACAGCTTTTAAATAAGGTAACCTGTCACTTAAATATGCCGCTTTTATTTTTCCAATGGTATTTTAGTCTCCTTAGGTGCCTTTTCAGAATGAGTGGAAGAGAACTAAAAGCCAAACAAACCATAATAAAATCAAATAGCTCCCAAGTTCAGGCGAGCAAGTAAGAAACACTGAAGCTGTGTAACTTACTCAGTGCTTCCTGTTTTATTGCTGCTCGTCCCGTGGTGCTTCAGCGAGGAAGGAGTCTGGCACACCTCCTCTAACAGACTGAGCACATCTATGCCCACATACCTCTGCTGTGACAGGGAGAGCTGCTACTGGTGTGTTTTTTGGCTGCAGTACCCTCTGGTAGAGTGCAGTACATACCCTGCCACTGCTGGTGGGGAGATACACATGGATTCTCCTTCCACAATTAAATAGTCACTGTGCTATGTATGCATCGAACACGTGTTGCCCCCGTCCCTTCGGCTGCATAACTGCCAGGCTGCTCTGAAAGTTGCATGCTTGCAGCTTTTACCGCTTAAGCAGAGGAAGCGCAGAGTTTCTTGAACACACTTTCAAGTTTGGTTACCGGCAGCCACTGGGTGTCAACGCTGAAACTGACCTGGCTGAGGCGTGCAGCCCGTTTCCCGTATTTATCACCAATTCTCCACGGCTCAGCTTGGGTGAGGATTACTTTTATTTTTTTCCACTTTGTGAGCCGTTGGTTTGCCCGTGGTCTGGGGACCTGCTGTAGGTGCAGGCGTGGGGCTGGGAGCGGAGCCTGAGTCAGCCCAGGGCCCCGCAGAGGAGGAACGTCGCGGCAGCGATGAGCACAGATTAGTGAGTGACTTTTCTGCTGACAGAGGGAGTGCGGGTTCGCCTCAGAGCCTGGCACTGGCCTAGGGCCGGCAGTACACTGTGCGCTGCTGACGCAGGCTGGGAAACGGGGGGTATTTTTTTTTTTTTCCCCTTAAGTAAAACTTTGAGACAGTTTGTCTTGTTGGGGTTTGCGTGATTGCAAGTGCAATAAAGCACCTTTTAAATTATTCACAAACTGTATGAAATACACCAGAACTGAAAAAGAATGTGCGCTTCCTGCATAGTGGCAAGGTTGTGTTTCTCAGGCAGAAGTTGAGGCTAACTGCTCTAATGATTGTGAATATGTACTGCCCTGATTTAATACACGATGTTGAGCTGCTTTTTCATTTTTCACTGGAGAAAGTTCAGAGGTGTCAGCATTATCTGGTAGGAGCTCAAAACATCATCCAAGCTCTTCTTAATAAATACACTAAAAAAGGCTTTTAAAATAAGGGTATAAGCCAAAGGTATTAACATAACATTACCAGTAACAAAAAAATTATTTAAGTAGGTAAATTGTTCTCAGTTATACATACACGGTAGTTTATTCCTGATTTTCTTGTCACAAACTCTGCTTTATGAACAAATCCCCTGTTGAACTTGCAGGGAGCAAAGTCCCCATGATCCCCCATGGGGTGGCTGCCTTGAATGAAGCACTTGGGATGTGCTCTGCCAGACTTGCTGCATTGTTGGTTGTGAATGAGTGCTGATAGTGACCTGTGTCGCTCAGAGAAAGCCAAAGCAAGAACAAGATCTGCTGCAGAGATAACAAAGAAATTATTGTGAAAGTGGCATGGAAGAATGAGACTTTTCTGGTAGTATAGTAGTCAAGTAGAAGCAACATTTTGCCTTACTTGTGATAGCAGGGGACACAGGGCTTAAAACAGAAGAGTCAAGAACTCCACTGCAGCTGTAGGTAACAGTTTTTTGACACAAACATGATCGTTTTTTGGCTAATCATCATATATAAATTATAAAACATCTCTGTAATGTGCATATTTCATGATGTTTTTGCTTTATGGCAAGTGTTGAGATTTATTGTAAGGGAGCTGTCACAGTTAAGCTTCCTTGAGTGGTCTCATCCTTTCAGTCTGCTTTTGAAAATTGGCTAAAATAAAACCCTGTAACTTTTTTTGAACAGGAAATGTGGAGTTTTGGTGTCACTCATTTGGAGGTGGATGTGTTGTTGATTTTTCTTAGTGGCAAGTGTTAAGGTCTCATGGGTGCCTATACCTCCTTGAGCTCTAGTCCCAAGGAAGCTTGTTCACTTAAATTCATTTGCTGCCATTGTTGGAGGAATGTGAATAGATACCTGGCTGCAGAGGGATGAATGGTTGTAAGCCTGAGAGCCTGAGGACAAAACAGGCATGGGACTGGTGCTTTTGGGTGGCCTTATCATAGGAACTCTGAGTGGTCAGCATTGTTTTGTAGTGAATTGAAGGCATGCTGAATTCTGGTTTGTTCTGGTTCTGTTTTATTTGGTTTGAAAATCACAGGTAGTAAAATATACTAGAAAGACTTAATAATCAAGAATAATTTTCACTGAATTTTCTCAAACCTTTTGAATCTGGATCAGCAAACAGCTTGAATTGTGGAAATTTAGATGATTTATTTAAATTGAAATGAGTACATAGAATCACACAGAGTCATGGAATAGTTTGGATTGGAGGGGATCTTAAAGATAATTTTTGTGAGGTTTTTATTATGAGGTTTTTTTAGGTGCAAAAAAATCACTATTGAGGATTGCTTTTAACTCAGCCTGTGTATTCCCTCAGTACTGGCTACATACCTGTGGGCATTTACCTCTGTCCCTTAAGATGCTTCCCCAGGTGATTTGTGGCCCTCCCAGCATCATGCATTGTATTATACATTTATGCAGCACACACATGCATATGCAGGTAGAGGTGTGTCTTTCTGTTTGTGGATTCTGTCAAGGTCAATGCTGTACAGTCATAATGTGGCAAATAGCCACAAGAGCTGGCAGCTGCAGTTGAGTCTGCTCTGCCATGACAGCTTGCCTCAGCCCACCCTGTTGTGAGAAAACCATTTGGTGTCTTGCATACCTGCTCACAGCCACCAAAATGCCTCTTGTAGCAGCCTGTGTTGTTTGTGAGTCACCAGCTTGCATTTTGCTTAGTTTCAGTTGTGAAAGTTCAGCTTAATCTTTGCAGGTGCAAGATGCTTTCCTTACCTGTGTCTGAATAACTCACGGCTGAGCTGCATCAGTGGTTTGGAGCATCCCATCGGGGCCTTGAATAATGTTTTAATTTTCTCTTAATTTCCTTTGCCCATTATCTATTTGCTGTGGTATCTGTTTAGTTACTTGTATGATTATAGGTAAGACTAAACACCAAAATGAAATGTGTGAGTGGCTTTGTACACTGACATGAGCTCAATTTCCCTGAAGTGCCTGACTTTAAAGAATGTCAGTACAAAGACAAGGTAACTGCTCTCTGCCAATGTATTTTTATGGCACACTCAGCTGCTTCCTTATTATCATTATTTTCATATCACATGGTTTTACAAGTAGTCAGTGAAGTTGGTAGTTTGGGGAACTGGAGCCTTTGCTGCCTGTGATGGAAAGGGGAAGCAGTGGTGGTGCAAGGAGATAAAGATGTTTAGGTGAGGTATGTGAAGTTGTTTTCTTTTTCTCTTTTTCCTTCTTTGTTTTTAATACAATGAAGTAGGCAGTAGTTTTGGTGGTTTGGGTTTTTCAGTAAGGCAGCAGAAATTGTGTAGTCTTGAGATGTCTGCTCATATCTTTTTGGTTTCCAAAGCATGATGCTGCCTAAATACGTGTGTCTCTGTTTACTCAAGTGGTGAATCATTTTGTAAAATATATTTGCTTGGCTTCTGGAATAAAAATGCAGATATATTTTACAGCCACAGATTTGTGAAATATTGTAGGGCTGTAGCTACAGAAAATCAACCCTCAGCCCCTTCTGTTTTGGGAAGAAGTTCATATATGAAACAAGGATTTCTGAAGGAAATTATTTTAAAACCTTGAGTAATGAATAATAAACTAAGACACAGTCAAGATAGCCTGAAATATAGTGTATTGTTTTCCTCTTTTAGAAATATGTAAAAGATGGATATATTTACTTCATTGTCAACTCTTGTGAGAAGGGAACTTCAAATTCACTGATGCTGGCTGCAGATAGTTATAGTTAAGCATATGGTAGTGCATACTAATATTTTAATGAATTTTGTAGCATTTTGTTTGTCAGTCTGGTTGCTGAAATGGGTTTTAAATATTGGGGAAACACTGCTCTTGGTGATGATAGGTTGTGCTTCAGAAATTAAGTGCATTGGAAAGAGTCACATTTTGAAGAACAGCATCTCTGCTGCTCCATAGAGGGCTTCAGCATGAATTGATCTGTGAAGATAAGTGTTATTCACATTTAAGTATTATTTTTAAATCTGTTTAGTAAACATTAATCATGTGTGTTCATCAAACAAAGGTGCATCATTCCTGCTGTTTGTGATATGCAGATGTCTTAAGAGCAGTGCAGCATCATGAGGTTTCTTCTAGGTCTCCATTCCTAACAGAGAAGGAATAAAAAGAACTAAGATGCTTTTACTGGATTTGTTACTATCTTCTAAGATCTTCATTAAGCCTCATGCTTCTTCTAGATTTCAATAGTGGACGCTGGTCATTACTAGATTGCTTAAAATGATACCTAAAGAGGCACATGTGTTAAGTTTTGAAGCACTTTTATAATGAATGGTAAAGGCTTAGCAATGCTTTGGTTTGTGGTAGATGGGACCAGAAGCGGCTCTAGCTTTAAAAATGTAGTCACTCAAAACCTCCTGGGACTCTGACAGCTGCTGCATCAGACGGAGATTAGGAATTGCTAGAGGAGTGGAGGGCAGTACTCAGTTTGCTCAGATGACTTACTGAGTTGTTAAAGGCATCTTGCATCAGTGCACAGTATCAATGATGTTATAGTTCTGTTTGAAAACACACCTTACTCTAGAGTTAATTAAATGTAAAGGTCTTCTCTTGTTCTAGTCTTAGGAACCTAGTTTTTGGGAATGCATCTGGAAGTGCCTTCAGTCCTGTTGCTGCTTCAAGACAGGATGGCTGTGATTGCATTTCTCAGTAGCTGATGTTTCTCCAAGTGCTTTACTGGTGTGTGCAATGTAGCTCATGTTGGTGTGAGCATGTGGGACTCCTTTTCAGCTTTGTCAAGGCTATTGCTATGTAGGTCCACAGGGTGTAGGTTCTGGGGCCTGGCACAGGAGGACTTGAGAGAATGTACTGGGGACACAGTCTCTGAAATAGTAGATATTGAGAGTTAAATTTGGACTGATTACCAGAAAAGTGCCTCCAAGCGGAGGTGCCCTTAACCATAATACTTGCTGACTAAATTATATCTTCTAGCTGTGCTCTGTAATATGTAAGAATTCTTATTTTATTAGCATCCTTTTTTTTTTTTTTTTTTTTTTTTTTTTTTTTTTTTTTTTTTTTTTTTTTTTTTGTATCTCTTTCTCAGAGGCCACTTAGTGGCAAGCCTCCATGCTGCTTGTGCACCAGGATGTGAAATGATGAGGTGGGCTGGGCTCTGCTCCTTCCATGTTGGTGTCTCTCTTAGAAAATGTTTGAAATGCCCCTCCTTTAATTTAGTTGTTACCAGAATGAAATTTTGATCACATGCAGAAATCAGAAAATTAAAACCTTTTCTTAGTGAAATGAGCAGTGTGTGTACATGCAGGAGTGATACGTGTGAGCAGCCCTTGTGGAAAGTTGCAAGTGCATGAGGCAGGAGATGCAGAGGCAGCCACTTGCTGCCGAGGCTGACCTGCAGCTCCATAGCCAAGCGGTGTTGGCACCGCTCTCACTCCGCTGCTGGTGCTGCAGAGGAGGAGGGTGAGAGATGAGCAGAAGTGCTGTACCTGGGAGAGCTCTACACCACTCCTGGTCATTTGGAGCTGGTTGTAAATTTCCCTGCTAAAGCTGGCCCTGTGGAGATTGGCAGCGGCTCCTGGGCAGCCCCACTTGGCTGTTCTTCTGGCAGAACTCTCCCTGCTGATGGTCTCTGCTTAAGGGCTGCTGTGCCTTGTCCCTCCCAGCATAGACAGGACTAGACAGGAGTCATGTATATGTGACCTGTTCAGATTTATACAGCAGAGAAGGGACTTCGCTTTTTTTTTTTTTTTTNTGGGAAGGGGAGCTCTGGAGCATTGAAATACGGCCATTAATTTTTGTAGGGGAAACTCAAAAGGGTGAAGTGCATGCTTTTTTCCCTTCCTGAATAAGGGGTATACACATCACTCAGAATGTGGACTCTCAAAACTGTCAATTTACTGTTGGCTGTCTCACTTGCAATGGCAAGGTAGCAACTTCTTCAGTTTTCTTGTGCTTAACTCCAGAAACTGTGACGTGGGTGGGGTTTCACTTACCCATCACTGACTTTTCAAACTGTGCAGTTAGATAAGACTGAAACAACTTGCTATAAATGTGGTGACTTGTTAAACCACATTTATTGTGCAAATGAGCTTACATCCTGCAAGATCAGCAGAAATGCTTGGTGTTTGCCTGGATGGAAATTAATTAAAATTTGGTGACTGAAATTAAAGGAATGGATTTGTTGCCTATTGTGTGAATCTGCCTTTTGGTTCCCACTGTGGGAATTAGCTCAAATGCTTTTTGGCATATGTGAGTTTTAAGTCAGTGCTAAGTTCTGGCATCCGTAGCCTTCTCAGATTTTTACTGCCCTTTAATATGTGTTAAATATATGTGAAGTCGCTAATGGGAGTAAGGATACTAACAATCCAAAAATACACCGTTGTGGTGGTGGTGGTGTAGACTCATTTGCTTGTAGCTGGCATTTGCTTAAAACTGATATGAGTTAATCTGCTAATTTGATTGTAATTGTTAGAATAATAATAAAAAAAAGGGTACTAGTGCCATACATATCTTGGATATATATCTAGATTTGAATTTTGATTGCCAAAAGCATACTTACAGACTGAGATCTTTAGTGTTTGCCAACTAAATTATATCTTATAGCAATGCTTTGCAATATATAGAAACTCCTAATTAGATATTCAAGAAATGAAGATGCTGTTATTCAGACATGCTTCATAGCAGGCCTCCGCAGTCCTACCCTGTCAGGATGTGAAAGGATTACGTGCTCTGTGCTCCCGCTCACTGTTAAACGTGTTGATTTCTCTTTCCAAAAATACGCTCTTCAAATCTGAACCTTCAAATTAAATGTAATTGTTTGCCCCCAGCCCCTTCTCCCAGAAAACCTGGCTTTCTGAAGGCATGCTGGTGGTGCTCTTAGGCAAGAGGGCTTATATGTGCTGTTGCCTACACCTGGGAAAGCGCAGTAAGCAGGTCTCATTAGTAAGTGGTTAGACCCTCTCTTCTTTCCTTGCCCATTGGCACTGTTCCCCTGCAGGACTGCCCTGGGAAGCTCCAGCATCCAAGCACTGTGGTGCTGACGGCTGCTCCTCCCTGGCTCCATCCTCGCTGGTACCAGTGTTGGAAGGTGTGAGGTGATGCCAGCACAAGGTTGTGTGGGGAAGCCTGGAGCCTGGCTTCTGCCCCAGTGCTGGCAGGGTGCTGCTGTGCAGATTTCAGGGAGGGTTCGAGCCATGACCTGGCAGGTGCCTGGCACAGGAGCAGAGCCCCCCCAGCAGAGTCCTGCCGAAATGCTTCTGTCTGCCTGGCCCTGTTGTGGGTACTGCTCAGGTGTGGAGAAGAGGTCAGGGAAAGTGATCATATTTCCTCTTTGCAGTTACCAGAGAAGTTGGTAGTGATTCACTGAATAGATTTCTCACTACTTAGATCACTTAAGGTACATCCCTTGGTCTCTCCAGAGGATACTGTGCTGCTCCCATTGCTCCTCAGTAAGCTCTTTCAGTGTCTCTGGAGGTTCACGTGGGAAAAGAAATGCTTGTACTAACTTGGAAGATTTAAACTGAAAGACAGTACATTTACATCAGATGTTGGGAAGAAATTTCTTATTGTGAGGACGGTGAGGCACTGGCACAGTTTGCCAAGAGCAGTTGTGGATGCCTCATCCGTGGAAATGTTCAAGGCCAGAGACTTTGAGCAACCTAGTGGAAAGTGTCCCTGCCTGTAGTGGTGGGGTTGGAACATGATTATTCTTAAGGTCCTTTCCAACCCAAACCATTTTATGATTCTATGAAATGTTGCTTCAAGGTAAATAATGTTTATTTATTAGATTCATTATTACTACAAATAATTTTTTTTTAGATTGATTATTACTACTACTAACTTTTTAAAATGATACGGTGTTAAGGAAGGTTGAGTTCCCAGAGCCAGGTCAGGCTTAGATGTTTGAAGTTGCTGCTATGCTTGTCCTGCTTCACTGCTGCTTCTTTGAGATGAGCTGATGGGTCTGCAGCTCAAACCAGAAGCTATCTGAAATTCAGGATGAGGGTGCAGCCTTATGTGTGATCTGATCAAATTGTATCACATAAATTAAAAAGAAATAAAAATGCTCTACATGCTTCTATCTAGCTAGATATATTTAGATTTTGATTAATATCTAGAAATCTACAGTGGAGGAAGATACACCAAAAAAAACCTCAGCTTTTTTTTTTTTTAATGTGAAAACCCAGAGTGTGGCTGCATGTTTAACTTAGAGCAGCTATAATTTTTCATAGTTTTTATGGTATCTTGGCCCTGACATCATTGGGGTGGTATTAAGGCAGAGCTGGAAGGCAGTTCAGTGTTTTAAGTGCTTGGAAACCTCAGAGATGGATGGAGAAGGCTGAACCAGGAGCTTTCTCTTTTGGCTTAAATTGGGGGATTAATTTTATTGCCTTTTTCTCCTTTAACCTTCATGGCTATGTGCAGCCTCTGAATAAAACTATGGTGTCAGGTTTTTGATACCATAGTTTATCAGTTTTTTTTTATAGCTGAGGGTTTACCTTTGTGGCAAGATCATCTCTCCTGACATTGTGTGAATGTATATCCTGGCTGGTGGGGTTTTAATGCTGATCTGAGTTCTGGTCCCTGGTACTGTTTGTGTTTTGTGTCCTCCTTGTGCGCACATGTAGTAAATCCAGTAAATGCTGCCTTGAGATACAAACGAAGATGGGAGTTTAAAGCAGTATTTTAAAGTGCAGCCTGTTGCAAGTGATTTGGGGAAAAATCAAGAGATGATATCTTAATGCAGACTTCTCCATGCTTGTTAGGAACTTGAGTCACTCTTGAATAATCCAGTTTGTACAGTCTATGAAAACCTGATACTGCACTCTTGCCTATTTCTTCTTTACAGTTCTGTGGCAATGACATAGTCATAAGCATTAAAAGGAGAAACCATAATCTTCTCTGCTTGCAGCCCAAGCCAACACTAGTCATCCCCTGATGCTATGAAGTCATTCTTTGCTTTGGGGTTTCTAACTAAAACTCTGTTCCAAATGTCTGCTCTGGGTGAGCAGCTGAGGCATTAGGGATGGAGTCCTGGTGCCCTCCCTGCTGCCTTCTACCTCTCTTCAGACCATCCTCCTGTGGCCAAGGAGAACCACTCCTGCAAAATCCACATTTTCCCTTGACAGCGATCCCTGCTTCCCACTTGGAGCTCTGGAACAGAAGATGAAAATGAATTTGCAATGATTGCACAATCTGGTTATGCAACGAGGCTGACGTGGTAGCATATACATATGTAGAAAACGCCTTTTTGAAGAGATGACTTTAAGCACAGTTTCACCACCTTCTTCCCAAAGATGAGGGCAACTGCATTACTGGCTTCACCTGGTAATGTGCATATTAAAGCACACCAAATACTCAGCTTCTGTTGACTGGGGATTATTGTTGATGGAGCAAAAAAAAATAAATCAGTTCTTGGGGACTGTTTATTTGGGAAGGAGTTTTTTAGCTTGGGGCCCACAGCCCAGGCAATTAGACTGCTCAGTCCTGGGGCAGTGGCCTGCACTGTAGTGAGTTTTTTACTGTCAGCATAATCTGAACCACCTAAGAATGTGTTTTGTTTCTTATTTTCAAATGAGTGACGGTGTTTAAGTTGGAGGCATCCTATGCTAGTCCAATAGGTCATTGAGTGAGTGCTCAGCATTCCTTGCATCTGGCAGCCCAATTCCTTGCTTCCTATACTTTTTAATTTCCCTCGAAGAAGACATGCAGCACTGCTGATTCCTGTCTTTTGCATGAAGCAGGGGGACTGCTTCATGGCATGGTGCTTTTACTGCTTTTTTGAGTCAGACTCATTGGTAAGGCTGAATGTGATGCAGGCATTCATTTTGTCACTTCCCTGGCAAGTTACTCCATGTGCCATGTGTGCTGATGGGCATAATTACTGATACCTTGGGGCAAGGACAGACTTCTCGAGGTCCCTTCTTCCATGTTTTCCACTGGGCAGATTTGCATTCAGCTGCTGGGCATGTGGAAAGTTGTTCTCCTAGGTAAGATGTGCAGTCTGTAGAACTGAGTCTCACATCTCACCCGAAATGGCTGAGGCCATTGTTAGTGTCATGTCCTGTCACTCTTGGCCTGACTGTGGTTGGCACATTTTTACTTAGGTGTGGGAAAATAAACCTTTTTGTGCCTCAGTTGCTTCCCTTCTGCAATAATTCCTGGTAGGTAGAAAAAAATAAGTGATGTTATCTTCATGTGTAGTGCTTGTTGCTGATTGAAAGAAAAATTCTGCAAACTAAGCAAGTAGACTGACCTGATGACTCCTCATGACAACTGCCTACTTTTAGTTAACATTCAGAATATTTTTATCCTAGTTTACTCCTTAGAGGCTAATAGAGTGCTGCTAGAGTAATTTTCAGATGAATCATGCCATCTGCCATGCATGCTTTGCTGTTTCAGCAGTAGGGAAGGAAAGGGAATATATACATACAGTGGTTTGAAACAGTATGTTTGTATTCTCTGTAAAACTAATTTAAGTTTGAAGGTTTTTCTTGTTTTGTTTCTTTTTTATTATTATTTGTTCGGATTTTTTTTGTTTGTGTTTTGGGTTTTTTTTTTCTACCAGGCATTTTATATTTCTTGCTTTGGCTATGAGTTTAACATGGGGCTCCAGCATTGATTCTGATCTGTTGGGTGGTCACTGCCAAACTTTGCAGAAGCACTCTGGACATGATCTGATTTGCAAGTGACTTAATGTGAACCATTGCAAAGTCCTTTTTTGAAAACACAGTTCAAATGTTGAGCATTTGAGTTGCCAAACTGGACCAGCTAGAATTTACACCTCCCTAAAAATAAAAGATAATAAAAAAATAGATCTGTAGATCAGTAGAACTGGGGGGGGGTTATCCTGGGAGTTTGGGAGGAAAGGTTGCTTGTGGCGTGAGTTCTGTGTGGCTCATGTTCAAGATTTGTTCACCTAGGAGCTGTCCCGAGCCAGGGGAGGAGTATGCCCAGCATGCAGCCACCCTACCTGTGAGAACATGCAAACTGGTGCTTGAAACTAAAAGTTCATAACCACACTGAATATGTCATGTTCCGTGTTGTGTTTTGTCCAGAAGCAATTATTTGGGACACTAGCCAATCTGTTAGTAAGGTTCATCGGTTTGGGTTTGGAGAGGGCTGGGATTATAATCTTGAGGGGTTTGTATGTCAACCCTATTCTGTTTATGAAAACCAGGCTGTAATATTAAATAATGCTTTAACTATTACCACGCAGAGTAAATTCTTCTCTTCTAGTATATTAAATATCTTCCTTTAGTGGCTGTCCCAAGATCTTATTTTCTCGTAATATGATTTGGCTGATGGACTATTTTCACTGAAAAGTACGAACAGATTGTCTGCTTTGTTCATGTCTAAGCTTTTTCCAACAGTTTCAACTCATGTGCTTGGTATTAGTGCCCTGATAACTGTATTTAAAGAAACTGAGAGCGGAATATTGAAATGTGGAGCAATTAAACTGTTTTCTTCCCTTTTCAAGCATTTCACCCCCGCTCCTCAAGGGAATGATATGTCTGGTAAACTCCACTTAATTATGTGAGGTCAATTGAAGGCTTGAGTAATAGCATGCTCTCTTTTTCAGGCAAGAAAGACAATTTTTAAATGCCAGGAATCAAACACAAGGACTGCTTGCCAATGGAGAGGAGTTGTTGCACCAGATATTGAGCTGACATGCAAGCAGATCTCTGCTACCCTTAGATGAGGATTAGTTTATGCCCTGAAGCAAACAGATTATTAACTCTTGTAATTTTATTTTAGCATGTTTAACAACAGATACTGTTGCTTATAAAACCCATTTAATCCTTTTTTAATCACTGCAAGTCATTTTTCCAGCAGTTATCCTGCAGGCATGGGTTCCAATGGTTAGTTATTTATTGAGAAAAATACAGTGAATATCTGTTTGCCCATGTATATTTAAATCATTCTTTAATGCCTTCAAGTTTAAAATAAAAAAAGGAAAAGAAAAAGAAAAAAAAGTTGGGCCTCTACATTTGTTGCCTTTAATCCCCAGCTCTTCAAATACCTGAAGCATCTCCCTTCCTTGTCTCTTTACTCTTTGTATGCTGTCTGCCACATCCTTAATTCCCCTTCAGTTTTCCCTGGCCACTGCTGTTGCTAATGTGAAACACCAGCAGATAATCCCAGGAGATTTTTATTAGCTTGGGCTTTGCTCTGCACCTCAAGGCATTTATTGATAAATAGCTGCCTTGTATTATGGGATGTATGAACAGGAGCATGTGACTGCGTTGGATGTGAGAACATAGGGAATAGCAGTGGTGGTGGTGGCATGGTGCTCTTAAAGGAGACAGTGCCTTTTCTTAGGGCCAAGGGTGTCATGGAAAAAAGGCTGGCAAACTTTCAGGTGTGCAGAAGGTTCTTCCTGTGTGAAATAAAAGCTGTGAACATCAAAAACTATATGGTTGAGAAGAAATATTTCCATTTTCAAATATGATGGGAACAAGAACTGCTTTGGCAGGTGTAGAGAAGGGACACCAGGGGAGGTGGAAGCCTGAATAGTTCTCTTAAGTGAGAGGGATGAAAGCTGTTGAAATTTAGAGAGGTTGGTAGAAGCAGAGGAAAAGAAAAACCTGCCTAGTTACTGGTATCACTGCTTATCTTTTACCCATGTTTTCCTGTGTGCTCCTGGGACAAGAGCTGGTATTTCCTGTACTTGCCATTGCCAGCTAGCTGCTGTGCTGTGCCGGGCAGGTGCCCAGCAAATAAACGGGTGCTGCAGCCTTAGTCTTAGTAAGCAGTCTGGAGAGAAAGTGCATCAAACCTCTTAATTATCAAGTTATCATTCAGGCTGAGACAGAGGTAAGAAATAACTGACACCAGAAATTGCTTACCAGGTTAGGCATCTTTAGCTAAGCATGATGTGTAAAAGTACCAGCACATGATGGATGCATGACATACAACTGCCCCAGAAAGTGGGGTGGAGAACCTCAAGCCTTTTCAGGTTTGTTGCTTAGTGCTGGGATCTTTCAGCATCTTGCAAAAATCTGTCCTTTCCATGCCAGCCACTGGGATGCAATGTAGCAGTGCTGCCTTGTGTGTGAGGGTAATTTCATGTTCTGTCTAGT
Organism: Aegithalos caudatus; assembly: GCA_013389925.1. Classification (NCBI taxonomy): domain Eukaryota; kingdom Metazoa; phylum Chordata; class Aves; order Passeriformes; family Aegithalidae; genus Aegithalos; species Aegithalos caudatus. The sequence continues at coordinate 14,189 of WEIU01007045.1, forward strand.
GCGTGTCTGAAATGAGGGTGCGTGTCATAGAAACACAGAATTGTTCAGGCTGGAAAAGACCTTTATGTGTATGTATAGAAGCCACTTCCCACTGCAGTGTGAAAGGTTAGGAGTGAGAATGAGACAGTGGTAACATTTATGTGTTTCTGACTGTAGGAGCTTTGTCTCTTGGCTCTGATTAAGGCAGGGTTTAGCCTGTAAAGATACTTTTTCCTCAAATGTTGGGAGATCTGTTATTACAAGCGATTTTGCTATCGGGATTGGATGGCATAAAGTGAATACCTGACTGATATGAAATAATTTGATGGGTCTTTTGTTAGGGGAATCCCTTGCTCAGGCCTATCCCAGGGATAAATGAATCATGCAGAGCAGAAGTTAAAATTGCCAATAAAGGCTTTAAGTTTGTTGCTGGTAAGTGACTATTAAATGAGCTTTGCTGTAGGATATGTGCCTTTTCCTAGAAATGTCTTTAACATGGACTGAATTATACTGAAATACTAAACCTCCTTGCAAATTTAAGGAAAAAAGCCAGAGGCTGGAATGCTTTTATAGAAACTTCTGACCAGGTTTATTGCTAATGCTGCTGATGTGCTTGAGTACCACTTACACTAAATTTTATTACATGAGGAATAGAAATAGAGTAGCAAAGACTAAACTATCTCTACCAAATATTTCCACTCCTCATTAACACCTGTTTTCCTCTGCTGTGTAAATCATGTGTTAATGTTCACATAGACAGCACCAATAAGAAAAACAGATCTTGCTGACTGTTTGAGGTTTGTCTTCATCTTGTACTGGTAACCTAAAGGTCATGTGTGTAACTGCTGATGCAAACCAGTTGTGGGAGAGTCCAGTAAGGTTCTGAGGTTCCGCTGCAGTGGCAAAGCTTGCCTGGCCAATTAGCTGGTGTGGAGAGCACAGTCCTGTTCTGAACAACATGTGAGGTTTCCTGCAGGTCCCTTCCTACCTCAAAGGAACCTTTATTCAAGCCTAGTGGTTCCTATCCATTTCTTGACTTTTGTGATCCAAAGTACCTGTTGGTGTTGCAGGGAAAGTCTTTGGTAGCTGTAGAAGGGAAAGAAGATCGCTGGATGCTAAGAGGGTTATCTAGTCTGCTTTTAGCTTAGAAGGCTGATCTGTGTGAGGTCGGTAGTTGGTGGAGGGGAATAGGTTCCTGTTCTAAATGTTCACAAGGAGGAACTTCATCAGGCACAGTAATTCCTGAGAAAGGAGGCAGCCCTTGTGACCTTCCATAGAGGTCTTCTTAGTCTCAAGTTACGAGACACCATTAGTTTAGGGAAGAGGCCAAGGGACAGCTTCAAGTGTTGACAAAATAACCTCATCAAATTCAGGTCTGCAGCTCCAAGTGCATGGAACTAAGATGGTCATCTTGGACCATGATGTTTCCTTGTCATGTGAAAACTTTGCATTTTGACTCCACAGGGAACTGGCCCCAATTTGCCATGTTGTCCAGACACTGAGAGTTTAGAAACCTCTGGTTTTTTTTCTGTACAGGCTATAGTTTGGCAAAGTGATTTGGAAACCAAGATCTGAGTATCTTCTTGCCCATACCACAATGGCCATTAAAGGACTGGAAAAAAGGTTCTGTAAGAGAGTAAAAGAAGCAAGTATTTTCTAGTCTGTAGAGAAATCACAGGTTTAATTTGTGATAGGAACAGTCCTCCAAGGAAGTCAAAAGGTGACAGCCATACATGGGGTTTAACCCACCCCTAACTTCCTGCTTCCCAGCGCTGGGAAGTCTTAACTCTGATCTCCTAAATACTGAGCACAGCCACACAATTTACACACAGAAGAGGTAGTCTCTTTTTTTTTTTTTTTT
>WEIU01007045.1:16052-87824 GCA_013389925.1 Aegithalos caudatus
TTTTTTTCAGATAAGTAGCATAACTTCTGTGCATATGCAGTCTGAGACTGTTGTCACCCTTTTCCCTTTTGAAAGCAAGATCAGGGGTACACAGCAGTGTGATGCGTCCCAGTTGCATATGATGCTATATGTTCTTTGAGCCAGAGATGGCCATGATATCCGTCAGTCTTGGGCTTGCACCCTCCCAGGACAGATGTAGGGCATATCTGAACTGCAAGTTATGTGCTTTCTGGAAAGTCTGCAAAGGCTGGATGGTCTTCATAGAGGAACAAAAGCTGTTACATGCTGGTAACCTCAGCGGGTTACGGAGAAATTGTCTTGTCTTTGTGAGTTAGTAGAGTTTTGAAAATCAAAGCAAACAAATGTGTTTTGGTTGTGGTGTTTGTAAGAAAAGGCAAGACAGGAAATTAGAAAGGCTTTGAAATGTGAGTTAAATCGCAAGTGCCTTGAGTTGTGTTTTTCTATTTTTTTTTTCTCTGTAAAATCCTACTTTCTGTCATTGAGGCTTAAGTAGGAAAGTTTTACTTTCTAAAGAGAAGACAATATGTGTCACAAAGAAAAGGAATATCTTAAAGGTGTATGTAATCTGCAACGTAGTGGAAGGGTTTGTTATGGAGAAAAACTGCAACCTGTAGGACCTTATAGGATTTCCTATCAGTTAAAAAAAAAATCTTTACCTGGAAGCACAAACTCTTCAATAATACTGTAAATGCAGATGACAATGAAAAAAAAAAGATACAGATTTAATCGGGTGTCAGAAAGAAGCTGCAATTAGTAAGGAAGATAAAGTGCTATGAGTTGTATTTAAGGAAATAAAAATACCCATTCAGAAAAATAATAAAAAGAGTTAAAGGAAAAGCTTGCTTAATTCAAAGCATGTGTGCTTTGTCCAACTTTGTCGTTCAGTACAAGGTATGACAACTGTCTGCAAATCTTGAGTTTAGACAAAAAAATTTTTTTCTGTGATCTTTGGGTCAGAAGGAGGAATTTTTTTTTCTCTTACTGATGTAGGATAGAAAAGAGCAGGCTTTTGCTTTCAGAAGCAGTGCTGTGTAATGTCACTGAACAGATCTGTTCACATCACAAGCCAAAACGGAAATGAAATTTAAAAAAAAAAAAGTCCAGAAGCTTAAAATGAACCATTCTTCCTGCATTTTAAAGGGTTGAAGTCCAAAGTGTGAAAGGGATTAAAAATTCTAAATGTATCTTGGGGATATTTATAAATCCCAATTTCTTGCCATTCCAAATGCTGAGTATTTTGTTCTTCTTTGTAGTGTTGTCATCGAAATTGTTTTGATTTGTAACACTTCCTTGAAGTGTAGCTCTGATGTGAGATGTGGCCCAAAAAATATGGAAACTTTGCTCAGTTTAGAAAAAACCCTTAATGAGTCACAAGGCGGTAATGAATCCAGCTTCTGTGCTCATCACTGGAATATTCATTATTATGGGTGTCAAAAAACATCCTTAAAAAAAAAAAAAAAAAAAAGGTTCAGTTCAAGAGTTAAGTAACCATGCTTGGGATTGTTTTCTTCCTGGTGGGTAGCAGCTTGCTGGCCAGTCCAAGCTCTTTTAGGGACCTGGTAGATGCTCCAAGTAACATTGTTTATGAGGAGATGAAGGATGCTGTGGAATTTAGAGGCCTTTCACATGGGGCTTGTGGTGTTTGGGGGATGCTAAAGATAAAGGAGTGAAAGTAGGGAAGTTGGAGAGGGGGTGCAGGTTGTGGGATTAAGGTTATGCCCATGGGAAGCTGTGGGGTATGTGGTGTGTGTGTGTGGGGGTGATGGTGTGGGTTAATCTGCAGGAAAGCATGACATGGTTTGTTGTGCTTGCATAGCTTCAGTGTATCCAGCTTTCATATGCCGATATTTTCACTTACTTTGGCATGCATTTCTGTGGAGGCAGTGGAGAGGAGAGGGTGCAAGGGGGACAACCTTGGATGTGAAGCCTGGGGACAGGCGCAGGAGGAGCGGGGTTCGGCGTCCTCACTGGTGGTGGGGAAGCTGAGGAGAAGCACGGGCCTGGAGCAGTGTGGGGGCTGGTGGTGGAACCTGGAGCTGAAGCTGGGACCATGAGTCAAAGTCCCATGACTCCATTGCAAGATCATTAGCCCTTTCAAGTAGCTGCCAAAAATTAGGGCTGATGGATAGCACCAGAACAGAACTCAAATTATTCGGGGTTTTCAGCTCGAAAACAGCATGGGTTGGAAACCAGCGCTGCAGTGTCTCACAGGCAAAATCTGGCATGGCAAAACGTGCCCAGGATGAAAATGCCTGTCCTGCTGCAGTTGTAGCTCTGAGTCCTGGCCACTGCTGCCCGCAGGATGTTGATGTTTTAAAGATCATCATAAAATTGAGTTACCAAAGCGTGCTTAAGGACCTGCAGAAAGGATATGCAAGAAATGGAAATAGTTCATTTGTACATTTAAACTGTACATTTAAAAAACTTGCAGTCAAGAGACACCACTCTAACATTAATTTTATACTTTAATCTGCATTTTTAGTATAGTATTGATCATTAATAACTTAGTTATTTATTACCAGTTTATTAGCAGTAGTGCTCTGGAAATTAACATTTTTTTCCCTACCCCAGTCTAAATTATTAATTTATAATTTGTTATTCTATATATAATGCAGAAAAATATGAGGATTTTTTCCCTACAATAAAATATTGGAGAAATTTTATTTCCTTAGTGCATGTTATTTTAATTCAAAGAGTTTTCTAAGTCTAATGTCAATTATTGTGTCTTTCAAATATGCAGGGTCCTAGAACTTGCAGTCCTTTTGGACAGATATTTCTCTGAAAACAATTAGGGCTGTCTGTGATAGTCACTTCCATTTTTTTTCTTAATAATTTCTGAAAATGCTCTCTATTTGTATTTTCTACTAATATAGGTACTTCAATTTCCTTTTTGAGAATGCGTGTTACTTAAAAATTTAATAATTTGCTTATAGAGTTTTCTATATTGTTGCAATTTTTTATATATTATTCTTTTGTTTTAAGTATTTTACATATGTAGGCCACCCTGTGTGTGTATAAAAATACATGTGCTCCAAATCTGAGCTTGAAATAATCATCTTAATATGTCTGGTTTTTTTTGTCTAAGTCTATAAAACATTGGTGCTTATTTTCTTCCACTTGTTACCGTTCTTTCAGTTTGCAAAAAGTGTAAAGGATTGATTGCACCTTGCTTACAATACTCCTGCTGTGATATATTTCTGTGCTAAGTAAAGGATGAGTTTGAGTTGCTGGCGTTTCATGGGTCTCTTAAGAGCTTTCAAGAGGGACGTTTTGGGTGGTTTATGTGTAGTGTTGGGGCAGACCTGACAGAAGTAGGGCACTGTTTGCTTGCCAACAATGTGCAAAGCAAGAGATGGCACCTTTCTTCTGGAGTTCACAGCTAGAGGTCCTGAGTGTGCAAACACTCCTCTTGAGTTGTCATCGTGTTGTGAACACCGGGACCTGACTAAAGACAGCTTTTTGGGAGCAGAAGTGCCTCAAGGTTTCAGCGTAGACCTTTACCTCAGCTCAGGCAACCTGTTGTTTACAGGAGCCGAGTGTTGGAATCACTTTGACGAAGAGACTATTTGTCAAATTTTGTGTTCTTCAGCTGTTTGTGCAGTATTTTCCTTCGGTATTTTTTCCTAAGGTATTGTTTTTGCAGGCCATATTGAAAACATGCTGTTTTTTCTATTCTAATTTGATTGTAATAAGGGCCTTGTTAATAAAAAATAAGTGCAATAAGGCAGAATGAGTTGGTTATTTTTACATTTTCCTGTTTGAAAAAAAAAAAGCCTCAGTAAGTGAGCCACAATGAGCCGTGATGTATTTCCTCCATCAGGATGGAGAATAAGCCATTTATTATTTCAGCTCTGACTCAGAGTGAACCTGCTGACACCGAGACATTTTATAATCATAAGGAACAGGTTAGGGCAGTAACTTGGACGCCAGGCTGGGGATTACCTACTTATTACACTGTTTTACAACCTGGATACTTTAGGTTTTCTGGCAGAATGTCCTAAACCTCACACTAAACATCACGTTGTTATTGTACAATTACTGCTTGCAGGTTTTGCTGTAGGTGGTGCCAGCTAGACAGATGCCTTCATTATAATTATCCTTTTTGCTATATATAAAGATTTCATCCCTTTAATCCATGTAAAATTTACTGCTCTTGAAAGTGACACTAATAGTCATACTTCTCGCCCTTCCTCCTTGTCCTATGTTGTTCCCAAACTGATGAGGACTGGGCTTGCTCAATCCAGAAATGGGAGCTTTCCAAGGAGAACCTGGGTTCTGTGGGAAGCAGTGTTGATGACGATAGACAGTGCTGGTGGTCACTGCATAGCCCCCTGATACAGTCTTTGGGAACAGCAGCACTAACTCCAGTGTCCTGGCCAAACTCCAGCTGAATAATTACTTTCTGGCTGCCTTGAATTCCTCTACAGCTTCAGCTGGAGAAGTTGAGCTTTATTTCCCTTCTTGTAAACAATCCAATGGTGTTGAAGCAAAGTCACTGCTTCTTGGCACCTTAGAGGTGACTGTATTTTGCCATCAGGTGAGTGGCTTTAACCTTGCACTTGTGCATAGCCTGAGAAATGAATGCTTGGGTTCATTTTTGGATGGTAAGTCCTGGCTTTCATTCTTAGCATTTGTAAGAGCATCTATTCCATTGTCTTTGATGCTTGTGTATGTCCTGGGAATAAAAGCAACCAGAATTTGGGGTTGATTGGCCAAGCCAACTCCTAAAATGCTCTTTTTATTATGATGTGTGACATCAGCTTGTACTCTACTTTTTCAGTAAGAGCCTATATATTGAATTTACTGATAAATGAGGGCATCTGTGAAATTCAGGGCCATGTGAAATATTTAGCTGTTGAAAGATGACTTGGAAGGGAATATTGAGATCCTCTTCAGTGGATGAGCTAGGACTCCTCCCATGTAGCTATTTAGGCACAATGGTCTCTTGCTCTTTGATAAGCAACAAAGGAGGCAACCCATGGCTGGATGTCTCTAGTCTGCTCAAACCCACGGATGTACAGAGTAAACCAGGTAAATCAGAAAAGTGGGAAGCTAGGTCAGAAAATCATGCCTGCTTTGACAGTCTTCAAAAATAAGAGTGTAGCCAGTGCCCTGCCCTCTGGGCATTGGTGTTCAGCCAGCCTCATCTCCCCACACTGGGAGAAATGCTGGCTTTCTCAGTGAGAGGGACCAGTCCTGCTTGCAGGTGAGTACTGCAGCTCCTTCCACACACAGGAGCTCTGCCAATATTTCATTGCTCTTTCCTCCAACAGCAGAGACTTGAGTTCTTGTGCTCCTGAGAGCAGAGATCACTGGTGACTCTGTAGGTTGGTTTTTGCTAGTGATTTAGTTTCATTTGACATCTGGCTGAATGTTCCCTGAGCTGCATTGCTGATAGACCCTCGTGTTGACTTGATTTTTGTCAGAGGGTGACAAATGGACTATGATTCAGATGTGCCCCTCCACGTTTAACACATGCAAAAGTTACTTGCAAGAGACAAAGGCAGAAGCTGAAGATCTTGGCCTCTTGATTTTCTGTGGGGCGCATCAGAGGTGAACTTCTTTTTTATGAGGAACATGGAGAAGTTAACCTCAGAGTTAAGCTTATGCTGAGGTTTGCTGTTGAGTTAATCTTTTTGTTGCCAGATACTGAATATATGTTGAGGTACAAATACTGAATCAAGATTCCATGACTCTTCCTATACATATAATAGCTAATTTTTTGCCCTTTATTCTCCCAAAGAAGTTAGGCTTTGCATGATCCACTCTTAAACTGCCCTTTAGATTCATATACCCACCTCTTCTTGCTAAGCAGACTACTCATCACTGTCTACTTGAAGCCTGCTCCTCTGTTCAATACATATTTTATTGTTTTGTCTCTTCCCTCCCTGGTTGCTCAGAAAGCATACCAGTGTTGTGGCATTTCTGTCTTGCAATATTGCATCTATTCAAAATCATGATAATTGATGAGAGTCAGAATAATTGGTTTCTTTACCCAGTGCAGGTTACCCACTTACCTGTGCAGAGTGATTTGAGCAGGGGATAATGAAAACTGCTTCTAAAAACTGCTTGCACAGCAAATTTTGCTTTTGTTTTTAGATCACCTTTAGGGAGTGTGTGTTACTTAATGTGTTGTCATAATCAGGATGTAAGAAAGCACACAGTTTAGAACTTAGTAGAGAGAGTCTCATGGCTTCAGGCTCCTTAGAAATGGCAAAACTGGGCTTACAAGCAGTTCATTGTAGCAGCCCAGGAATTTCACTAGCTGTGCTGAAGCTCCAGGGTGTCTAAAAAATGTATGATGGCTGAAGGCATAGATGACCTGGGAAAAAAATCTGATAGTGAACATGCAGTTTTCTTACTAAGGAAATGGTAATGCCAGGCTTCATATCTTGCTGTCTATATGTTAAACTGCATCTTCATAAATCTTTGCATATTTGCATTTAGAAAAAGCTAAAGTATTCAACCAGTATAGTTCTCCTTAAATCATCCAAGTATTCAAAATTGTACCTGGTTTTCTGTAGGCTTGTCAGCTCTCGTGGGTTTGCACAGGTCTTCCAAGATGCAGAGGAAACACAAGATTCTAAGCTAAAATACAGACATACCTATTCTGAAAAGTAACAGTAGTAAAAAGATGTGAAAAATACAGAAGTTGAAAGACGATGTAAGTTCAAGGGCAAGTTTATATTATGAATCTCTTATTTATCGTGTAGACCATATTCCTTTAATGACTGGATTTTGTTTCTCTTTTCAATCTGGCCTGAACTTGTGTTCAAAGGAAAACTAGAAGCCCAGGTTTTGAACAGACTGACTACGTTGTTTGCAGAACCAGAGAGCTTCTCCCAGAACGGGTGTAACGTATGAATGGCCCTGGAGCTCCTGTGAAGAGATGGGTAGCAGGTTTGGAGATAGGATGGTAGTCAATCGGTGCTTTCACTGGGGCCATGGGACTGTTTAAGTAGGAAGAGCTGCCGGATAATTCAAAGTAGAAATTACCTTTGTATGTCTATGAACAGAGAAGGTATAAGTGGCTGTTCCTTGGGAGTTACAAGGTGGCTTTTTTAAGTGAGATTTTTGTGTTGTCAAAGTACTACGTATTGTCTCTGTTGTTGTTACTCGGTCTGGTGGTAGCACTGCATTAGGTATTGGTTAACACAAGCCTTTTTCTAGGCAAGCCAGATCTCCAGCTGGGAGGGTTTTCTGCTTCATACTTTCCTTTAAACTTAAAAAGACTCAGGCAAATAATTATTTATGAAATAGAAAAGATGTAACTGCACATGGGGGAAAAAGTGATGAAATAAAAATGAGAGTTGCAGGACTAAATTCTAGGTACTTACATCAAGGTTAGTAAAGAAACAGAGTGGTTACATGTCCCTTTAGACTCACAATGGTGGATAATGAGCATCTTTGTAATCATAAACCAGGAATGTACAGGTGATTAACTCTACACGTGCCAAACATCTTTCTACTACAGTTATTTGGTGTTATTAGCTTCACACTTGTTATCAAAGACTCGTTTAAGGCTAAGAATGAATTAAATCCTACTAACCCCATATTTCCATCAATTTATCAAGCTGGATTTGTATTAAGCTCAAGTATGTGTGCTTCCCTTGTCATTTGCTTTACAATAAGAATTTTGTTGAAAAACTCCGGCTGGATATATGCGTATATTTTATTCTAAATTTCTGAGAAAAACTTGGGAATGTGCACTAGTAAAAATTTGATTTTTTTCCTTGAAGAGCAAATACTTTTAATGGGATGACTTCTAAATTTGCACTACATACATAGACACTAAAAAACTTCAGTGAGAAGTATTCTGCTAGAGCCTATTTGTGGTAGTTAACCCAAATATTTAATAGCAAGAGTCTTTCTAGGAAGCATGTTATTTCATTTAAAATATGATAGTGAGCTCACAGTGCAGAGAAAACTCATTCCATAGCATGTCAGACACCATGGTGTGATCCTTACTGCCTTTGGGTCTCTGGTCATCTCATGTCTTTGAGCCATTGCTTCCTCTGTGAACCTACCACTAAGCATCTGGCCAAGAAGCTCCTGTGTCCCAAGGTAATAATCATGGAAAATCGGAGAAGGCAGCAAAGAAGTTCTAAGCTGTTGCATTGTTGGAAGTATTTAGGTGTGATTTTGAGTCTTCTTCCTTTCTGAGAGATGGAAACAGTCTTTTGTTTTGAAGTGTACTACCTGCATACACAGTTTTTTCTTGCTCTCCATTGCTTTGTACAACTGAGTCCCATCCCTTTTGTTTTTTAAATTTTAAAATGGTTTATTCTTCCTTTTTACAGTATTCCTTTTACCATCCCTCTGTTACAAAATAGCTGCTCCCAGAAGGATGTTCTGCATGGCATCTAGTGGCTTTTACTTTGCACCTATGGGGAATGGACCTTCTAGTGATGGTTTCCGCAGAGCTGGGGCAAAGACACCTCCCTGCATCCTTGAACTCCAGCCCTTGTGCATGTCATGTGAGGATGTTGAGGAATGTTATGGTGTATGTGAAGCTGGCAGGGTGACTACTGCCAGTGCTGCTTGGAGCAGAGGCTGCGAGGACTGATGTGGTACCCAGATGTCTTATTTTACTTCCCCTTTACACAGTTCTGCTGCACTGGGGGGACCAGTTCACCTTTTTGTGGGAGGGAAGTCCTCTTCAGCAGCATCAGTCATCACTCTAGCCTTGTAGGATTGTGGTGAAAGAAGAAAGCCTGACCCTCAGTCTGTGTCCTTTTGTCCCATTCCACTGCCTCCTTTCCCCAAGGCAAAGAAGCCCCCTGCCTGGTTTCTTCCCTTTCGCAGCAGCCTGAAATTTGCCTGACCGTGGTTAAGGACTGCAGCACAACAAGGTGGAGGATTAGCAGCTTCTGTAGAAGGAGTGAGGCTTGGATGGATCTAGTTAGTTGGGTCTGGGTTTGAGAAGATAAGAAGATGGGTGTACTGCAGTGGGAGTGTGTATGAGGTAGATGGATGGATGGAGGTCATGCTGCAGGGAGTGGGAAACACCTTTTTGGGGCTGTTCTCAGCTTCCCACTTACGAACCTGGTAATGCCACCAGATTCAGTTTTGCCTACGCTGTTGAGAAACCTTGAGCTGGTCCTAGGCAAGCATCAGTCACACGTATTTTGTCTGGGTGAGGATTTGGTGCCAGAATTGCTAATCGGATCAGGACGTCTGGGTATGCTTTTTTCCACAGCAGTGTGTGGGCAGAATGCTGTGCCTCATGCTCCCGTGGGTGATTGAACTTGCTGGGTTCTATAGCTTTGAGACTTTGGCCTCTATCACATGCATCAGCATGAAACTGGTGCCAGGCTAGAGCTTCTAAAAGAAGCATTTATGTGGGGAGACTGAGTTCAAAAAACAGCCTTGGAGTCACTGGCTGCAGTAACACACTAGTGGGACTGTGAAATATAAGAGAAGCTGTATGAGAATATGCACAGTCAAAGCCCAGTGTTTCTGCTGTGAATGGCCAAATGCGGAATTCTACTGAAATGGGGTAGAGAAACACAAGTGAAAGTTGCATTTTTATTCAGTGTATATATATCTAGGCAAACAAATTAGAAAATCTGCTATTGCCAGGATGGGCAGCTTTTAGGGGATCTTAAACTTCTGTTTATATTGGAATTTCAAAACATATAAATAAATGGCATGAAGTTACAAACACGGAAAACAGGATAGACACATGACCGAGTGTTTACGAACATCTATCCTGTCACAGACCTGCAGGACAGCATGTGATGTTGTTTCTCTTTCAGCAGAAGGTGAGGGGGGGAGTCACTAGAAAGAAGGGAGTATAACTTGGTTTAATGTAATCTGAAATCCTTTCACAGGGAGTTTTTTAACTTAGAGCACACAGCACACTGAATCATCTAAAATAAGTGTATTTACTTTACAAAAGCACTTCTTAGTTCCTTAGTGCATGATTTCTGTTGTAGTCAGTGTTTAGTGGTGTTGGAAGCTGCACCAGATCTCAAATGCACCCCAGTCCCTTGGAAGCCGCAAGTCTGTGTTTTGGTTTGGCAGATGCTTTCCTTTAATGGACTAACTTGTTGCCACAGTGGGAAAGCATCTTGGGATCCAGAGAAGTCCTTCTTCTTTGGGAGGAGGTGCTGAAGTTTTTCCCAACTCGAGTGAGAGAGATGCTACAATTCCTTGTGTGGCGCTCAAATGCTGCAGAGCATGCTGCGAGCTGTGCTGCAGTGCAGAGGCCATGCACAGTGGGCTTCCCTAAGTGCAAATCCGTGAGATCTTTTGTAAATGCAAACATCCTGCAGCCTGTACTGTACAGTGGCTCTTTAAAATGGTAACAAGCAAAATACATTTCCTGCTCCCAAACCCTGTAGCCCTGAGAGGCCTCTTGCAAGAGGGGCAGGGTCCTGGTCTCAGCATCGTTTCCTGCATGAACCTTTGCCCTCCCATCTCGGGGCACCGTAACTCTGTGGCCAGGCTGTCACAAACCCTCTTCCTGCGATTGTTATCCTGACATCTCCCTTCCAGTTTGTTTTACAGCACAATGATAGTGAAGGCAGGGAGGAAGCAGTGGGGAGGAGCTCCAGTTGTAAAAGGATTTCTCCCCCCTTAGGGGGAGAGAAAGTCCCTGTCTGTCCAGGGAAAGCTGTGTGTTCTTACCCTCTGAGAAGGAGGATGTACTGGAGGAGTCAGGGAGTACCCCATGGCAGGGGATCCATGAGATGTAGCTGGCAAGAACAGGGAATAATTGACCTGTCAGGCCTAATGTCAGGATTAAAACCATTTAATATGAATGTGCTTAGTACCGCCTGCAGGCTCTTTTCCTTACACAACCGCAGTCAAATGATGTTTTAAAACTGAATTTCAGAATATAGAAGTGGTCTTTTGGGAATAAGGCCTAAGATCCTTCTGCTTCAGTCTTTTCTGTGCCTGGGATCTGTTCTAATTAAAGTTCAAGATGAAGGCGTGCATCCATCCCACTCAAGCAAGGGTTTTGAATTTATTTTGCTGAAAGCATGTACCTTTGACTTCAAGTAGATGGATAACTAGAACACTGAATTTTCAAGTTGTGCATATATCTTCATAAATAGTAGGTTTTCATTTTTTAAATTTGTCATGTTAAATTAATAAGAAATAATGCTACTGCTGTCACATCAGACTCTGAATATATGATGTAGTATTATTGTTATTTGTGTGCATAAAATACTTGTTAAATTTTGCAAGCTGAGAATCATCATCAAGAACGTACTTGCTGCTGTTGAAGTTTTCAGTCATATTTTTTGCTAAGAGGCAGAAACAAAAAAGTTATTAAATAGAAATGTGAATCCCATTGACTACCCTTAAAAATTCTGTAAGGCTCTTTCAGAATGTCTTTCACTAAAAATGACCTCTTTTGCATACTACCACAAGTCCTAGAAGTAAGAAGGCAGAGTGAGGCTACCTTGCATGTGCAGACATGTCTGCAAATAGCAGTAAGGACAGAGTTCACTGTCAGCTGTGAATGGGGGCTTGTAAAGGCACAGTAAAATACTAGGGGTTATTTAAGTTAAACCTCTGGTTAAATATGAAGTCGGGGCAAATGTGATACACAAAAAGCAATTGAAAACACATGCCAGGCAAAAATATTCAAGTATTTGTGTGTTGGTATGAGCCTTGGATGAAAGTAAGTTATGTGAGAGCCTGCTTCTGCTTATTCCTTTGGGAGTGGAGCTATGGAAAAGGAGGTGTTAACAGCTGTTGTGCAACTTAAGACTGCCTCATCTTACATTACATTAACATGAGGGTTGCCTCGTCTTAACATGTAAGGATTATAAATATATAAACATATATAAGGAAATACATCTATATATATATATATTATACCTACCTATAAAATTAAATATTTAAAAAACGGTATTTCTGTTGCTAGTTTGTGATGTGTCTATGTTTAAAAAAACAGAACCATGTAAAATGGCCAAAACACAAATAATGGTGCTGTTGCAAAGGCAGATGTGCCTATGTGCTCAAATCCTATTTCTGCAGCAGTTATTTTCATGCGGTGGTTTTAAAGCTGAAGCAAATGTGTTGTGCCATTGTCCAAAGATTAAGGTGAATCAGACATGAGACATTTCTGCTTGTAATGAGGTCTTCCATTGTTGTAGTCTTACTGCTTAGTTTCTATATATACAGTTTCCTTCTAAATAGAAACTTATGTTTCTCTCATTTTCTCTGTATCAGGGGTCATAGTTATTTTGATTCTCCCAGCACATGGTTTAATCGAGCCCATTTATTATAGAAAGTAACTGAGTGGGAAATATTGTTTGAAGGATAAGATTTAGACAGCTGTGGCATACAGGGGATTGTTTTCTGTTTTTATGAGGTTGCCACTATGTTTAATGTGCACCCTGGGGAAACTTCTTCTGGTAATGTCATGTAAGTGTCTCCGCGTTAGCAGAGGGAATGGAGCGAAGGTACCCCAAGACTTGATTTTGTGCATAATCACTTTCCTCTATTCACTTTTCACTTGGTTGTTAAGGATATAAGGATAAAGATATTCTGAAAACAACAAAAAAAGCATTAATGGAATCATAGGTAGGAAGAGGGATTTTTGCTTATCACGAGTGAGAGCAAGCTATAAATTTGGCAGATGGAATGATCTGCAATGGGAGATCAATGTTTACATGCAGCTCTCCAAAGGAAACTGTGTGGGGAGCAAAACTTCAATGTGTGGTGCTGTTAATGAAGCCTTTAGCTGTTATGTCCAGAAAACTAATGCACACTTGGATTTTGCCGCAAAATCCTGGTTTTCAGAGATATACAAGTCTTCTCCCCCATGAATGTTGTCATGATCTCTCAGCATGGTGGGAAGTTGCTGCAGAGTAGATCCTCCCAATTGAGGAGGATCAATTACGACTTGTAGGAGAAGCCTTAATAGATAGGTGTAGTTGAATTGGGAGGAGGGCTTGTTTCCAGTATAGTACATGTGGTACATACAGTACTCAGTCTTTTTTTTTTGTAGCCTGGTTGTCCTGGGTTGTCAGCTCTGTGGGTCACTGACTCGGTTACCCTCTGCTCCTGGCACAATGAGGCCCTTTCTGCTCAAGGTCTCTGGGTGCTACTGCAGTACAAATATTTAATGATAAAACATGCTTATCTCCCGCCAAAAATCTGGCAGCATCCTTATCAAGATATTATTAAATTGTCAGTTCAACCATATGCCGAGCGTTTTAGGCGAACAAATGTTCACACTGGCTCTCGAGCGGTACGTGAAGGCTCTAGAGAGAGACAGGTGGCTGTGTTTACACCATCGAGTACTGCCTGGTTCCTTACAAACAGAAACTTGCATTAAGTGCCTCTTGCTTTATAGTAGATTCAAAATTTATGGACTTGATATGCTTGAGACCATGTTAATTTGATTACACTTAAAAATGCTTAGTGTAGGTTGGTGGAACCTACATAGTTTGCATATTAAAAATGTCTCTGCGTTGACTATGGGAAAAAAAACAATTATGGGAGAAGTAAATTTACCAGACCCTCCCCAAAAGAAAAATAACTTGGCAATGAAACAATGGTTTAAAGTTTATCAGTACTTTTTCTCTCTGAGTAATCAACAGAAAAATGCCTTTACCAATAAATTTAACTACCTCTAGTATTAGCAATTTTTTTAGGCACTCTTTTTCATCTTTTCATCCCCTTTCTCCAGATGACATCACTTATCACCTTGGTTCTTGGAATACTTGAGGCTAAGATCCACGAAGTAGTTGTCAACCTTTTCATTTTATCTTCAGATTGTCTCTTTTTTCGGAGTGAGAAGTAAGGATGTTGCTCTGTCACTGTACTAGCATTTTTTCCCACACTTTTATTCTTGGAAGGTAGCCTGCTTGGCAAAAAATCAAAATAGTCTGATTTTTGTGTACATGCTTGGAATTTTCTTTCAGAAATCTGTAGCAATACTGCACAGTCTTAGCTGTGGTTCATCAAAAAGGTACATAGATTCATTTCACTGCTGATTTTTTTTTCTCTTATGCTCTTGTTTTAAAAATTAATTAATAAATTAGTCCATTGTGAAAGTTGTTTACTAGGACAGCTATTTACATTCTTTTCATTAAGAATTGTATTATATTCTGGGGGACTGCTACAGCTTGTGGTGTTTGATTCCCCTTTTTTCTTCCCCTCTCCTTTTTTTTTCTTTTCTGTAAGGACAGACGTTGTACTAAACTTCCATAATGATAAATGAGAGAAGGAGATGATATTTCTTCTTTCTTGTCTTTGTCAATGGTGTTTGAATGCATCAGGAGGTAATGAGCTGAAAATGAATTAGAATTTATACTGAACATTTTCTTCAGAAAAATAAATGGAATTCAGAATGCTAAATGTAAATTAATTTCAAGGAAACTGCTTAGCTGTCTTTATTGATGGATATTACTTTGTAATAATAGTGTTTGTTCTGCCTGTGTAATTTCTTCAAGATAGAGAATTTCACAGGCCAATAAAAGTTTAAAAAGTATAAACATCAAGAATATTAATATGTGCAATCTTTGATATAGTTTTAGGTGACCTTCCCTTACTCAAAGCACTAGTTGCTTTGCCAATGACTGAAATATCTTTTTGACCTGTGTATTCCTTTCTCTGCAGTATTTATTTTTTTTCCAGAAGGAGAGTCTCTGACCATAAAGCTGTCCTGCAGCTCCAGAGTACCATGAACATTGCCATCCAGCCTCTAGATGCCTTCCAACACCGTCCTTGCAGGTTGAAGCTGGAAGAGTTGGACACCACAGATCCTTTCAGAGTAGCCTTGTGGCTGATGGATATCCCTGGGGGCAGAGAGGGAGTAAGGACAGGCTTGTTGCTGTTTTGAGCAGAGCTCCTCAGAGGCATGCTCTGGGCCTGTTAAGGGTGATTTAGACATACAGTAGCTGAAATACAGCTTGCGGCAACCACGTCTGAACTTCGTTTTCCAAAGCAGAGAAACAGTAATATCTCCTTAACCCATCTATTCTTCAATCCATCCTGTTCTCTAGAGAGAAGTCTTTATTTCTATACTGTATTCTATGGGGAAATTCCACTGTCTCACCAAAACCTGCTCCAGAGCAGTGTAAACCAAATTTGTGCTGTGCCAGCTCTGTTTCAAGGGCTGGATAGAGTACCTTGGAGCAGCAGGGACATGGTTTTGGAAAGCTCCAGCAGTGATGACTCAGTGTCCAAGGTGGTTTGGGAACATGAGGCCGCTTGTAATCTTCCATTTAATATTTGAAAATATTTTATGCTTTTCATAAAATACAGAGAATGCAATTCCTTTGGAATTGCTGTGGGCCAAGTTGTCAAAAGAGCAGAGAGGCAGTGTGGGTCAAAGTGATGTTTAAAACAGGGTAAATGGCCATCCCTCCTGTGGCGGTGTCTGGCCTTCAGGCTGTATAAAATGACCAGCAGTGGAGACAGGCTAAGAGAGACACCACAGAATTAAAGGGTTGTGGAGGGAGGAAGGTACCTCTGGGAGATTGTCTAGTTCAGGCCCTTGCCTACGCCTGGATCTGCTGAGGCTATGCTTAGCACCAGATCCAGCCGGGTTCTGAGTATCTCCAAGGGTGGAGGCTCCACAGCCTCTCTAAGCAACTTTTGCCAGTGCTTGACCACTATGACAGTAAAAGTGTTTCTTTCCTTAAAACATAGGGTGATCCCCTAGGAAAAAGTGGAGATAGTGCCAGAGGCCTGGTGGGATGCTGTTATGAAAGTAGATGACTGCTTTCTATTTTGCTAAAGGATATGAAGCACATTTCAAACAAATTGGAGATCACTATTGAGAAGTAAGAAGCTGCTTTATGTTTGAACTCTGCCTCTAACCATGAGAAAAGCACCATGTTTGCATCCATTCACAGTGTGGTTGCAGTGTTGACACCCCATATCCCTAACTGGGCCATGCCGCATCCTTCCTAACCGCCTCCTCCACCCTCCCCTGTCTGTCACTCCGATGTGAATGGCTCATATTCACTTTCATGGCCTCACTGAAGCTACTGTTGTTTATCCTTCCACTTTTACTCACTGTGATGTTCACACTAGGCTCTAGTGTGCCTGCAGTATGTTTCCATTGCCTACTTGATGCACCTGTACAAAACCTATTTCAGTGGTCTCCTGTTGGAGAGAAACCTTCTACAAAACTGCTTCATTTTCCTAGTTCAAAAGCCTATTTCAGCTCTTTTTAGTGTTTTAAAGACCTTGGTGACAGGCTGGGCTGCTTGTGTGCTCATGTTACTCCCTTGCAGATGGATGTTCCCTCATTGATTCAATGTCATATTGCTCCCATTATCACTGGTTGTCTATTCCTGTATTCTGCTATGTCGTTTTGACTGGGAGACTGCTGGTTTCCTTCCTCTGCAGAAGGCCTTCTAGAATGGGATGCAGTCCCTGGGTTGACGGGATAATCCACAACAGAAGAAAATTATGGTGGATTTAGGATGTTGAGATCTGATTTATTACATAGGTGAAACTGGATGAACAGTTCCCTTGTACAGGGAGCCCTGTGGTACAAAGAGTGCAGTCAGGTTTAAGCAGTTAAATGAAAACATATAAAAGGAGACAACAGAAAATCCTTAGTAGTCTTGTAAGCTGAGATTTGTTAGATGGACTGGGCTTGGTTTGTGTGTGGGGATAACAGTTGTGGTGTGTTTTGTTTTTTGCAAAGCTGCTCTGCATCAGTTTAGGCAGGGTTGTCCAGAAGATCAATGAGATGAAGCTCACAGAAAATAAACTGGAACAGGCTTGGTTACTGGCAATTTTGGCTTAACTCCCTATGTCTCTACTCCAGTGTACTCCATCTCTGGTTTTTGGGCAACGCACTGTCCAAATCATCCTTGTGCTTGTGGTGTCAAGAAGCTGCCAGTGGTTGGGTTGGAGGCAGGGAGAAGTGATGTAGCTGCTGGTGGGTTGGTGTGCTCCTGTTGGTTTTGGTGACATGACCAGCCTAATCTGGGCACCACTGGTGTTGCCCTGTCCTGTCTGTGGTTGTGTTTGTAATACAAAGCAGCCACCAGCTGGTAAGATAAGGTGGCTGTGAGTCCAGTGACTGCTGTTACAAAGTTTCCAGAACATGCTTTTTCTCCCTTTTGAGAGGTGTTATATAAGTAACATCACTATATAGAAAAAAAAGCGAGAGGGTTTGATGCATTAATACAGAGAATTATTTTTCATTCTTTTAATGTGACATCTGTCTGTGGCCTAAAGCAAAAGCACGTTCTTGTCAGGATTGAGATAGTACAGAAGTAAATGGCACTGAAGTTAAATGAATCCATTAAAAAATAAGATTATCTTTATAATTGGATGCAGAAAGTTGTCTCATCACAGCTGTGCTTAAGAGTTTTACTAGCAGTAAATCAAACTTTGGGATGCATTAGCAGTTGTAGGACACAGCGATAGTTAAATGCTGGCTTTGAATATCTAAGCCCTTTTTAACGGGTGCTCTCCATTATGGAATAACTGAGCTGAGGATTAGTAGTGTTTCATCACTGAGATTACTGTTACACTGGTGGCTCTGAAATTCTAGTTTTAATATACTTGGTATTTTTAAAAAGCTGGAATTTCTAAAAACTCTTATTTGTTCTTGTTAGTTTTTTATTCTTATTGCAATGCCCAGATGCCCCGTGATTTGACCTGCTCAAAACAAATATATATTGGATGAGCATTAATTCAAGCCTTCTTGTGTGTGTCGTCTTTTAAGATACATTTGCACTGTGGCTTTAAAAAGTCTTAAATGTGTTGAGGCAACAAAAATGGCACATGACTGTCTAACACAAGTAAACGTATTTGGTTGAAGTAAGACAAATATGATGGAGAGCCATCACAAATACTGGAAAGGGGTTGAATTTCTGAAGTCATCAGCTTGATGACTTGTTTGCTTTTTGGGGTTCAGAAAGTAAGTTTTCGTGTAATTGCCACTTGAACTAATTGTATGTGGAGAATTGTGTATACTCTACATGGCTGCTCTGGTAACACCAACAGCTTTGACTTTTCTGGAAAACTCAAGATTGTAACTTGGAAGTTTATGCTATGTCAAAGAATGAGCCAACTTCGGTGTGTGGCTTTGTAATTATTATAGCTAAAAATATATATGTGTACTGTATCTGCTGATGTTATGAGGTTCTGAGTTTGTTTTCTATTCCTCTTATCATATTCCTTTGGACTGTTGTGTACAACTGAACTTTAAGTTCAAGCCCTGATTTTTATGCTTAAAAATGAGTTTTGTTGATTTTATATAGAGAGAGAATGTGGAGGGGAAGAAAGGAAAGACACTATTTTCTTATGTGCACCAGACTGTGATGCTCTCTGTTAGCATGAAATGTCATTATCCCATTCTTGTTTCACTTCTCCTTCCCCCACATCCATATTATATTTTTTTAGTCTTTATGCAAATCACTTCAAACCAGTTCTTTAGTCATCTTAACGGAAAAGTTTGGTCTCGGATGGGTGCCGAATTTCAAAAAGATTTTATTAGCTTTTTTGTCTTAGGCTAGAACTGCTAATGTGTACCTTTCTCCTGCCAAACACCACTAGTTTTGCATAGCCTTTATGAACATTATTTATCTGTATGAAGTTGGCCATTGCTAAAGAAGACAAGCTACAGTGGAAAGTTCGTTGAAGGCCCTAGATTGCATGGATCTGAAATACATTGATTAAATACGTCTTTTAAATCAAGCATCTGTTTTCTTCCTCTCAGTGCAGAATATATGGGATTCCCTATTGGGTCGGTATGTATTGACCATAAAAACAGCAAAAAAATACAGTAAATGTGGTTGGCTGGCTTAGTAAGATTATCAAATCCAAAAAAAAGCAGTGTGAGAGAAGCAGTGTGTCCCAAAGCCCAGGAATCACTTAGAAAAGGTCACTACCATCCAATGAACTTTTCTTTTGATTCCCTTATGAAGGGTGAGGTGGAGCAATAAGGTGCAAGTTTTAAGTTTCTCCATCCCTGTTTTTGAGAGCAGTCTCAGACATCTGTTTCTGCTGCAGTGTGGTCATGCTCCGGTGCCCCCCACTGAAGCGTGAAGCATCTCTGTGCCTCCGCGCACATGGACTGCCCGGTGCTTCGGGGAGGGCCGGTGTTTTGGAGACCTGTGTCCGAGCTGTGCCTTGGCAGGCTGAGAGACGTGACCAGCATGCCCACATTCCAGCTGCAGGCAGAGATGTTCCTGGCCCTGCACGATAGGGTGATCTCTCTCCTGCCACAGCTCAGATTCTTACAGGTGGTGGCCGTGAATTTTGGGGCTGCCTAGATACTCAGGTCGAAGTCCATGAGCAGTGGGGTGGCTGACCACCACCCCGTCGTGTGTAATTTCTGGGTTATTCATCCAGGACGTTGACCTTGGTTGTATTTCCCCAGCCTCATGTGTTGAGCTGAAGCTCAGACTTCAGAGGCTTGTGGTTAGCAAGTGTCTTGTGTGTGGCAAGGGTGGGACCCTGGAGAGGGCCTGCAGTACCCTGCAAATTGAACATTCAGTTTTTGTTTGAATTTAACTCTTATTTTTGGAACCATGGGTGACTTATTCTTGGAACCCCATTTTTCAGAAACCCATCTGCATGCAACGTTGCCAGGATTTCTGGTACAAATATTTTGTCATTTGCTCTTGAGACAATCTGTTGTTTCAGTCCTGGATGAAGTTTTGTAATATGTTGCTTGAGAGATCATGGAAAAATATCTGAGTGGTGGAGTAATCTTCTAGGTGAAAACACAAGGTTGAGATTTTTTTTCCTTTTGTTATAAAAGAAAAATGATTATTCAGGTTACCAATTAATAAATTCTATAAATCAAGCAACAAAACAAAACACAACCCAAGAGATTTGTGCATCCATTTTTTCTGTCCTTGAAGCAATTGAGTTAGAAGTGAGCCACCTTTACTCTTCTGAGAAATACTGGGAGTTTTCACATTTGCTGCTCATTTTGCTCCATCCCTTCTCACCTATTTCACATGCTCAGAGCATTAATTGAGCTTGGACACCTGTGTGTTCTCATTTGAATTTTTCCCTTTAGCAACAGAGCTCATTCCCTTCACTAATACCTCCCTTAGAGTGTGTACAAAGTCCTGCTTTTGCTAGACAGTGAGGTAGCAGAAGAGTTGCTGAGAACTATTAGAATTTGGAGATACAAAAACAGTTTGATCTTTACTTTTGAATGGCAGTTCTTGTTCTTTATCAGATTTGTGTGATGCTGCACAAATCCCTTCATGTATACAGAGAGATATGGTACTTTGGCGTGCTGTGTAAATAATAAAAGGCATTTCTTAGGGTGTCCATTCAGAATCACAGAATGCTTTGGGTTGGAAGGGGCCATAAAGGTGGTCTAGCTCCAAAGCCCCTGCTGTGGTCAGGGGCACGTTCCACGAGACTGGGTTGCTCAGAGCCCCATCCAGCCTGGCCTTGAACAGTGCCAGGGATGAGGCATCCACAGCTTCTCTGAGCAACCTGTTCCACTGCCTCCCACCCTCACAGTAAAGAATTTCTTCCTAATATCTAATCTAAACCTACTTTCAGTCACTTTGAAGCTGTTCCCTTTTGTTCTGTCACTACATAGCCTTGTAAATCATCTCTCCCCATCTTTTTTGTAGGCTCCAATGAATACTGAGTCTTACAATCAAGTGTTTGGTGTTAGTGTTGCCCCTTCTGGTGTTGCCAGCACCGTGATCTCCCCTTGGGTGATGATAGAGGGGGCACAGGAGGATATGTTCTAGGCTGGTTGCTCTTGCTACCACCACTAACTACATCAAGGGGTTAACTGCTGTAATTCTCTTTACTGGAATGACTTTTTTCTTACTTTTCCATCTTTGGTGAATCTCATGAACGCTGCAGACAGACAGATACAAAAACTTAGGAAGTAGCTCCAAGATGCTATGGAAGAAAACTCTAATTGAGTTAGGTCAGCTTTGTGCATCTGGGAAAGCTGTTGCAGATGGGGTTTCTAACTGTAAAGAGAGAATAATCTCCTCCCACTCCAAAACTGGAGCGTGAGTCGTGTGGTTGCCGGGTTTATTTTGGCAAAATAAGCATTGTAGGTGGTGGCTGATGCTAAAGGTGTGCTAAGAAAAGCTCTTTTCTCTGATGAGCAACTTTGAGTTTGAGAAGGCTTTGCCTACCCAGAAAATTCAGATGTAGAGACCTTATGAATGCAGCTCCTTTTGGCACTTGCCCCTCTTGCTATTCCTATAGCTGGACCTAGGAGCAGGCAAGTGGTGCTCCTTGGTCAGTCACTGGCAAGAAATTAATTCTCCTAGTACTTTGCTTCCTCTTGTTTTTGCTCTCTGGATACTTTGCTCCTGGCGAGCTTTCAAGTGCATGTAGCTCCTTTGTGCAGGAGAGGTGGGCAGGTCTGACAGCACGTAGCTGTGCTGTTGTACTTAACTTTCACTTGTCTTCTCCCTGCAAAATAAATAAATAATTGATGTGTGAAGGGGAAAAGCGTGGGAGGAAAAATGTCAGGAAATTCAAAGGTGAAGCTATTTCCTCCCTCAGTAATATTTTTTCTTCTACGTGTTGTTTCTTCTCTTCAAACAATGGGGTGAGTTAAGAATGGATTCAAACTATCAGCCTTGCCATTGTTTATTTAAATCCTTTCATGTGTGTGACGGACCTCAGGAAAAGCCCACACTTCCACTGCGAGCCCTCTGGGCAGCCTCTCTGTAGTGCAGTGCCAGTACAACAGGACTCCAGAGTTCTTTGGGTCCCCAAGTGCCAATGAGTTAAAATAAATGGTGAAACATATAAGGTGTGTCATTTAAAAGCATTGACTGTGAAATCTGATAGCTCTGGCAAAGCCTAATTTTTTTTACAAAAGGTATTATACAGCCCACACACTCAGAACAAGGATTTCAATGTAAATTACTTAAGTATAAGGTGTTTGTGAACTTTTCGTGTGTGTTCGTGTGTATGTGTGCACTTCCATTTGGGGGAGGGGGTGTTTTGCTGAAACAGGTGAAAGTCAGTTCTGTAGTATAAAACAGGAAGCAGATGGGTACTAATTAAAGCCCTGTTGATAAAACCCTGACTGAGCTTTTGAAGCAGCTGCTTTCCTTATTTTATATATAGCCGGTGTGTGCTTCATATGAGAGCCAGGCTCCCCACACTTCATTGTTTTCGCGGAGCCGCAGGAAGTGCGTGTGCATGTGCGTGCATGCTGCCATGGCTGAGGGATGGCGCTTGCTGTTTGCTTCCTTCTCTGCCCCAGAGAAAACGGTGTTTTCCAAACCTCAAACAAAGGTGCCAGCCAACTCTTTGTCTCCCTCCTCTTCTCTTTCCAGCTTTCCACCCTCGAGCAGGCACCAGGCTGGTGGGAATGCCTGCTTCTAATGGTGCTGTAGATAAGAGAGGGCAGCTTACTTTGTCTCACACGTTTGTGTGTCTCTACTCATCATAGACAGCTGCATCTGGGAGGGAAACCAAAAGTCCAGTGAGGGTGTCAGCCTTCTCTGTATGTGTGACTTCCCGTTGTCATTATGGTCTTTAATCCAAACAGGTGCTTTTTTACTGCCTTTTCTCTTACCTTGGGTCTGGTAGAATGGGTAATAAACTAATCTTCAGGGGGGAAGAAAAGGAAACAACAGGATTTAAACATAATGTAGGCAAAGGAATTATTGCACCAAAGAAGAGCAGATCTTCATATGGAAGAGCTATCATAGAATCATAGAAGAGTTGGCAGGGACCTTAATGATCCTGTAGTTCCAACTACCTCTGCCATCAGCAGGGATGCTTCTCACTAGATCAGGTTTCCCAGAGCACTGTCCAGTCTGGTCTCGAACACTTCAGGGATGGGCATCCTCAGTCTTCCTGAGCAGCCTGTTCTATAGCCTTACCACCCTCTAGGTAAACAATTTCTTCCTAACATCTAATGTAAATCACTCCTCTTAGTTTAAAACTGTTCCCCCTTGTTTTACTACTATCTGCTTGTGAAAAATGTCACTCTCCACATTTTTTAAAAGTTCCCTTTCAGTACTGAAAGGCTGCAGTGAGGCCTCCCTGGAGCCTTTCCTAACTAGCGGTGTTAATTTTAGTATTTGAATGCCATCAGTAGAAAAATGTGTGTTGAACATAGAGAAATGTTAAATTTCTCTTGAATTGAGTTGGGTAAATTTTGTCTGTATATTGAGTTGAAACTTATTTACTGGTAGCTTTTTGGTGCAGGGAAATTTGTTCTTTCACTGAGGAAGGTGCCAGTGTTCGGTCTTCATGTTGGGGATGTCATCATTCCAGTAGAAATAAGATAAATTTGGTGTGGGCAGGAGGAGAAAGAGGAGGAAAATTTTTGGTCAGTGGTGGGCTTGAGTCCAGTAGTGTGTAGATTCAGGAGATGGCCCCTGGGGTATGGAGCAATATCTTCTGTATGGGAAACTGTCCTTGAATTGGCTGGGTTTCTTAGTGGGTGATGTCTGGGAATTGGGGTTGTGTTCAGGTGAAGCTCTCATGGGGTACTCTCTGGTTATGTGCTTGAAGCTGCAGATTTCCTATTTTCAAGCTGCTGCTGAGGTTGCAAGTTCCTCATTTTATCTGAAGCAGAAACAGCTTAACTTGAGTGGCAGACCCCCTACCAGAGGCAGGTGCTCCTACCACCCTATGACTGCTCAGAGGAGCTGGACAACCCAGAGCGCTCATGGAAGCTTCTAATGGTTTGGCAGTCAATACTCATTCCCACCAAGAATGGCTTATCCAATAGCTGTGATGAAACCACTGTACAATACAAGCCACAGTCTTTAAAGCCATGGTCTTCTCTCTTGACAGTGTTAGTGGGGATTATTTTCATCGTGTCTTTTCACTCTTTTGGGAAGACAACCACAAACTGCCAGAGCTTCTTGACTTGTGACATGTTCTTGTTCGGTCCCTCAGTGAGAAGCTGATAGATTTTTCATAGAAGTAATTCCAAAAGCCTTTTGTCCCTCACAGCAGGAGTGAGAGGAGACAGCCAGCCAAAGCCTCTGTCTCTTTCCCTGTACCTCACTAACATTGCTGATGGATGAACTGTGTACTTCTTCATTGCTGCATCTCTCCCTGACTGCTGCCAGATGAAAGGAAAACTGGGTGGTCCCATAGTGCATGGAAGGATTGCAATGTCACCTTCTCCATTGGACAGTGTGTCTCTTGGAAGATGTTTTTTACTCTGAAGTTAACTGGGTTGTCTGCATTATGGGCTCAGTGAGTTGTGCTGCATCATTACAACCAGAACCATTTGCTGGAGTTTACCAGGTGGCAGAACCTTTCCTTCAGGCAGAGACTGCAGGGTTATGAATCCTCCTCTTAAATGTTATGGTTTTTACAACCCCTCAGTGTTTGTCAAGAGGCTGTTGCTGTTTGAGTGTACTTTGACATCGTACTTGAGTAATCTTCTTTGGCCTTATCCTTTTGACAAAGTCTGGGGGCCAGGTTTAATCTTAGATGGTTCCTGCTCTTTTTCTAGAGTCAGCAACTTAAAATTGTCTGTTTTCTTCCTGTGGTGCATGTGTGTTTAAGCCAGGATTATAGAAAAGCCCAGTGCAAACAGACAGAGGACATTTGACTGCCACTACCTCCCCTGATTGCTTTGTGAGGGATTTTAGAAGTATTTTGGAGCCCTGAGGAGTATATGGGCTACAAGCTGAGAACAGCTACAAAAGAAAGGATGTGAGTTTGTCAATAGACTTGTTTAAAAAAAATAGAAATCCATGTGGCTAGGGCTGTTTGAGACGTGGGTAGCCTCTGTGGCAGTGTAGAGGAGTCAAGCAAGCTGACGCAAAATTTATGGTGTGCCTTTAGCTATGCCACGAAGCAAGTGCCTTGCCACTGCTGCTCTCTGACAAGTTTTTCTTAAGGTAAAAAGGCCTTTAAATCTGCGTTAAACAGGCTTCTGTGGTGTTTGTTAGCCAACTACAGTGCACAGAAATCACTGCAGCCACGGGATTTCTACAAATCATAGGCTTCTCTTCAATTCTCCTTAGAGGTGAATATGTATCTTAATATTTTGGTTAATTATGCTTACTCTTGAATGTTTTCATGTTTAAGAACCTAACACAAAAATAGACAGAAATAGGTGACAATTAGGAAAAAACTCCATCTTTCAAGTTTAAAATACCATGTTGTTAAAAGAGCTGTGGAACACAGAGATTTGTGTTTTTTCTTGTAAAAATTACTCAGCTACTGCTCCCCTTGGAAAATCAGTCAAATGCGTTGAATATATACATGTGTGTGTGTGGGATAGCTGCTGTTGTTATGAAAACTTTGAGCAAGATAATGCTGCACTTCCTTATCAGATGCCCCAGAAATGCTTGGCATTGAAGGAAACAGACAGCAGTGGACGAGTGAATGTGGGGTCCTTGAATAATTGACAGAGGAGGAAAAAGGAGGATTAAGCCCATGGCTGCTTTGCCAGTTTCCATTATTTGAGGAATGTGTTTTAGAGTGGTAGGTCCTAAACCTCTCTGATGCCTTGAGAATTTTGTTAAAAGGAGTGTCTAAGAGCTACTAAACTTTCTTAAAATTGCAATTGGTATATAGATATCTTCAAGTTACTAGGTCCAGATCGTTCACTCTTGGCTCCAAAAATGAGTTTTGAAGTTTTTTTACAAAGACAGTCTTGAAAGAGATGTTCTTCTCTTCTTTGTCTCCCTCTCTTTCTTAGGCAAATGACAAATTATCCTCCTGACAGAGGAGAGAGAGAAATCCTTCTCCATGATAACTGAATTCTTGAAATACATTGTTCAACTTAAAACTGTAGAAAAAAGAATCCTGGAGAAATTTTTGAAATGTAGTTCTGTAATTTCTACTTCGTCACAGAGACTGTTTTCTGTGAATTGCGTGGTGTTTGGAATGATGACTCTCTTTTTTCTAGTCCATAGGGCATTTTCTAGAGGTCATGATGGGTTTAGTAATCACATCCACTGTAGACTGTGATCCTGCAGTGATGGCATGTAGTTCAAAGTCTCTTTCCTAACTCTCTGCCGTGGTGTCAGAGGGAATGTAGGCAAATAGTGCCTTGCTGGGGCTCTGCCTTGTCCAACTGTGTCACCTGCAATGCCTGGGTGCATGTGAGCTGACTTCAGAAGAGCTTTGTTGGCTTTCCTATGATTTCAAAACCAACCTTCAGCAAATATGTTTACCTTATATTCTGCCTCTCTTTTTTTTTTTTTCNTTTTGACGTCCTATTTCTTGCTCCTTTTTGTGTTTAGTTCTGGGCATGCTTGTGAGCTTGTGTTGTACATGTTGCAAAAGTATAAAATTGTGAATTATCTTGCTGTTGTAAGCCAGCAGCAGACAGGAAGAAAGTGGAAAATACTGAATAGGCAGCATATTGCTGTGTAGGCATTTAATGTTGTTACAATGTGATATAAGTTAAAATATTGCTTATTTCCTCTTTGCTGTTCAAAACAACCTGGAGCATGTTATGACCAGGATCTAAACAATAACTGAAAAAGTAAAAACAAATGTTTTAACAGAGAAAGGCATGGCCTGCCAAGTACTCTGCATAATTTGTAATTACATGAATAATCGACAAACAAAATACTTGAAAACACCTGACTTTCTGGGCCGAGAGTTTAATTTCTTTTTAAAACCAAAGGAAAATGTGTGAAAATTCCCCACGGTATCTTCAAAATGGAAAAGAATCCAAAAATTAAGCACGAGAAGCAGGGGCTTCAGTGTTTCCTGCAGTGGCCAGCAGTTTAACAGATCTGTGGACGTAAACCCAAATATATATCAATAACAAATTATTATAAAATTTCATAAACAAAATTGGCTAGATAGTATTGGAAAACAGGCTTCAGTAAACATGTTTTGGGGTTTTTTTTTCATCTTTGTTTTTAAAGAGGGCTTTATGTGACCCCCAGAATAAAAACTTCCTGTCTCTTGATAGCTATTGCAAATGACAGCTCCTACTGCTGACATTCCTGCTATTTTTAATCTGACTAAGTTAATGTCCTGTATTTTTTTAAAATTTTGTTGAAATGAGTGCCCCATTCTGACCAGCTCAGTTTAAGTGTTTGCACATCTTTGGAGCTGCACAGGGGCTGCCTTGCTTCTCTCTCTGATTGTTTACTAAACTGCAGTACCTGAAAGAAGCAAAAGCCGTCAGGAGACAAATACCGAGCAAGTCCCTATAAAGTAACTTAAGACTTCCTTATTGTACCCCTTTGAATTGGTTTAGGGTGTCCTAGCTCCCGGTGTCAGCTGTGCTTTTGCCTTAATATGCTTTAATGCATATTTGGGGAAAGCTGGAGGGAAGCTCCACTGCCTCTCATCCTTTTGTCCATCTTTGGACAAAAGGATGGGAGGCTCCTGGCAGGCTTTGTGATTGGGAATCTGACTGTAGCAGTCCTTAAATCTGAGTATTGAGGCTGGCAGGCTCAGGCTGCCCGGTTACACATGGGCTTCTCATTGAGGGGGATTGGAGTGATGATGGTGAAGCTTGCACCATGTGAAGACTCTGACCTCCAGGAGGAGGAAGCCTAATCTGGAAGTTGGTAAGAGCTTTTTGGGTTTGAGGAATTAGCACAGAGGAGGGCAGGCTTTTCAAAATCAATGTTTTCTTTCCTGAACTGATAAGAATGATACAATGTCCTCCCTGGGACACCTCCTATTCCAGCTGCTAAAAGGCACCTTGTGTCCAGAGCTTCCTTGTGTCAGGCTCTGTCCTGGGGAATGGGAGAATGAATGAGGTCTGATCTCTGAGCAGCTGTGGTAAGGCCAGTTTCCTTGCATATATCAAATGGAAATAATAGTAATGAGGGGTAATTAATTAGACCTAGTTAGCAGGAGAAATCTAGTCCCCTAAATGTCTAACAAAGCTTGTTTTTGCACAACTGTCCCACTCTGGAGGCTGTCTTATTTTGTGTCCAGTGGGGTCCTGCAGCTCTAGCAGCAGGTGTGTATGTAAAAGATCTCAAGCCAGAGAGGTGCTGCTAATATTCCTTTCCACTGTCCTAAATTTAATATTCTACTGCTTAAAAAAAAACAAAACCAAACATTTGGGTATTGCAATGAGGGGTGGTGCATCAGAGCTCTTGGGCTTTACTCTGTTAAGTCCATTCTTGTAATTAAAAACATGGCTTTTTCTTGTCCTTTTTACTTTTCTTGTTTGTGAAGGAGGAAGGCAAATAAATACAGAGCTGATATTTAAGTCACTGTTGCCAGATGACATTCTATGAGAATGTGGACTTGCCAGTATGTAGATTGTAAATAGTTCTTTGATTTAATGAGGGTCTCTTAAGTACAGAGCACAGCCTACAGTAGTGAGGGACTAGGAATGCTTCCAAAATGGATGTGAGGGAAGAAAATGCCCTTTAGATTTCCCTCGTCTGGGTGCCCATCTTGCTCTGAGAAAAAGTGCTCTGCCTCCCATAGCCTGCTGAAAATTGTGAGCTTGTCGGGGGTAACTGTTCAGAGTTAGTGCTACATGTTTTGCAAGATTGGAAGGCTCTGGATTTATAATATTGAGCAGATGTCACAAAACTCAGTGATGAGTGCCAGCAATTCTTGAACTACAGCCTGAAGAACATCACAGAAAGCAGAATTTGAGAGGAAGACGTTGGCATGTACAGTGCAACCACCCAAAAGGAGTCCTCAGAGTCCCAAGGAAATTAACTAAAATCCCTTCTGAGCATAAACTTCAGCTTTTAAAAGAGGGTGGCTGCAAGTGGCCAGACAGTGGAGAGGGACAGTGCATGCAGGAGCATAACCAAAGGCTGCGTTGAAATTTGGATAAGGGTTTTTGGCTGGCTTTGGAGTAGTAAATTGTGTTACATAAAATGTGCTAGGCTGTGGGAGCAAACTTGAGTTGGTAAGAGCTCTCCTGAAGAGAGTGTACTGGTGGTCTGACCTGCTTCTGTGGTGGGGGAAAATAAGTACCAAGGCAAACTGTGTTCTAACAAGCTGGGGAGAAGCATAATACCTAGTTTATGTGGTGCCTCTTTGGGATGTACAAAGAGGAGTAATTGAACATATATAATTGCTGCTTGTGAATTTGGGGTATAAAAACACAAAGAGAAAAGAACAAATAATGACTCTGTAAAGCAATATCCTTTTATGTATTTGCAGATACACAGGAGTTTAAAGAGAACTTAAATATGATCCTATTTAAGCTATTTTAATAACATAAGAAATCAAGTCTTTTCTGCTACTACTTTGTTAACAGGAAAAATATATTTTATTTTCTTTTTAGGTATGAGACAGATAAAGGGTAAATTTAAAGAGGAAACATAAATAGTAAAACAGTCACTATATACTGAACTGTATTCAGATGCAAAAGAAACTAAGGGAAAGAGAAATGTCCCTTTCTTCTTTCCTCAGTTTCTTTTGTTTACTACATCAACATCAGATACTTACAACACTAGGTGAAATTCGTGAGGTGGTTGTTATGTTTAAGCTGACACTGCCCCCTTACCAATATGAGACCTGCAGCATCTTAACCATTAGATGCACTAAATAGTTTCTAAAGATGCCTTAAA
The DNA here is from genome assembly GCA_013389925.1 of Aegithalos caudatus. NCBI lineage: Eukaryota > Metazoa > Chordata > Aves > Passeriformes > Aegithalidae > Aegithalos > Aegithalos caudatus. The sequence continues at coordinate 45,467 of WEIU01007045.1, forward strand.
CCAAACAAAAAATTCAACTTAACTTTGTTTTAGTTTTGTTTTTGTAATTTTGGGGACTATACTAAAATTTTGCCAGTATATCCTTGCACTTGCTGTAGTCAAAATAAAGATCAAATGCACGGTGAGATGTAGCCTAAGATATCATTCAGCCTGTAAATAAAAGGGTTTGCCTTTCTTTTCACAAGCCTTGCAGCTTCCTCAGGCCAGGGATTTCCTGTGGGGCACAGCTAACCCTGCTGCAGAGGAAGCTTGCTGCTTTCATTGACTCTTTGTTTCTGGAAAACTGGTATTCAGTGACGTGACCTCAGAATGTGAGTCCTGTAGTCCTTTGCTTGCTAAATGAAAACACTGCCTCTGCAATGCTAATACAAGTGTAATAAGGAGATATATTTAATTTTTTTTATATTCTATGCAAAGGTTCAGTCAAGAGAACTTTTTACACTGTTGGATCTGTACATCCCCTTTGGTATGTTGCTTCTCAAGGTAAGAAATACAGACAGCCCTCGAGCTTCTCCAGGCATGGGCAGCACAGTGGATGAGGCAAGTGTCATGAACTTAGCCCACGTCTCCAGTACACCTTGCTTTGCTTTACCTGCCTCAGTTTTAACTCATTTTTGAGTGTTGTGAACAGTGTATTGCTTGTAAATCCATCATGTCCTGACAATCATTCCAACCCTTTAGGTTATCAGTGGTTTTGTGGAAGCAAATAGTCTTAATTCATCAAAATGAAGATCTGCAGCTCTCTGGCAAAGTATCCAGGTGAAACAAAACATGCAGGTCTAGGTTTGCTTGTGCCTTTACCTAGACAAGTGGCAGAGGACTGCTTTGGTCATTATACAGGAATTTTAGTCTGCAAAACTTATATGGCTTCTCAGGCAGGGATCTTAACAGTTGTTTCACTTAACCAGTTAAAGCTTTGAGTAAATGTATCTGGTGGTTTTGAGTTTTGCGTTTTGGTTTTTTTTTTCCTTGGGAGTTCTCTGTGTGCACTCAAAACGCCAATGCAAAAAATCAACCCTGTTTTCTACTACATGTTTTCACCTCTGTAATTTGCACTTAAGACTTCGGCCTACTTCTCATCTTATTGCTTCTAATTGGTAAGAACATATTTCCAGTGTTCCTTTTAAGATGATCTGCTAGTCTAATTAACATTGATATATTTAGCATGTATACACATTTGTACCTCTTCATTAGAGATATAATGAAAAGAAAAGGCAGCTTAGTTTTAGAAAGAAAAAGACCTGGGGGGGAAAGATTTCTATAAACTGTGCTGTGGTCTTTGTGATGAATTGGGTGTAACAGTGGAGAGTGGCAGAGGTGAAGCAGGCTGTCTGTTAAACAGGAAACAAGTGATTAACATTTTTTGTCCTACTGATCATAATTATTCCCACTGGCTGAAAAAAAAATAAATAAACACTGCTTAGTCTCTCTTTACTATAGCTACAGAATAAAATTTTGAGCTATTAGTCATTCTGGCATTGTATGGATGAACTGCTACTGCTACTTTATTACTTAATTTTTTTTTCAGTTTAGTGAACTTCGCCTATAATTGTGATTCATGTTTTCCTTGCAATAACCTGATTTTGCTCTGCATTTGAGGATGGCTTTTCCTCAGGCCCTTACGGCTGTGTGATGTCTGCATCCCTGCAGTCACGTTCCTGGTCACTGCATTAGAGCTTACAGTGAATAATTGTAAAAAGGCTATCTGCTTACCACAAATCACAGCAGCCTTCCTGAGGGCTTGATGGACCACAGATGATTCCAATGCTTTTAATGCCTTTGATGGGCACACCTTAGCAGTGGTGCACGGTGCTCACCTCAACTGCACTGTCATTCATTTGTTGGTGTTGGCATAACGCAGGTGTTCCCTTTCCTGAACAAAAGATGCAGGCTTCTGTGTGTACAATGGCAATACCTTGTGGAGCTGGCTTGAAAGACTGATTATTTCCCTGACCTCTGATGTTTTATTAATTGAATCCTTTACCAACTTTTCTGTGATAGCACCTAGTCTCTCAGGTTTTTCACAAATCCCCCTGCTTTGCTGGTTTTGTGTTACTGATGTAATTGCACAGGCTGTTTGTGAAGGCCAGAGGTGTGAGTGCTTAAGGAGAGCAGAGAAGAAGCCCTAGTTTGAAGGGCCTCCTGACCTTGAAACATTCCTCTTCAGTGGGGTCTTCTTGTTGGCCTCCTGTGTCACTGGAGAACTCACTTTATCGTGAGCTGTATATGTGCATTCACATATATATGTTTCATATTTGTGGAAAACAGAAATGTTTATTTACAAATATGGAACCCTTATATTTGTCAAATACTTGTTTTCCATCTGTTGGAATAGAAAGCTTGCAGCATCAGTTTTGTAAAGGCAATATTAGAATTTGTTTGGGTCACCAAAAAATAGTTATCCCTGCTATCTTTGAATTTTTTTATCTGATATTTATTTCTTCTCCTTTTTTCTACACTTCACAACTTTTAATGCTGTGATAAATGAAATTAATAGATGAAGCCGTAATTTATCTGATGGCTATTTGCCTTTCTTTTTTTTTTAATGATACTGTGGTGCCTTCTTATTGTTGCCTTTCTTTCACCTTTGTAAATGGATAGATTTTAGACAAACTTGTTGGCTGTCTTCGTTCCCCAGATGATTTTACCAGAGGTAAAATGAAAGTCCAATCAACAAACTTCATTTAAAAATCTCATGTTTTTCATGTGCGTTTTTGTCCCTTGTTTTTCATAGGCAGTGTCACGTAGTTTCCTTGGCATTGAAATCCTAGGAAATGTCTATATATTTGGTACACTGTGTGGATGATACATCGTGCCTGTACTGTGCTCAGAGAAGTAAATGTATAAATGTTATAAAACACAGTATTGACACTGATGTAGGTGATGGTTAACCTGGCTGTGGCCCTGTCTCTTGGTGGTACAGAAAATGTAAGAGTGGTTAAAAGTTTTGGTTGAGGTCATCGTATGTGGAACAGGATCCAGGTGTGTGCTTGCCCTGTGTGTACACTTGACGTAATGTGAACCTTGTTCCTTAGTTCTTCCTAAGTGCCTATGTAGGCAGAGTAGGCAGTGTTATCATCTTGCTAGAAATGTCCAAAATGCCATTACAGAGAAGTGCTTTCAAGGAGTCTACCTAGGATGAGGAAGAGGTTGTAGGGTATAGCAACTGGGAAATACTCAAATATGCGTTAACAGAGTTGCCCGCTCTGACACGTAGGCACGCATAGCCAAGTCTTAAACATCCATGTCTGAAACTGGGGATGCATTTTCTGTTCCTACATGTTACCATGATCCAGAGAAGAAAATTCCAGTGGTTGAGAAATCCCCTCCAGTCTCTGGTGGCAGCAGGATGCAACCTGGAGGATGGCCAAGCACCTTCAGTGTTCAGTTTTTTAGTCTTTAGACAGCTATGCGAAAGAATCACAGGACAGTATTTAATCTGTGAATTCGAATGCAGAATGTACAGGACTTAGATTAATGCCACTGACATAAGGCCGCAGGAAGCCCCTCTGTGTTCAGGAGACATGTACAGCAACAATATAGCAATAACACACACTCCGTCCTGTTCTTGTACATTCATGCATGGAAGAGGGATTAATTGCTGAAATCTTACCACATGGAACAGTTTATGAAAGTGTCTCCGTGCTTAGAAGTGGTGTTTCATGGATGGTGGTGGTCTGGGAAAGACTCTCACCCTGCTACCACGTGTAATGGAAAGCACAGAGAAACAGTGCAAGGTCCTCCTAGGAAGAGAAAAGTATTTCTTCACTTTTTCCAGCTGACACTTCTTAACTGTTTAACAGTGCAGGAGAAAAAATTAAGTCAAACAAAAGCACCTCCCCAAGAACAAAGGACCCAAAAAAGCATGACCTGTTTGGGAGGAAATCCTGCCTTTCCACCTTCATGCAGCTGCAGGTGGCAAATTTCCAGCATCTTCTAAATATGACTCTTTGACCTGAGGCTAAGTGACATGCTTTTGTCCATACTCTTATTGGACAACAGAGAAGGTTTCCAAGCTGTAATAAAAAAATACCACAACTGGGTGGCAAAATTAGCTGTTTTCGTGTTTGAGGCCTCTGACACTGCAGTGTGGTTGTGTTGGTGAGCACTGTAGCATCGTGGTTGTGTTGGTGAACATTGTAGCATCAGGAAACTTTTTGAGAGAGAAATGTGTGCTGTCTGTAGACCAAGTGCTTATGACTGTCCAGCGCTAGCTCTGAGGCAAGTCCAAGCTCCATTGGCATCTGAACTTTCTGTATTTCATAGTTACTAGGTAAGACAAACAGGATTGCCTTACACCAGACTGTTGTACCAAAGGAAATTCTGGTAGGTCTGGAGTTAGCAGTGTTTTTTCTTCCTCCTCAGCCTCTTTATCCAAGCCCTGCAAGCTTGGCAGCACAGTTGGAAACCACAGCAAAATGGGTGCAGGCAGTGTGGCTATTGCAGGCAAACCTGCCTGTTTTGCCAGGCATGATCTAACTTAGCCTTGGACTGATGCCACATGATGCCACTTGCCTTGGATAGCCCCTGCTGCTGCTGTCCGGCTGTTACAGCTGAATGAGCTGTGAGCAAGTGTGCTGGAGAACTTCCTGGCCTCTGCACACTTTCCTAGGAGTGTTAATGACTTCTGTTCAGAGTGGCACTTGCACTGAGGCTTCAAGAGGAGGATGATGTGAACATCTGGACCTGCTCTAAAGTCTCTATACAAAGACCTAGAGAGACAGGATGAATATCTTCTGTAGGAGCATATGGAAATCCTGGGGGGATGCAGTCTTCAGTTCTCTGCTGCAAAATTTTTGCTTTGGTGTTGTCACCACAAGGAGATTGTGCTGGCTCAAAGACCTGCTGTAAGCTGTCAGTAACGGGATGTGCTACCACAGCTCATGGGGGAGCAAGCTGGCAACTTGTGTAGGCCATCCCCTTGGAAGAGGTGTAGAAAGCAGTGGACTCCTGGGATGTCCTCTGAATGAAAACTTAGTGGGCGGCCATTAGACTGTTAATTTTAATGGAAGTCCTTGACCTGTGTTGCTCCTATGGCCTCCCAGTTTGTTATGACTGCATCTGCTTCCAGAGGACATGTCCTTCCAGCCATTGTTACTAGTTACTTGTGAATCTCCCTGAGATGCCATGACATGCTTTACTGCAATACTGTCAGCATATGCACTTTGATAGTGAATGCACTTGGTTTTGTGAAGTGTATTGACTGTCACATCCATTCCTCACTCCCTTTTGGTGGCTATGATGGCACCCTGATGGGATGAGTGCTGCCTGTGCCCATGGATGAAAGTATGAGGGGGGGAGAGACCATGAGCACTTGTAGGTGCTTTTACAAGTTCGGGGTCTTGCAGGTCCCCCAATAATCACAAATACAGAGCTAGGTCTTGCTTGGAGAGGTTTGCAGTTGGGTTAAAGAGGAACTCTGCTTCCCTCTGCTTTTAGTGCTCCAAGGTCTGGGATGGAAGAAAGCCGGCCAGGTGCCACTGTATGGTCTTTCTTCAGGAAGAACAATGTTTTCAAGTTTAACAGAACAACTGAGTTTTCATGTGTTTAGTAAAACACCAACCCAATTTACTTAAAAAATAATTAAATACCTCAACTTCAGTTGGGATAGGGATATAATTTTTCTCAGCAACTATTCAAGTTTAACTTAAGTTGCTTGTTTTGCTATTTATATCTTGGGTTTAAATTGGATATTGGTAGAGCTGTTGGAAATGTCAGGAGTACAGCTGAATGATATAAATATGTAGATTCAAAGGAATAATTATCTTGGCTTCGTGAGTTTTATTAGCTGGGATGTGCTCTTTGCATTGCACATAGCTGATACCAGTTTTGCATATTTTGAGTCATAAATCAGAAAGTAGCAATAAGCATATCCACAGTTCCTGGTCTGAATCCTGAAACAGGTTTACTTTATCTCAGAGGCAAAAGCTCAATCCCAGGAAGCATTCCACAGGTGGCAGCAGCTCTGCTGCCATCCTGACCCAGATTTTGATAAAATTCCGGTGCAGTTACGCTCAGTGTGTTCTGGCATGAGCTGCTGCTGTGCGAAGACCCGCTTCAAAATGCAGATGTTTGCTTTTGGAGTCATTCAGGCCAGATTTTGGGAGGCTTTGCCTTGAAGTCCAGGTGAAACTCGTGGCGAAGGCATCTCTGCAGCGTTCTGGGGCTGATGGTGCCGCCGCACGCCCCAGCCGCTAACAGCTGCACCCTTCCTCCGGCTGCCAAGATCCACTGCTGAAACTATACTTTTTTATCAGGTCATGTTTGCATCTGGCAAGGATTTGTAGACACAACATCATTAACAGCAGTGCATATTTTCACAAGATTTACCTCTTCAACACTTTTTCCAAGTTAGTAAATCATAGCTTCTTTAATGTCCTGCTGGCTGCGTGAAAAACAGGAATTTATGTAACAAGCTCTGGGCCGCAAACCTTTTCCTGTTAGGAAAATTTTTTTTTTCATTGCTGGCAGAGTTAGGAGACAGCTCTGTTACTCAAAGAGCGACCTCAAATGTCCTCGGTACAATAATACCAGATTATAACATTTTTGATGACTAAGGAATAGCAGCGATTTCTTAAATATTTAACACTTGTGTAGCAGAGAAGAGGGAGCTGAGCCTCATCCTGGTGTTTTCCCTGACCAATGTTTTATGTGTTTGATATGGCTATTTTGATACTAAACAGTGATCCTGAGCTAACCGGGTGTGTTTACAAAATACAGTAAAAAAATGAACTGGCGCAGGAGGTTTTTCAATCAACAGCCACACAGAGCAACTTTCTTGCAACATTTGTAGAGCTGGACTTGTGTCAGCCACAGATTCGTCTGTGGCCCTTGAGTGAAAACAATGGGCTGCGCCAGGCCGGCCTCACAAGGCCCCTCGGCCAGCCCCTGGGGCTGCGGGCTACTCCAAAGATGGATTTCCAGGCTTGCCCTCCCTATGTGTTAGCTGCACCTGGTGCAAATAAAATTCCAGGGTCTTCTCTAGTGTCCTGTTGCTAGATGAAAGATGGTATTTTGTAAGGTTACCTGAAGCGAAGAGATACAGTCCTACATTACAGTTTCTAGGAGAATTTCCTTTTGAAATTGAGTAAGTAAACACTGAAATCGTAGGGTCATAGAATGCTTTGGGTTGAAAGGGACCTTAAAGATAATCTGGTTCCAATCGTTCCTGACATGGGCAGGGATACCTTCCACTTGACCAGGTATCTCCATGCCCCATCCAACCGGGCCTTGAACACTGCCAGGGGTGGGGAGTTTTTGATGGTGTCTGTTTAACTAGGATAACTTGTAAAGATGGTTCTTTGGAGGAGAGGTTGGAAAGTTCAAGCACAGGTTTGACTCAGTGCTGTGTTGGATAAACAGTTGGCCTTGAGGCCATGCTCTGCTATCCTCTGGTGTTAGGGAGTATCTTGTGCCTCTTTTTTGGGTAGAGCTGCACTTCTGGGGATACGGTCTCAAGTCAGTAGCACCTGTAAGGTGTTACAGGACTGTAACACCTCCTTGCTGCTCTCATCTACTCATCTCCTCTTTCATCCCAGAGTAACCACTTTCGTAGAGATGGGCAGACCTGCTTTGTTTGGCTTTCCATGGTGCAAAACATATCATGGCTCCTAGAGGGAAGTTGAGCCTGTTGTCTCTGGTTTAAGATGTGAGATGACTGTGCCTGGCATGCCTTCTTAAGATCTTCAAACAAGTTGCTAAAAATTACTGTGAATGGGAGGCAGGTAGTGAATTACTGATTTCTCTGCCATTGAGATCTAATTTCTGGTTTTACACATTTATTTCATGGGTTGTTTTGTGGTTCCCTCCTCCTTGTTCTGCATGAATTGCAGTCCCAGCATAGACCATGGTACTTTCTCACCCTTCTATTAACATCTATGGCTGCCTGTTTCAGCGCTCTTTGAACTTGTGGCCTTTTGTTAGCAATTGTGTCAAGATACAGGAAAACTTGTCTGTTGATACAATGTTTTTTACATGTGCTCAGCAGAAAGTTATATGAGCAAAAATAGGTTTATTTACAGCTTGGTAATGCAAAGATTAGTCTCTTGTTAACAGGTCAGCCTGTGGCCTTTCATTTTGGATTTTTTTCTTTTAATTCTTTGTTTGTATTTAAGAACAAAACATTAAACATTACTCAGGGCTGAGGAGGTAAAAAAAACCCTCCAGTACCTCTGGTCATTCTTGGCACAAGATATCTGGTGCCCTCAGGTATTTGAGGAGTCAATTTTGCATGTTAAAATGTTGATTTTGAAAGAAAAAGATGGTTTTAAGACTAAGCGTTTCATTACAAGCTTATAATTTACATTCCTTTATCTTCTATGATTTCTTAGGCAATTTATGAAGTTTACTTATAAAAATTAGAACTTAATCCTCAACTGGCTTTCTGTATGTATTTTCTCACGTAACACAACTGGTTTTCTAGATGTATTTTCTTATGTGTCTCATGTAGTGATATAAACCTCACTAATGCTCAGTGGCAATAATGACAGTTTGTGCATCACGTGCCTGTAGGGATGTGTGGGATGGGAATCCATTAGAAGGACCATAGAACAGGACCTAGTATTCCTGAAGTTTGTGTAAAATAATTTAAAAAAAAAATCCGTAAATATGGTCAGGTTCTTTCATTAGGTGACTCACTTTGGTCGTCTTCCTGATCTTCTGGCTTATTTTGTCTCCTTTATGTGGAATTTTTATTTCAGATCAGTTCCTGCAGTTTTATTTAACTTTTTATGGTGTTATATGTGATGGAGGCAGATGACAGACAAATTGACGTGGCGACTTTTTGCAAGTTTATTTCAGCCAGTTCAGAGTGGTGAGCTGATAAAAGATGTTTCCAGGCTGGCATGTTTTCTTATTTAATGATTACCCCTGTGTTTTCTAACGAAATGAGAGTATGCTTACAAAAGCAGGTGTTACTGTGCCATAAAAGATGAACGTCTTCTCCATTTCTCACATGCTATTCTGTTTTTCAGAATTCAATCCGTCACAACCTGTCTCTGCACAGCAAGTTCATCAGAGTGCAAAATGAAGGAACAGGGAAGAGTTCCTGGTGGATGCTCAATCCTGAAGGAGGGAAGAGTGGCAAATCTCCTAGGAGGCGAGCAGCATCCATGGATAACAACAGCAAGTTTGCCAAAAGTAGAGGCAGAGCTGCCAAGAAAAAAACAGCCCTTCAGTCTGGTCAAGAAGGGAATGGTGACAGCCCCGGGTCACAGTTCTCCAAGTGGCCTGCAAGTCCCAGCTCTCACAGTAACGATGACTTTGATAACTGGAGTACATTTCGACCTAGAACGAGCTCTAATGCTAGCACAATTAGTGGAAGACTTTCTCCTATTTTGCCAGAGCAAGATGACCTTGGAGATGGGGATGTGCACTCCATGGTATACCCACCGTCAACCACCAAAATGACTTCTACTCTGCCGAGCCTTTCAGAGATGAGCAATTCTGAGAACATGGAAAATCTTTTGGATAATCTCAACCTCTTGTCACCTAATACGTCAATGACTGTGTCAACCCAGTCTTCATCTGCCACCCTGATGCAGCAAACACCTGGTTACTCATTTGCATCCTCGACAACAAGTATAGGTTCAGCAAATCCTGACTACAGGAAATTCACTTACGCTCAAGCTAGCATGAACTCTTTGTCCCAGATTCCTATGCAGGCTCTCCAAGACAGTAAACCAAGCTACGGATCGATGAGCCAATACAACTGTCCTGCGGGACTTCTGAAGGAGTTACTGACTTCCGATTCTCCGCCACACAATGATATCTTGGCATCCGTGGACACTGGTGTTTCCCCGGCTGGTGGCAGGGCGCTGGGCCAAAGCGTGCTGATGGTTGCCAACTCGGTGGTGCCGAACTATGGCAGCCAGCCACCCCACAACAAAATGATGAACCCTAATGCCCGCCCGCACCAGGGACATAACCAGCCAGCTCCTGCAGTCAATGGCCGTGCCTTGTCACACACAGTGAACACCATGTCACACACATCAGGGCTAAATCGCCTGGCGACAGTGAAGACTTCGTTACAAGTGCCTATGAGTCACCCGATGCAGATGAATGCCATGAATCCATACGCCCCTGTTAACAGTTGCAATGGCTACGGGAGGGTGGGAATTGTTTCCCTCCACCAGGAGAAGCTTCCCAGTGACTTAGATGACATGTTAATTGAACGGTTGGACTGTGACATGGAGTCGATTATCCGTAATGACCTCATGGATGGAGAAACGTTAGATTTTAACTTTGACAGTGTATTGCCTAACCAAAGTTTTCAGCACAGCGTAAAGACAACCACACACAGTTGGGTGTCAGGCTAGGATGTAGTAGGAGGTAAGCTGTGCTTTTTATAATAAATCTGCAAAACAGCTAAAGGGAAAAGAAAGAAATGTCAAGATGCTTAAAATCTGGGAGTTCTTCTGTGTTGGCATGTGAACTCCCTCGGTAACAGTCAGTCACTTTCTAGTCCTTTGTTAGTTTAGGAATCAGGTTTGCACTGGTGCATAAGGACTGTCAAGTACCAACTTCTCTTACTTCATGTGGAGTGCTGTTTTGTCACTGATGTTTTAAAGAAAAAAAACTTGCTGGTTACTAGTAGCCAGTAATGAATAAGATTCTTTTTGCCATTTCAAGTATATTAAAGCTAGCTTGAGCATATTTTAATAGATTTATTAATTTTTTGCAAATGTTAATTTGTTCTTTTTGTTGTTTTTTTCTTTCTTCCTAGGCTTTGGTCAAATTCTTCAGACTTGTCTGACAGCAGGAACTGAGAAAAGCAGTACAAAGATGTCCTTCACCTTTCTTTTTAATTTTCTTGACAAAGCTGTGCGCATGCACTAACTTTTTTGGGGGGTCTTTTTTTTTTTTTTTNCTTCCTTTCGTCAGATTTGGCAGCAGAGAGAATATTTTCCTGTACAGGATGTTTGCCCAAGGTTTGCAGGTTATGTGCTGCTGTAGATAAGAACTGTGCCATTGGAAATTTCATTACTCTGAAGTGCCAAATTCACTACACCATATAATCACAGCAAAGACTCTTACTTACATCATGTTGTGCTTTCGGTTTTGTACAGTATGATCTGTAGAAGAAGAATTGTTTTTTAGGACTATCTGTTTTGGTCCAAGAAAAGTTTATAAACTTTTGTAAGAATACTGTGATGATCTCATGCCCTAAGTAAGTTTAACCTTCGTTGATGTTACCTGTGTTTTGATGGATTGAGATAACTGTGGACTTGCCTTGCAGCAGTATGAACTGCATTATTTTACTCAAAATTGCCACACATTTCATATGGGAATAGAATAGCCTGTTAAATATGATCCTACTTAACTCACTGACTATTCGAAGAAAACAGTAGGTTAAATGCCATTTGATAAGTTACCTGTATTTGTGTAAATTTATGCAAGAATATATCTGGATTTCATTGTCAGATTAATCACTTTATTGTTGGGCTTAAGATAATTTTTGGAATACTTTCCAAGCTATTTTTCTTATAATTAAAATCTACTTTTGTTACATAGGCAACTTAAAAAAAATAAATCTGAGATCTGGCAGCATTCATAACCTCTTCATTTTGTACAGTATTTTAACTGGATTAAGTACATGTTTTTATAAATTTCCCTAGCACTTGGGCGTGCTAATAAAGGAAAAGCTTAATAAGGATCTTGAATACAAAACATTTCTGTCCCTTTTTTTGTTGTGTGATGTATAAATATAGACAACTTTATGTTTAGAAATATTTAATCAGTTTTATATATGCATTTTTAGAAATGTCATCTGCTTCTATTATCATTTTAACTACCACAAAGTGTTAAGTATTCATTGTTAAGATGCTTGTACAATGCTTCACATTCATATTTATTTCATGGAGGTCTCATAATGTTTGTGCACTCAAGAGCAGGACCTTTTGTGGAAAACTTGTAATGAAACTAATGACAAAATTGTCATTTGTCTTAATTAGCACTAGTTTTAGGGTTCATCAGTGTTTCTGTTGTAAAGCAGTAGATTTTAAGAGGCAAAACCTCTACTTTTGGGAGTGGGAGACTAAAACTTTAACCTTACTGCAGGACAAAGCATTACTTTTTTTTCAAAAGGAAAGATAAAGTAAGTGGCAGAGTTATACAAATGCATGAGGTTTAGGGTAGGGGAGACCATTAATAACAGAGATCTTGTTTCTGTGGAAAAGCGTGGTCTTGCTGGAGTAAGCACACTGACAACTACCTGAGCATTTTCAGGAGTGGGTCTTGGAATAAATGATTTCTAATTTTTTTTGTAATTGCATGATGCAGTTTTTATGGATGTGTGAATAACAGGCCTCACCTCTCTTCCCTGGTTGCTACACAACATTTGTGTTACAGAAATCCTTGGAACTTTTTTAATGCACTGACAGAATTAACAGATTTTTTTTTTGCTAGGGTTGGCTGTTACGAAGAAGGGAAGAAACAAATATTTCTGCAGTGATTTTTCTTTTGTCTAAATAGCTCACAACTAGCAAATGTCCTAATTGAAACTCACCCTGCCTGTAGTGAGGGTGCATGGTGGAGAAGGAAACAGTATGTGCCAAGTAAATGAAGTTTAGTAACAAGCCATATATTGAATGATCCTGTTACAACTTTCCTAAGGCTCTGTGATACAGTTATTGATGTGGTAGCATTTAGCTCCCTGTTGGGCTTAAATCACTACTAATTACAGCTGGTTCTACTTTTTTAGATATGCTATTACAGTTGTCAGGCAGTTCCAGAGGCTGATGTGGTACAGGATCTTCCCCAGCATGAAATTTGGTCTTTGAACTTGTTTTGAGCAAAATCAAATGTTCTTAGTGCCAAAGCCTCAGTAAAGCCACCTGCTTTTATACAGGCAAATACCTCCAGTAGCATCTTCACCATCAAATGCCTAGTCTCTGAAACATGATAGTAAATGATAGTAAATCCTGGCAGTGGAACAAGTTGAGGGCTCATACAGGGGTTTCTGAAGATCATTCTGTCTGCTGCATGTGCAAAAATGTTTGCTCCCAAATAGGCACTGATACACATAGGCCAAAGTAGTCATAAAATCCACCTCTGCATGCAAAGAAAGCAGTAATCAATGCTATACTCCATGGGGATGCAGCTGAGCATGCTACGTTTAACAGTATACCTCCTGTTTATTATTTACTGCCACTGTATAACTTCCTGTAAACAGATATTTTATTAATTTCCTTTTATACCTATGAATAACATAAATGTAGCCTTTCCTTAATTACAACAGTCTGTAGAAAGCCCTTTTAATTATTGTGAGAAAATGGTTGTAGGTAATCAGAGATTTGGGATGCGTGGTCAATTTGGCATTTTTTGGGGTTTGGGTTTTTTTTTTTAATTTTGAGGGTGTTTTCTGCTCATTCATTTGGGGTGGATTTTTTTGTTTGGGGGGGCGGGTCTGTGGTGCCATTCTAATGTTTTGCAATTGTAATTCTGGAATACTGTGAAGTTGGTGAAGGAGCATGTTGTCTGCCTTGAAAACAAGCATTATGTGACCTCTAATTATAAATCCTTTTTCAGTAAAAGTACCAAGTTTCTGGAGTAACTTAGTTTGTCAGAATTGTTGTAAATGATTGGTTTGTGAATTGTGCAGATGATCTTACCTATGCAGCCTTGTTTTTGACTTTTCTCTGGTTTGTACTGTTATTAAAAGTTTATTGTATTATAGAGCTGTTCAGATATTTTAAATATAAAGATGTATTGTTTCCATAATATAGCTATATGATGTATGTTTTAGGTAGTAGATGCATTAATTGGAAAGCTCTGCTTTGATAAACTGACAGTTTGCCTACATTTATAAGCAAAAGTCATATTGCTTATTATTGGCTTAAGTCAACAGAGCATCCCTGAGAAGTTAAAATTGGACCAATTATAAAACAGTATAAAATTTGCACTTGTTAAACCACTGGATGTATGTTAGTACTTTTTTATTTTTTTACTGATTTGAAATTCCTATTTTCATTATGAAATTGCTAGGATTCTTAATTTATGACTGATTTTAAATAAGGTATTCTCATTATTATTATTATTATTAATATTAATATAATTTTGGTAATCATAAGATGCAGCATGGTTTATGCAAGCAAAAAGCAAATTATTCAACGTGAAAACTGGCCTCTTTTTTGAAGGTGTTCCACAAACCAGCAATATCTGAGAGATTGGCATGTACATACTGCTAGTTCTATTTGCGAGTGGTGTGACAGCTCTTCAACGCTTCACTGCTCTTAGTCACATTGCAAAATTAAAATTCATACGTGGATATTTTCAGAAAAAGTGCCTGATGTACTTCTACAGACACATGAGAACAATCCCTGACAGTTTGTTGTATAAAGCCATAAATGTATATAAATTATGTTAAAAAGATTTTGTGTCCTTTCTTGTATACAGAGAATGAGATTTGTACCAGGATTCTACTTGTGATTAGTAATCCTTCTACTGAGATGTTGTCGTAATCACTTTTCTCACCGTGTAATCTTTTTAATGATGATGATGATCCCGTTTGGACAATCCTGATGGCATTAGCAATTTTATACAGAAAAATACCTCATGGTACCAAGTCTTGCCTGGTGAGATGATAACATATTAATGAGCAAACACTAACTGCAGAATAGTTAACAAATTACTTGGTATAAAGGAATTTTTCTCTCTTGGCATTGCTTCTGGATTTGGAACTGTAGCAGGTACAGGAACCTAATAGGGCTGTGTTACCAGTGTTTAATCACAACCTAGTGTGCTAAAAGTAACTTGTTTACAAGTCTCTGAGACTAAACGCAAGAAGAATCCATGCCTGACTCCCAGGGCTCACAAGACACCTTTGTGTAGAGATATGTTGTTACTGGAAGATGCACGAAGCGGCATCACACCATGTTGCCAGTGCTTCAACAAGCGTAGTTCAGAGAAAATGGCAAAAAGTCCTGAAATCGTTTCAAGAATGGGTATTTGTAAGTATAAGCTCTTAATAAAATTGCTATGACATGAGATGGTAATTAGTGTATCAGAATGTTATGTAATACATTATTAAAGAATAATAAAAAAGGGGATATTAACATCCATAAAACCACAGGAAAGAATTAGTCTTTTAGTCCAAATTACATGTTGGAACCTAATGCTATTAAGTGTGGAAGAGAGTGGGCCCAAGCCCTCTTGGTCCTCTTTCCCCTGGTTTTTGCTTCTGCCCCTCCTGAAGTCTGTACCTTTTCTCAGAGTAGGTTTTTTCCTTGCTGAACATTTGCCATCCTTCCTGGTACTGCTCCTTTTGCAGGCATGCTTTAGGCTGTGGTGATGGGAGGGCTGCTGATGTGAGTAGGGACAGCAGGAATGTCTGATTTTTTTTTTTTTTTAATTTTATTTTTTTAAAATTTAGATTGTGTTTCAAAACAGAACTGGAAGAAAGGATGAGAGGCTGCCAAAACAGACAGCCAATAACACCCACGCCACAGTTGTCTTGTGAGGCCCAGATCCCTGCTTGCCTGCAGGTGGGGAGGGAAGGGGTGGCAGAGAGCAGGCTCTAAATGAATTGCTGGCAAGAAAAAGGCAGTTTGATCTTAAAGTGAGCAGAGGTACACCTAAAGAACATGAAAGAACTAATTGCATGTAAAAATAGAAATATTTAAAGATAGCTAAAAAGTAATTTCTTGCCATTCCATCTTTATTTTAGCTTTGCCCTTTATTCTTCAGTGTACATTTTGGAAGGGTTTTTGCATGTTAGGGTAAGCTGAGGATATCTTCCCTGACATTTTCAAAAGCCTGACTTCTGGAATGAGAGGATTTTAAGATCCAAAGATACTCTATTTGGGTGTTCATGACGCTGTTTTTGGAAAGGATGCGCATCTAATTGGTACATGACTAGTTGTCAGGAGAGATAGTCAAAGCTTGTCTCTTGGGAAGGGACTGGCTAGCAATTTATGCCAATCTGGCAACAAGGGATTTGAATCTGCTGATCAAGCAGGAAAACCTCAAAGCATCTTTGTGCTCTGAGTCAGTTCTACATCATTGTAATAAACACGTTTTTGTGCAGAAACATCAACTATGTCACCTCAGTTGATAATCCAGTTAAAACTACAAATGACAGTAGATCTTGCAGCCAATTATTGTGCAGCTCATGTGCAAGGATGTGTTTTGTGAAGATCTTTGGAAGGAGTAACTTGCAGTGATCAGTGCCTGTGGTCATGCCCACTGCAGGAATTGCATGCAAATCCCTGTTCATTACTTGATTGTGTTTTGCTTGGGGTAATGTTCTGGCATGTGCCAAAATGAGAGCTAAAATGGGGAGGCAGGGACAGCGCCCCATCTTATTTTATGTTCTTCTTGCTGTTGGACCCTGGGGCATGCAGAAATTTTGCATGTAGTTTTTTGCAAGTAAACTTGTGGGGGTGTTTATCACTGAGATGATGGGAAAAAGGATGAGGGCTTTGTGCAGTACAACTGGAAGAGCACTGCAGGAAGCTTCTGATGGGTGTAAAAGGGCTGTGGAGGGAAGAATGAGACAAAGAGCTCATTCATAACTTGAAACCTCAACATTTTATGTCCTTCCTGTCTGCTCATCCGCAGTTGCTCATGCCATCCTTGAATGAAGGGGCTTTTCCAAGAAGGATGAGTTGAGTGTTGGTCTCTTCTCCTAAGTAACAAGAAAAGAGAGGAAATGGCCTCAAGTTGCCCCAGGGGAGATTTAGTTTGGATAGTAGGAAAAATTTCTTCACCATAAGGTTGTCAAGCATTGGAACAGGCTGTCCAGGGAAGTGGTTGAGTCACCATCCCTGGAGGTATTTAAAAAGCTGTGTAGATGAGTCACTTAGGGACATGGTTTAGTGGTGGACTTGGCAGTGCTGAGTTAATGGTTGGGCTTGAGGATCTTAGAGCTCTTTTCCAACCTAAATGATTCTATGATTCTATGGTTTCTTTCTCAATACCCTGGAGTGACACTACCTGAGCAGGCAGCAGACAGCCCAGACCTTCCACAAGAGCCTTGCTGGGTTTCCAGGGAACTGTGTTTTCAGGAAATGTCTAAATTGTTTCTGAAATATTGAATTAACTTCAGTCAAGTCAGCAGAGTTCATGGAAAAGCCCATTATAAAAGTGAATATGCATTGGAAAGAGGGAGAGATTCTGGGATGAGGAAGTGTGGTAAGTGGTTACTTTAAAGGCCAAAGAAGACTGTATTTTCTCTGGGGAAAGGGCTAATGTTGCAAGTAAAAGAGCTTTCTTTTTGTTGATTTTGAAGTTGTGTCCAGGAGCAACCACAGCACAAAATGCTGGCTTGAATTGTTGCTCCATTTTTTTTGACCAGGTGAAAACAAGTGGTGAGCTGTGAAACCCTGTGAGTACTGGAGTTTGATTTCAGGAGTCCAAATAAGTTACCACTTCCTGCTCCTCCCTTTCTTCCTCCTTCTCCCCCATCAATTTACAGCAGTTGAGAGGAGTGTTCCTGTTTGGTTGTTTTTTTTTTTTAGATTCACGCCGCTCAGAGAAGCTGGGCTAGGCAAGACTCTGTGCCCTTCTTTCATTCCCCACAGTGATGGCTGAGCTGTGCTAAGGAAGTTCTTTTCCTCCTCTTTTCTCAGCCCATAAAACAGATCTCTTCATTTAACTCACAGATAACCCCCAAAGCCAAAGTTCATTGCCAGGAGCCTCCATCCATTCCTGGATGACTCCAGGAGCCCTTTGAGGTGGCAAGTTTTGTCTGCTTGTAGCTCTCCTGCTGGGTGTCTTCTAAACTGAAAATAGCCTGGAGATGACAGGGAAGGAGGCTTATCTTGGAGCCATTCATCTGTTCCACTGCTGGCCCTGTCTCACCCACCCTCAGTGTCTTGTAACCCTCTCACTGACCCTTGTTGGTCTGCAAGGCAAGGCTTTCACAAGAGGGCTTCCTGAGTAGGGTTTCAGTGTCTTGTTCTGCCGTGGGCAAACCCTTCCGGTATAAGCACATCTGTCTGGAAGTTTATTTTCAGCACACACTAATAAATACAGCACGCTTCCCTACAGACTCCTTGAGCAGCTGACTGTTTCCATCTCCATGGTCCTGGTGTGGTAGGTACAGAAAGGCAAGAGCCTGCTGGTGACTGAGAAGAATGACAGGCAGATGGGGCTAGTAGTGACTAATCCTACTGAATATGCTGGATTCCAACTGCTGGGTCCTGTTGCTTAAATCGGTCCAGGTGTATTAAGTTAAAAAAATGATACTGGTCCTTGCAAGAGGTTTCAGCATATTTTGTGACTAGCTGATTAACCAGCAGATATGATTGTTGATAAAAGTGGGTAATGTGCAGGGAGAAGGGGAATGTGAGCCTAGCACATACGGGTACATAATGAACCGTGGATGAGGTGTTAACACCATGAGAAGCATCTTATAGTCATCAAAATAATTTCTCACAAGCCTCAGCTCACAATTAGCTGTGGACAAAAAAATCCACAGGAGAAATGATAATAGGACTGGCAGAGTCCATAGCAGAGATTAAATGGCAGAAAGGATGAGTGAGGGTGAGTATAGTTGAGTGAGGTGATAGGGGTTTATAAAACTAGCTACTCTGGAGAAGGTTAATAGGAAGTGATTAATCAGTGTTTCTTGTGACACAATTGGTGGCACCCAATGGAATGATCAGGCAGCAGGTTTAAAACAAGAGGAAATACTTCTTCACACACTGTATTATTAAAACTTGGATCTCATTGCCATGTGATGTGATGGAGACCAAAAGTATTAATGGATTAAAAAAAAATTATACAAATTAAAAGAAGATATGTCCATCAGTGGCTACTAAATACAATGGTCCGGATGCGGCCTTTAGCTCAGGAAGTCTCTAAATGACCAGTTCTGGAAGCTTGGAGCATGTAGCAGGGAAGGGATTACTCAGACTGTGGCCCGTCCCTTACTCTGCATCTGCTGCTGGCCACTATCACTGACTGGACATAGTTGTAAGTGGACTTTTTGATCCGAACTTACAAGGGTTGTCTTCAGAGTCTTAATTATGCTGAGAATAAGTACTGCCAGAAACAGATGTCTGACACCCTTCTGTGAGGAGGTTTCAAACCTCCACAAGTCCCTTTCCAATTCTTTGTCAATGGTCATGGACATTGTGTTGCGTGTCTTGCTTGATAGCACTCGCTGGGAGGCATCAACTGAGATTATGCTCTCAACGTAATAAGCTGTGATGTAACAAATGTAAAATACCTGGTTGGATTTTTAAACTTTTAGGGCAGAAAAAAATGCACAGATACTTGTCAAGGCAAAGACAGAGCAGGGAGAAACAAAATCGCTAATCATCCCAAGCAACTCTTTCCTAGAAGCTCTATGGAGGCTGTGCTAAGAACAGGGATAAGTAGTGTTACAAATCCATACTCCCCCCCACACCCATGGCTAAAGCACTACTTTTTTTTTACTTTGTTGGCCAGTAAGGAGTTAATGTCATTCATGTGGGCATTTGAAAAGCCTTTCAAAGATATTCAGCAGTGATGCTGGACAGTGAGCCTAGCAGTACTGGTCTAGAAGTAGTGGTGTGTCAGTAACAGGAGCTTCTCCAGTGCTGATAGCTGAGGTCAGCCAGAAGAGAAATGTGTGTGAAATGTGCAGTTTTACTGCTTTTTAAAGGTCTTAATGATGAATGGAGTTCCAGTGGAGAACAGAATAGGATTTTCTTGCCAGATCCATAGTTAACATCCTTTGGATGTTAACAGAATGACACCAGGCTTGTTAACTTGCGGGAAGTGATTAAGAAATGCTGAGCTAAAGATGAAGGAAAGTCTTAGCCTGCCCGAAGCTAAACCAGCCCATTATAGGACTTGATGTGAAAAGACACTGAGTAGACATCACAACTTGAGTCTTGAATGCCAGCAGCTATAAATACTGTGTGAGAGTGAATTTATGCTGTAGCTCACCAGTCAACATGCAGGAAATCACAGACTTCACTCGAGTGTTGAAAATATAATGCTAATGGACTACCATATGCATTGCAAACGTAGCTTTCTTTCCTTAGATCTGTGTCCAAAGCTGCTTCCTCTGTGAAGCTTTGAAATGTGAAGTCTGATCAATGCTGACTGTTCTCAAAACATTCAAAAAGAATTTTTAAGAAAGCTGTCACCTCTGTATGTTACTCTTCAAGACTGAGTGGTTATTTTCTCTAAATTTCCACTTTTAAAAGAAAAGGGAGATACCTAAACCTCCATTAATGCAAACTGTAAGGTGTTTAACTTAATGTTTGGTACCACAACTGACTGAAATCTGGACTTTTTAATGTATTTCAAATTGAATAACAGAGAACCATGCATTTTGTAAAGCACTGTTAGACTTTATTATCAAGCAGATCCATTCTCTCTTCCCTGTGTTTTCTCCCCCACCTTCTCTATGGTGATAAGTTTGGCAGTGATTTAGGGACACCCAAATCATGGGTGCAATGTCAGCCTCTGGGCATTGGGAGTTCCTTTCCTGTTTGTATTGGCATCAGTTGTTATTTTGCAGCTCTTCTTTTGTGTGCTTTGATTAGCAATGTTCTCAAGGTGTGGAGCACTTTGCAAACAGGATGAAAATACTTCTATTTCTGAAGAAGCTTGAAATGGACAATTTGTAGTAAGAAATAGTTTTGTGTGACTGGTTCTGAAAGTTCCTATGTCTCTCCTAAAGTTTTCCTAGTTTGTCCTGAACCCTGTTTTGACTGCATTAGCCATTAGCAATGTTAAGATGTGTTGAGGTCATTATGAGAACTTCAGGAAGTTCTCTGCCATCCACTCCAGAAGCTGTGCAGATACTCTGAGGCTATTGCAAACGCAAAGTGAAACTTGTGAGCTTACGTGAGCTTACTCCCTCTAAAGAAAGTTAATTTGGAGGTGATGGGTATTAACTGTTTTTTTTAAATTTATTTTTATTTGCCTTTTTCCCCCTCATGTGCAATGATCTGCTGGCATTTACTCAGTCAGTTACTGCAGCTTTTTGAAGTTATGACTTCTTGCACCTTTGTCAGGGTGAAGGGAACTCAGAACACAGCTGACCGTGAGAGCTCCCTTATTCACCCTTACTGTGCATCCTCATAATTTGACTGAGGAAGGCTTCATAATTTAAGAGGCAATTGCATACCAACATCACAGTTGCCTTTTGTGCATTAGTTAACTGAGTGATGATACAAAGCTGTTTCTGGCAGCCAAGGGGATGAAATCCAGCTGGCAGATCTGCTGGTGCAGGGTCTCAGCCAGCCAGCCCTGCACGCTCTGCATTCCTGGGGCTGCTGTGCTAATTGCTGGAATGTGACTCCTACCCACAGTGCAAGGGGAGAGTATGAGCCCTGGCCAGCCAAGGCTTGCCTATCCCTTTGCCAAACCATGGCTGCCCCCAGCTCCAAAGGCAGCAGCTTTAGGTGCTTTAGGTAAGTCACTGCTGCTTCACAAGCACCTGTGAGCTGCCCACGGAGAGCCCTGAGCCCTCTCTGTTGATGGCTGCATGTGGGGCTCACAGCAGCACTGGTTTTATGGGTTTTTCTAAGGGTTTGGTTTACCCAGTTGGAAAAGACTCATAAAAGGGAGGATGTAGGGAGGATGATCTCTGATTCTGTGTTTTCAGGTTCTTAGAGGCTTTAGTGGTGCAGACACAATAAATTGTGCTCAGCAGCTGCAAGAGAAACCTCTAACTTCAGTGGCACTGAAAATCATCGTTAAACAGCATCTGTGTTTACTAGGGGTGTTCTCTATCTGTTGATGAGATGATCCACTTCTCTAGGGGACTGTCACTTTTTTACAGCAGTTGCATTTTAAAAATTTGTAAGTGTGATTTCTTTTAAGGTCAAGATATATTTAACCATATTTGAAAATTATTTGCTTATTTCTCGCTTGAGAAAGGATTTTGATATACCAATATGAACATATTTAATGACTTATTTTGACTTTTTTTTTCCATGGCAAGGCAAAAATATAGCTCTGGTCAGTGAATTTAAATTTTAAAAAAATTCTTTATTCTTTCATGCTATTTTAGCTTATAGAAAACTTGGTAAAACATTTTATCTACACATTTCAACAAGGCACATCTTAGTTCCTAGGTTTGTGTGGAGAAATAATCGACTTGCTTTTAATGTGACACAGTCTAAAAGAAATCCTCTCTATATATCTATATATAGATATAAATATAAATGTGCTCTTTGAAAAATGATGGAAATCAAGGAGGGGTTGGGCTTCTGGGTACCTATTTTTGTTACATTCCTATGGTCCTCCACTTTTTGAAGAGTTTTATACTTCTGCTTATCATCATTGTATGTGGCAAAATGGGGTCCCACCTGCCTGATTTTTGGAAAAACTTTCTCCAGGAAGTAATTTCTGCTTTGCAGTCTCTGTGGTCTTTGTTGTGCAAAGGGAAACACTCGGAAAAGGGGAAACAAACAAATGGATGGAATAGCATGCTGGCAATCAGTGAGTGTTATGATCCAAGTCTTTCATATTTGATTTTGATGGGTTTAAGAAGAAAGAAGCTAAGGAGAAGGAAAACCAAAAGGACATGTGTTGCAGAAAGGACAGAAGGGAAGTGAAAGGAGATTGGGAGAGGAGAGGTGAAGGCCAGGAGAAAAAAATGCCAAAGGGCAGACTCAGTGGCTGGTCAGTGCAGAACAGAGAGACAGGGAGCATTGTCAGTCATTTGAACCAGTGGCTGGACAAGATATACCCGGTCTGAGAGTTGCTGTAGTGCAGAGAGCCAGCCAAAATTGCTGAGAGAGCATGTTCTCAGTCACACATCCAGGTAAAGCAGCTTCTCATCCCATTTGTGCAATGTGACAGTGTGTGGTCTTTCTGCCAAAGCTGATAAAGTAAGCAAAAACAAGCTTGGTGGAGATATTAATAGCTAAATGAGTAACTATGTCATATTATGGAATGTATTTAAAGTCCTGTATAGAATGAATTGTCTGGACTACATATGGAGAGTATTTGGCTACCAGGCTGCTGGGAAACAGCTCATTGAGAAGTCATTAATGGAATTTGTGTAGCCGATCAGATGTGAAGCATAAATGTGAGCACATTTTCAGTAACTGGGAGAGTCTGACATCAGGTAGAGATGCTGTCAGTGCAAACTTGGAACCAGTGGAATTGAAACAAGGCAGATGGCAATGGAAATGGAGGTTTTTCAGAACTGAAAGCAGTCTTCAAAAGACAGTGTTTCAATCCCTAGGGCTACATATCGCTAGGTATGGGCAACAAAGCCGGTACCCTGGACTTTGTTTCCAAAACATCAAGTCTGTTCTCAGTTTTTGCTAAATACATCTTTGCTTGCTATATCAGCCTCTATGTCTATCACCTATTTATTTGCTCATGGGGTTGAGGTGAAGCAGATGAATTTGTGGTGTGTAGGTAAACAGTCTCAAGAAAATGGTGGATGCATGTCCATGTCAAAGACCTGTTTTCAAGGCTGGTTTTCATTAGGGAAACTGGAAATGGGATTCATCTAGTCATGTGCTGAGTTTTGGGATGAGGCTGTTAGTTGTCTGCTCACCAGCAGTCACCTGCAAAAACAAACAGCTGGGGCACACCTTTCAGCTCCAGCCAAACACAACAGCGTCCGTGGCTCCACACGCTGGTGACTGCAGAGCCTCAGAGACTCTGGCTACTTGTCCTGACCCTTTTGCTGACCATGCAGAGGAGCTGCTCAGGAACTGGCTCAGGGAGCTGATTCAGCCAAAACATAACATGCCAGAAAAGAGGGCTTGGAAATTATGGAGTTAGCAGCTGTGGCTAAGAGATGGAGCTGTGCTAGGTCAGCACTCTCTCTAAAGAAAGGCATAGGGAAACCCAGGCATTACTATCCAGCCTAAAAACCAGGTGTAGAGACTTACACCACTGACTCTGCCTGTGAAACCAAGTGAGGGTGAGCACTGGCCAAGCAAGAAAGCTTTCACTTTTGTGAAAGCTGTGAAGGATCATGCTTTAAATGTTATTTCTTCCATGTCAGTTAATTTTTTTTCTTTGCAAAGCCAGGTAATTTGATTTACAGAATTACAAACAGTGCTTCCAGTCTAGAAACTCTGGAATAATTTAATCTTTTTATCCTGTTAACCAACCTATTTCAGTTGAGAGTGACCTGGCTGCAGCTAAGCAAATGCTGAAGACAAAACCTTAAAACCAGAACATGGCTGTGGATTTAGCACCCTAAATTTTCCAACAAATGCAGTAAGGCATGTCTAACTTGGGGTCTAAACTTATTCCTGGCATGGAAAGTCCCCAGTGCTTCTTTTTTCAGTTCTGATCTGAGAGGTCTAGCCCCATTTATGATGCTAGCCACCACATTCCCATTTATTTGAGAGAGTTCATGAGAATTGACATACGCTCTCTACTCACTTTCCCACCCTCTGGTAGCTCTGCTCTGCAGTTTAGGCCCCTACAGAAACTAGCAGAAACCAATATATGCCTTTTTTGCATTATAAAATGATTTCTAGGAGTCCCTTTACTTTTAGACCTGGATGGATATGTGCAAAAGTAAGGCTGTCTGTACCATAGTCCAATGCTCAAATTTACTCCTCATAATAATTTTGAAGAAAAAGGTCTGTTTGGAGGAGAAGGCTGAGACTTTTTCCTTCTCCCATTACTTTCCTTTGATTTTGGTCTGTGCAGTGTTAGAATTTTTTTAACCTGTGGTTGGTGTAACTGTGGATTTTACTGTCAGAGAGTTCAGCTTCTCCTTGTAATGGACAAGTGCTCCACAACCAGGTGTAGCAAGCTGCTGTTTCCAGTCCAACATCCTGTCCAAACTTTGGCTTTCATGGCTTTGAGATAAGGCATGAGCATGCCCATAACACATGATACTTGAAATAGGTCACAGTTGAGATATTTTGCTGTGCTTTTATTAAACTGGCTGATGTCCCCAGTTTGAACTGTCTGGTTCTAGCAATAAAACTCAGCAGCTGTGAAGACTATCAGGTGCTGAGGGACCTTTAAGCATGGGTTAAGCCTGATGTCTTTAAGTCTGAGATGCTCAGCTTTGGAGACTTCATGCTATAAAACTGCATTTGTTGGAAAATTTAAGCTGCTAAATCCAGAAATGCGTTCCAGTTTTAAGGTCTCAGCTTCAGCATTTGTTTAGCTTCCAGCCATCTCACTTTCAACTGAAATGGGCTGGTAAAATTTAAAAAAAAAAAAAAAAATTACTCCAGAGCTTCTGTACCACATCCCTAAACCTATGAGGCTAAATGTGTTTCGCAGGAAATGTTGGGAGGTTAGTTAATGGTAGTTTATAGATATTTTGAGTTCTTCAGATGAAAATACATAGGAATGCCTAAATGTTGTTGCTACAGAGGCTGTTTACTTAGGCTAGAGCTTCCCTCTCACCTTTGTGCACACCATAAAATGGAGGTCTGTATGTACAAAAGCTATGCACAGGAAAACTGGAGAAGCCTTTTGGCCATCCCATGACGTTTTTGAGGAACTGGGCTGGTAAACACAACAGGTGCTTAAGCTAATTTGGAGTTTTGGACTCAGGGCAAACACAGGGTTTAAAAAGTGCCTAAAAAACTCCTAATCTTGCAATCTTTTGTTTTGTTTTGTTTTGTCACCTGACACTACAGAAAGTGATCAGACATCCTCTACTCTGAGCAACTTTTCTTAGTAACACTATCCTCTCTCCATGTGTCAGCTTGACCATTTGTCAGTGAATTGGATTCTTTCTAGACAGCTGTTCTTACTTGGTTTAACAGTGACCCAACAAATCTGAGTTTTCTGCTGGACTAAAGAACAGATTTCACTTGATAGTCTGAAAATAGCCATGTCACTTTCTATTTCTTTACCCATTGCTCTATTATCTTTGTTCTAGGGCTCCCAGGACAGTGAGAGTACCAGAACCAAACTAGCATGGACAGGTTAAGCTGATTGTCTGCTTCTTGGTCACATATGGGACTGTAATAGCCCTTGGCTGAATTTCAGAAACCAAAGGTGTGCAATTCAGTGGCAGCTCCACCCCAGACAGAAATGAGGGAATTATTCTCCCTAATTTACAATAACAAGAGCAAGCGTTCCTTCCCACAAAGTTGCAACACAAGATGTGAACTGGCCCAGGTAACTCCTGCTTTTCATTCAGCCTCTGCTTCTCACCAAGGTGGAACCTGAAGAGCACAAAAACAAGCAGCAGCTATGAATGTTTTTATTAGAGATTCTGAGTCAGCATTGCTACGTATCTTTTGAAAAAAATCTCCATTTTTACCCAGTATATGGACAAACCAAGAGGAACTGCTGGCAAGACCTTATGTCTAGTTACTGAGCAAAACAATTTAAATGGTCTTTTTGGATATGTTTCTGCACTTGCTCACATCCCTCTGGGTTGAGGAAGATTGTCACTGCTTCACAGGGGATCAATAAACAGTGTCAACTAACTTTGCCAATTTTTTCAATAGTATGTCAACAAACTGGTGACTCTTCACCACTCTAAGTGTCTAGATGTAAACTGCTGTTGTGCTAAAGCGAGGGTCTGCTTGGTGAATTACAGAATCACCAAATTATGGAATGGTTTGGGTTGGAAAGGACCTTAAAGATCATCAAGTTCCAATCCCTCTGACATGAGCTGGAATATCTTCCACTAGATGAAGTTTCTCAGAGCCCCATCCAGTCTGGCCTTTAACACTTCCAGGGATGGGGCATCCATAATTTCCCTGGGCAACCTCTGTCAGTGTCTCACCACCCTTGCAAGAATTTCTTCCTAATATCTAATCTAAACCTACCCTCTTTCATTTTAAAGCCATTCTCCCTTGTTCTGTCACTGCATGCCTTGTCAAAAGTCCCACTCCAGCTTTCTTCTAGCCCCTCTATAAGAGTCTCCCTTGAGTTTTTTCCAGGCTGAACAGTCCAAAGTGTCCCAAACATGGGTGTTTGTTACCTGATGCATGGCATCAACTCACATACCAAGGCAAACTATTTCTATTTTCTGTTTTAGTTTGTGCAAAGTAGGGAGCTGGGTGGTAACTCACAAAGGGTTAGCTCTCCAGTCATCAAAAATTTACACTATTTATACATTTTAACAAATGCATCAGCATTCCTTGGTTATAGAATACATAGGGGTTTTTTTAATAATTGCAACTCACCTCCCCTATTTGTAGTTGTATCTGTAACTTCTCAAGCTAGTTAGTCCACATTTGTAGTCCTTCCCTCCATCCCTCTGATTGATCATCTTCACTGCCCTCCTCTGGACTTGCTCCAGCAGTCCCACAGTCTTCTTTTGTTGATGCCTCCAGAGCTGGATGTAGCATTCCAGGTGGGACCTCACTAGAGCAGGGTGGTGGGATAGAATCACCACCCCTGATCTGCTGGTCACCAAAGGAAGTGTCAGAAGGTTACCAACAGCCTAGGTCCAAGTACACTGTAGTTCACAGTGAACTGCTTGCTCATTTCTGGATCAAGATCCACTCATAAATGTAAAAACTCATATAGATACAAGTGTTATGCATTTACACGTGTGTAGACAAGCACACATACAATGTTTATTTAAGCATGCATAGTGTAGGCATTCTTATATGACAGTAGTCAGTGAAGCAAGACTGATGGCTTGAATAAATGGGACTGCTCATGTGAAAAATTCAAGCCACCTTGCAATAAATTTAGTCAAGTGCTGATTGACGGAAATCCAGAAGGAAGCACTGCAGCAGCACTGCCTGACTACCTACATGATGCAGGCCATGGGACTTGTCACAACAGCAATGCACCCTCTGCCCCTGATTTAGATGCCTTTGCTGAAGGAAATCTACTCTGACTCTTGAAATGCTGTCCCAGTGCTGCCAAAAGTGAATCTGACCTCCAGTTTGGCTGGGTGGTTTATCTCCCTCTGAGCTTCAAATCTCTGTGTAAGGGGTATTCAAGCTTGTTCCCCTCCATCCCAGATTCTCTCTCTGGAAAGCAAAGAGCCATGGGCAGTTTTGGTCTGTGATTAGTCTCATGCAAAGTTAGCTATCTAAAATGGGTCTAGATGAAGAACCCGCAAGAATCTATTTTTGTCTGTGAGCTATCAAGGCAGTCCAAAGTACCCAACCCTGCTGAAGTTACTGCATCAGTTTCCTCTGCCTTCAGCCTGTGAATCTTGTCCTCGTATTTTCTGGTAGAGTAGGTGAATCTCTGCTCCTTGGTAAAGTTTTCTTTCTCTATCTTTTTGAGGAAAAAATTGAGTGATGGGTTGTAATCTTCAAAAGGCACATCTTTAAAACCCCTTGGCCATTCTTTGGGGTCCTGTCTGATTTCCAGTATTCCCCTCGACATCTGAAGTAGGTGCCCTTAAGCAGCATTAGTCCTATGATTCCCACAATGGATTTAGTACAGATATGTTCAAGATCCAATGTTTGCATTTGTGTTTTGGCTAAAGTGCAGCACTGCAAGTTTGCTATCAAATCATGACCCATGATTGGTCAGAGCCATAGATGCCCAAGGGCATTCTCTGCCTGTGGAGCATCCCTTAAGACTGTTGCTTGATGGCCATTGCCATCGACATTTTGATGATAACGGTTTTGATTAAACTTACCACACTCTCTATTGATTTCTTCAACTTCTGTCTTTCTGGTGCAAATGTTGGTGCCAATCAAAATCCTTTGTATGTATTTAAGCTGTTCTACCCCCCTATTACTGCTATGAAAAACTGTCATGATAGGATATCAATTTATTTGATAGGAGTTATTTTCCATAAATATGTTGATTATCGTTATATATATATAGTTCTATATAGTTCTCAATCCTTTTGTCAATGGTGTTTATATTTTACTAGGGTCAGTGACAGACTGGAGTTGACCTAGTTATTTATCCATTAGCCTGGGGTACTAATTTGACATTGCAATTTGTCCATGCTCTTCCTCTTTTCCAATTTTCTTTCACCCTTGAGTGCTTAGGGTTTTTGAAGTCCTGACACATGTCTGTCTTTAGTTTGCCTAGTACCTTGCCTAGCACAGCACTAATATTCTGAATGGAGTCACATAGAAGTTATGGTACCAATGAATCAGGAGTATAAGCACCAGGACTGTCTTGATTATCCTACTCAATAAACATTTTTATTGCTTAAGAGTTGTAGTGTTAGAAGTTATCTTCCTTTGGTAACCTGAAAATGCTGGGTGGGAAGCTTGGAAACCTGGCTTTAGAATGTGTGTGATTGTGAGGAAAGTTGTTTGTCTGCAGATCCATAAAAATGAAAAGTTTAGACAAAAAATTTTAAGCCTTATATGGTCTATCTGTATTATTAAAGCCTCAACTGGTGATTCTTAAATTGCAGCTTGTGTATCTTAAAGATCCCTGAGTCCATGGTAAGTACCCCTTGTATTTCACTGGCACATCAGGTTTGCCACTTGCAGTGTGAGCTCTTCACTTCTGTCAGCTGCAAGTAGTTCAATTTCTTCAACCTCTGACCACAATCTCCCCTTGTGAACAGGATCCCATGATACTAATGACTTCCCTGAAATACTCCTCAGACCACCAGATATGATGGACTCTGCTGCTACACTCCTTATGACTCTGAAATAGTCCATGGAAAAAAGACATCTGGGGACCTAGGTTTGCTTGGTGGTTGCCTTAGGACCTACTGGTAAAGTGGAATGAGTTGAGTGTCCTTAGCTGTTTGCAGCCCAGAGACTCCTGCAAAACAGGCTTAATTATTGCAGAACAGCCACTCAGAGGCATTGGAAAGCATTGCTGTAAAAAAAGGGTGTGGACCAAGATGTGCTGCTAGATTTTTGTAGAGGTAATTAAGGGGCCATCTACAATGTAAACAGTCCAGATAAATTTGGCAGAGTCTCTGCCAGAAGCTAGATAGTGAAAACCAACCTAGCTTATGTTAGCCCACTGACTACATTAGTTTATTGTCTTGAATTTAAATCCTTTGCAAAGGATTAAAAATGTTGAGGATATTGGCTTTTTAGTTGTGCCTTGGGTTATAAGGATGTACCCAACTAAAAAAGAAATTACAGAAAGGAATAAATCTATAGACCAGTCTGACTGGTTGATCCTGGAGACAACGCAACTATCTAAATGAAAAATATCCTTCTAAGGATATTTTTTGATGGAAATTGAGTTGTTTAGTGGGAGGAAATGGATATTATCCGGTGGAAGGTGTTGCCAAGGTCCTTCTATTATTCACACAATCAACATATTCCTAGCTCTAGGGAAAGGTGCTCCACCAAGTAGGGCTATAATCCAGGAGTTACTTCTCTGGGAACAATAGGAAATTCAAAAATGTCGAGAAACCTGTAGAGGGAATGGAACATTTGCTCTCCAGGATAGTTGTTTGTGAACAGCTTGGGTGCTCTCTGTGGGAGGATGCAGGCGTGTCTCTGCTGGCAGGAGCTAAAGCTCATGTCACCCTGAACACCTACGCAGCAGGATGTTCCTGCCAGCCAGGGACTCCAAGTCTGGAGTGAAGCCACTGAAGTTGGACTTGTGCTGTGTACGTGAATCAGGTAGGCTCTTGCCATGGTTTGGCAGAAAGATTGAAGGATCAGGGAGAGCCTTTGTGTTGAGAGTGAGAACTTGCACCACCTGGCTCTCTTCCAGCTCACAATGTAGAATGTTGGTTGCCACATCAACACCCTAAAGCAGATTTTAGCTCTGGTGGAGTGGTGATGGAAAAAGCAAACCAGGCAATGGAAAGGTCATACAGGGCCTCCAAGAATCTTCTTTGAAGTGTGTGTTGGTGTCTGGCAGATAATACTTTGAAAGTTTACCTTTGCCCAAAGAGGAGCTTAAGACCACCTTGATGCTGAATTTCAAATAGAGTATCAGACAATAGTGCAATGTTGGGAGAGGCAAAATGAAAAAAATACAACCCTAAAACACAGGAACACTTCTGAAACTGAGAGCTTGCTGGTGCACATATTGCTCTGCTGTGAATTTTATGTCTGCCTGTAGATCAGAACAGGAAGCAAAGTTTTGAGAGCTTCTGTCAGAAAACCTCAAAGCTTTTGATGGTATTATAAATGTCAAGTATGTTATAAAAGGAGGAAAGTACCAGACTCTGTTCTGTTCAAGACGATACGGACTTTATAGCATTACAGGAATCTGCATGTAAGAATTACAGAGAAGTTAAAGTCTGTGGTATTAATGCACTGTAATAATGGAGGTCTCCTAGCATTCAGTTTATCCCTCTTTCAGTATATTCCCAGGCACAAGCAGTATCACACTGGTTGAACTGTGGAGCGTAGACTTACCATTTTCAAAAGCACCTAAAGAGAATTTTCCCCAAGTAAAGAAATTTTTTCTCATAAATAAAAAGGTTGAAACAAAGTAGTGAAAACCAAGCTCTTATGCTTAATTGTTCATCAGATAAGTTGATCAGTAGAAAGCATTGTCTGTAGCATCTGATTCTGAGAAAAGGACAGAATCAGTTAGAAGGACAGAGAGTGGAAAAGCAGGCTGTATCTGGACCCTGCACAAGTGGTGAGCTGGTAATTATTCACATATCAAAGAAGTTTGAATTAGGCAGGAAAGTAAAAACTTCTGCCTCAGACCTGGATATGTGCTGAACATAAAAAGGTAAGATTACTTTATGCTTGGACACATTGTAGGAAGGTTAGAATAAGAAGTGACCCTGAAAATAGTTCAGCAATCTTCTGCTCCTTTGCTGCTGGCCCTGTACCAACCATCTATGATTCTGTCTTGGCTGAACTGAAGCAGAACCTATTATAGTCCACCCAAGACTAAATTGTCTGTAGATAATTAGACAGTGGAGAAACTGAATTATAAAGTACAAATATATCCATGGGAGAATACATTCAGGAGTCCTGAACAACTGTTCTATCTTATTCAACAGCCTTTTGTGTGTTTTTGTTCTTCATTTCTTGCCATAGATTATTGCTGGGGTTTCTGAGTTGATCATATACATGGACCAATAGCACTATATTTAACATTTCAGGGTTTTTGTTTCCTATTTTATACCAATACTGACTGTGTATAAAGATGGATATGTGAAATTTTAATAACAATCAAGTCATCTTTTTAAGCTGAGAGAGAAGTAATAAGAAGTGCTATGGACTGCCAGAGCCCAGTGGGGCAATTTCTAGACTTTATTTTGTTGCTGCAAAAATGTTTATCCAGTGTAATGAGTAGTAGGGGGAGAAGTTATCCTGTAAACTTAAGTAAAATCTTGCCTTTCTAAAAACATTTGTTTATGAGCCCAAGAAGAAAACCCCCCTTTTTACCTTTTTCAAACATTATCCCTTTCCACTCGCTATGCTGGAACATGCCAGCTCTCCCACACCAGCAAATATGAGAACAGTAGATGTGGTGAGTATAAAATTTCCTGAATTACTGGTGAGCAGTAGGCTAAGCTGTTGCTTACAGCTGTCTTGTGTTCTCACCACAGGAATAAGTACCAATCTGCATGGCAGGGCTCCGGATCCCCAGTGCTCCTTTTCCTTGTATGAAGATTCTTCCTGACTCTTGGGTTTTTCTGACCACATCTCTCTTTGTCATGGGAGATGTCTCCTTGGTGAACTCAGTTAACTGCTTTGCATGGCTTCTTGGTCACTTTTCTGTCCTCCTTGCTACTCCCTAGTGACCAAAACCATGCTCAGAAGGGGAGTTGCTGACAACTCTCCCAAAGCTTGCTTGTTTCTGCGTGCACTTGTGGTAATTAACAATATCACAGAATCACAGAATATTCTGGGTTAGAATGGACCCACAAGGATCATCAAATCCAACTCGTGGCCCTGCACAGCACCATCCCAAGAATCACACCTGGTGCCTGAGAGCATTGTTCAAATGCCCTTGAACTCTGTCAGGCGGCTGCTGTGACCACTGTCCAGCCACTCCTTGGGTGAAGAACCTTTTCCTGATGTCCAACCTAAACCTCCACTGACACAACTTCAGCCCATTCCCTCAGGTCCGCGTTGTGAGAGTGAAGAGATGGGTGCCTACCCCTTCTCTTCCCCTCACAAGAAAGTTGCAGACTGCAATGAGGTCTCCCCTCAGTCTCCCCTCCTCCAGGCTGAACAGACCAAGTGCCCTCAGCCACTTCTGATATGACTTCCTCTGAAGGACCTTAAGCATCCTTGTAGCCTTCCTTTGGGCTCCCTCTAATAGTTTAATATCTTTCTTACATTGGGACACCCAAAACTGCCCCCAGCACTCGAGATCAGGCTGTCCCAGTGCAGAGCAGAGCGGGACAATCCCCTCCCTTGCCCAACTGATGATGCTTTTCCCAGGTCTAAACCCAGTTGAAGAGGTAGTTTGGGGTGGTGTAAATTCAAATGCAACTCCCAGCTGACACTACCGGGACTTGATAGTGGGACTTGATGGTGACTTGTTGCACATGTGTGTATAAGTCCTTCTCTGAACAGTGTCTCTTGTTGGTAGGGAAGGAAGAGCAGTGAGAGAAAATAGAGCATAATTTCCAAAAACTATTTTGAAGCCTTATAAAGCCAGGCTCCTTTTAAGTCGAAGAAATTGAACTTGATAGAAATACAATGATTTACACTTGTGAATTGAGATTTATCATGTCAGCAACTTGCACTTGCTTAATATTGCTTTCCTAATTGTGCTGAATCTCTGTATCTTTAGTTTTTATTAGTTGGATGAAAATCTTGGTACCTGGAGTAGGATTTGTGTAGTCACAGAGTAAGGAAGTTTGAAGTCTGGATAATCATTATTATTTATTATTATTTCAGTTCTGCTTTCATGCCTTTACAGGTCATAAATATCATCCCTTGCCACAGGTATTATTTTTCACACACTAAAAGGAAGGATTAAACTAGGGTTGTTGTGGGATTTTTTTTTTTTTTTTTTTTTTGTCCTGGCCTTAGCCAAAGATTTTCAGGAAGTATATTTCCCTTTCTTAAAACAAAAACATGGGGTGATTGAAATGCAGGGTATCATTTTCATATTTTTAATTTCCTACTGCAGCTCACACTGCAACAATCATACTTTGGAGCTCCTCAGATCATAGAGATTTTGATAACGTTAGAGATATGCTCAAGATCTAGTCACCCTTGAGTTAGAAGGATGCAAACTGTGTCTAGCAAACATGGCATTTCCATAGAAGATTTGAATTTGTTTGCTTTCATAGTGCTGTTGCAAAACAGGCACACAGAACCACCTCACAAGCAAAACAGGGGCATCAAAAAGACAATATACCTTCCTTCCTGAGGCAGATATTTCAGGAGTTGGGGAAACACAGCTTCCTGTGTTCTCACATGGATTTAGATAATGAAACTCTTGACTGATTCAGAAAGAATAGCGCATTACACGGCTACATGAAAATATTACGATGTTACTGTACAATGTGCTGGAGCACTAAATGGCCAGACGTAGTGAAATCTTCCATGTACATGTCCTAGTAAACAATCACAGCCCTCAGGCTGTGACTGGTCTTTTCACATTGTACTCAGGCTGGGATGGGAGGAGCTGGAGATGAGTAGCAGGTGGGAAAAAAATAAAAGGCGTAGTAATAATGAACATAAAGAGGTCAGAAATGGCTGGTTCATTTCTGTTCTTTTAAAGATATGATTATAGGTGGAGCTGGTAGCTTTGGTTATCATTAAAGTCATGTGATACGTGACAGCTCAATATTATGTTTTTAATTATCGCTCACATTCTCAAGGCTCAACCAGGCAGGCTGAAATTTTCAATGCAGTGTGCTGCCATAAGGTAAGTGTAACAGGCAAATGAGGCCAGAAAGGCTTTTTTTTTTCCCCCCAAAGAAGAGTTCAACATAGAATTAAAAACAAATTAGAATTTATTATCACTCTAGTGATTTTCTTAAAGCTCTCATTTCCATTCTTTCCTCTGCTTTGTAGGAGGGCTTAAAAATACTGTAGGAAATTGTTGCTTTTCTATTAAAAAATGGCTCTTTTCCATCCCTCTGAAAATCTCTCCAAGTTTATTCAAGTTACAAGTCATGTGAAATATGCATTTTGCACAAATTTACACGGTGGAAACTTGCACGTCTTTTTAGAATTCAGATCTCCTGAAGACACCTTCCTGACTGGCCAACTTCCAGCCCTGGCAATGTCCTCATGTGCAGACTCCATCCCTGCAGAGCACCTGTGTTTGTGGTGGGCTGGAAAGCATCTCCTGTGATGGTGCCTTGAACTGCTCTGGACAGCTGCTGGAAGTGAGAACAGAATGGAGAATGGCTCTCCTGTGCATGATGTTTTCCTGATGCCATAGTAGTATGGAGGAGAAAGCTGTCCTATCAAATACGGGGAGATTTACATGGAGCTCAGCAGGTCAAGGTGGCAAAAGGGGAGAGAAACAGTGGCATGGAGCCTGAGAAATTCAGTTTAAGTGGATGAAGGATTTAGCAAAGAGGATGGTACATGGGAAGACAAATAGAGTCTGCTCTGTGGCTGAAGGGGAGAGGCTGTGACTGATTGAACAGGGAAAACTGTAATCAGTGAAGTCCAGTGTCCAAGGCTGGGTGTGTCCTCCATGTGAATGAGAAGGGTGAGAGACAGGATCCTGACCTGGGAAATGCTTGCTTCTTCTCAGTGTCCTGATGAAAGATGCCCTAAGCAGGCATACTGTGCTGTTTCTACTTCCCAAGCATGTGGGAACATGGAGAACCATAATCACTCATATTAATGTGGATTTGGCAGTATGATCTCAACACCTGAGGGTTTCTCAGTGCAAGATGGCAGCATTACAGTACTTGGGGAGAAGAGCAGAAAAGGCAGTCTTTGACTGGAAATGAGCTTCTAGACCTCTTGAAATATTTTCATTACTGCTGATGCATCTGTGTAAGAGAATTGGAAATTTTTGTCTTTCACTTGATTCACGTCAGAGTCTTGCTGGAAAGCAAAGCACAACACAGCTGTTTCCAAGAGTCTTGAGTTCATATTCAGTTGGAACATTTGGTGTGCATGGGGGTGAGCAGTGCTGAGACAGCACTGCATCAATGGCACGGCTTGTCGGGCTCCCACGTTGCTTCTCGGCATCCGGCCTGAGGCAGCTTTTGGATAAGCAATTTGTCCTGTCTTTGAGGGCATTGCCATGTCATGTTTCTACCTGAACAGAAGCACGACCTTGCTGAAAAACAACTACTGAACTTGGATTAATGGCAAGATGACAGAACTTTAAAGCAACTGCAATCAAAAAATTTTCTCCAAACAAGTTATCCAAGGTGAAGTAAGGCTGCAGCAGTGATTTTCTGGTGGGAAAGTGAGTTTATTGAGAATAGGGTACCTCTAATTTTAATGGGTGGTCCCTGTTTAAATTTTCTTCTCCCATTTCCTTTTTCCCATTTCAGCAGAATTAGAGCTGATGTGTAAAGTGCTTATATTACTAGGAACAACACTAGGAAACCCTTTGTTAACCTTAATTTCCCATCTAATATTTCTCTGCAGCGTCAGCCAGTCTCCAAGGCGATAGGGTTGTTGACAATAACTACAAATTGCTGTGTAACTGTTAGACTGTGCAGCTTCTAAAGAACAATTTGTTTATTTTGCCCCTGCTCATTTGTTGGTAGTTGGTAGGTGTTTTTCTTCTTTTCCCCAGAGTTTGTGGAATATACAGAACTTCTCAAGTTTCTCAAATGTTAAATAAATTACAGACCTGAGTTTCCTACTTAAGAAACAGTACATTTTTATCAAGGGGTAAATCCAGCAGGTTGCTGAGACTCTACTGTAAAACACTGAGGATCCTGCACTTTTTAGGAAGCCAAGAGAACTGGAAAGCACTCACTACCACAGGAGTTATACAGTTGTTTGCAGAATCTAGACATTGTCATTTAAGATGAAATAATAAGATAAGTAGAAACTCTGCTTAGCAGCACAAACCACTAAAGATGTCCAGCATGACACATGGATCCATTTCTGGACAGTGTGATGGTGGGTTTGAGCGCCCATGTGGCTCTACGGAATGTACCCAGAAGCAGCACAAGTATCTGCATCTGTAAAACTCCCTTGGTAATTATGAGACTCCAAAATGTTTGTTAAGTTTTGCTATTTTACACAGACATTTTGATGAAAGAACCACAACAGTTCATGATGGAAATGTTCAACTCAGTGAAATGTCAGCTTTTCTAAATGTGTCTGGTTCATCAGTTGTAGTCTTCCAATAGAGCCTGTGTCATTTTCCTCACCACCTACCTATGACACCTGCTCTCCAGGGCTGTTGGTGTGATTTTTATTCTCCTGGCCGCAGGAACTTTGAAGGTATCATATTTATTTTTCCTTCAGGAATGGTAAGAAGGTGACCTGCTCAAGATGTTTCACCCATTGCTAAGGTATGAAAGCAAAGCAGAACAGGTCTTATCTCTGTATCAGAAGAGCTCTTCCACCCCCTGGAAAAGTAGCAGGTGAAGGAGGAGTAAAGCATCTAAATTAAAGGTCTAAATTGTCATTCAAGCTCCTTCCAGCTCCATAAAAAGAGTGTAGCTCCACAGGAGGGACATTTTTGGTGAAAGAAAACACAACGTTTTGGTATTTTACCTCTTCTTTGCCATTAAATAGATTTATGAAGGCTGGAAAATTCAAGTGTAGGTTTTGGGACATCAGCAAACTCTTGTCAAGGAAAAATAAATAACCTTAAAAGATGAAGATTCAAGGTAAGAAACATGACAAGGTTGAAATGGCCTTTGCTTCACTCCTGAAGAAAAAAAAAAGTGAGGCAATGTGTAGAAACACTGACTCAGAGCAGTAACAATTAGTGAAAGAAGTAATTAACTTATGATTAGTCTTATTTTCCTGTGTGTTCTCATGTTTAGGTAACGTATATTGTTCTTACAAGTGCTGGACGGACATTTATCACATCCTCTGTCATAATTACTAGTGACAAGTCAAGCCTGAATGAAAACAAATGGAAGAAGTAAGTGTTTATCTCACTGTTAATTCTTTCTGATAATGTCGCATGAAATTCTTTCCATCTTGTAGTTGCGGAAACTGGAGGAGCATTTTGACCCTGGGACATACTGACTATACTACCGCTGTTAATTGGAAAGAGCATCCCCTTTAATTCCCTCAACAGTAGAAGAAAGAGCTCAGTTTCATTCCCAGGAACTTTGCACCTCTATTGTTGTCACACTGGGGTTTTTTTTAAACCTGAATTGCACTTAGTTGAATTGTACAAAGCACACTGTCAGCCCCTCTGATCTGTTCATAGAGCACCCAAAATGTAATCAAGTTTTATACTGGGGGAATTAAGCGTGGATGAATTTCTTCCCAGTATGAACTGTTTTTTTTTCAAAAGAGGAAAAGTACTACAGATTCCTTCTAGTGGGCACTCAAACTGAGAGGTATGGAACCATGTTTTGAGGATTACTCCAGTGCCCTAAAAGGTGAGAGGAGCTGAAACCTTGGAACTCTTGCTCATTCACAGCCTTTCCTTCTAATGGTGAATTGATGCTGTGAGTTGTACTGAATATCAGCAGAGGAAGGAAACAAACCTGTTTGTCAGAAAAGGGTATTAATGATATTTCCATGTGTTTGCTTCTACAGACTAGACTGGATTAAGAAAATGTGGTTTTAAAGGGGAGACCTTCAGAAGAACCTTAAAATGGTCACTCCTTTTTTCCCTTCAGAAAAAATGCCTGTGGGTTTCAGTTACAGCTTTATCCTAAAGATCCTGAATTGATTCTTCATTTCTGAAGACAACTGGCCCTGTGCAGCAACACGAATCTCAAAGAAAAGGACCCCAAAATTGCCTGAAATAGTTTTCTTAATGATTAGATGACATGCTTGAGGATTTTTTTTTAATACTCAAAGAAGTTTTATATTAAGTACAGGCTGAATCAACATTTCCCACGTGTTTAAGAAACGTGAGCATAAGCACTAGGTAGCATGTCTTAAAACAAGGCTGTTGCATGAGAGCTGCTGTAGATCACTGTATGGAGCACTGGGATTCTGTTTCACCATGGGTAGATTAGGTGCATTCATGTGGATCCTGTGAGCCCTCCAGGTCTTTCATTAACTCTTCATTGAAGGGCTACTCTCCAGAACATGCCTGTTGGACTGGGGGAAGAGACCAAGCAGAAGAAGCAACTTCAGAGGAACAGCTGATGGTTTGAGCAAGGAGGCCCAGTGACTGGATGTTTAAGGCAGTCAGCTTTGGAATGTCAGGGACAAATTCACAGGCAGGCCCAAGAAAGCTGCTTTTCACCTACAAAATATGCCAAAAAGGTATGTTACTTCCATCTGCTTTGAAATCTACCAGTCAACACGAAAGAATCACCAAATTAATAGATGTCTGGCAATTGATCAAAAGCCAAGAGCCTTAAACCCTCTGTAGTTTTAGAAGTCCCAGAAGCTTGGCTTGGGGCTCCTAAATGTTGAGTACATCAGTGGTAAAAAAGAGGTCTGTTCTCTCCTCAACATGTTAAGAAACATGCTTGGTGTCCTTTTAGTATCTAGAAATGCTGACTTTTGATGTGTTATTAGATGGGGTGGTTGAGATGGGGATGAGAGAGTTGGAAGCCTGCGTGTAGTCTGAAACTTCAATGAAATCAAGCCAACAAGGCAAGCGTGATTTAGATGCCACTTTGAGCAGATTAGGTGGAGATTATATTCCCATAGCATGAACATAAAATCTGAGTCATGTCCAGCACAGTGGGCTAATGTGTAGCAGTAGGATCAGGTAGGTCAGATAGGTCTGTGCATGACTGTGGTTGGACCCCATGATGTGACTATGGCAAAAGGAACCACCTCTGGGACTCAGTTGCTTGTCTTGCTGTTTGCGGTCTCTGTATAGCCCTACCCTGTTTTGGTGGGATCACTGGTTTGCAGAAATTTTGTGCCACTAGTATACAAAGGCAGTGTGAACATTATTTGATCTGGTTCTAATATTTTTTCTTGCATTTTTTCCCCTGCTTCTTCTTTCCTTGGGCTTGCTTGAGAACAGTTCAGAGATTCCTCCCCTGGCATTCATTTGCTCTTGCATTCAGCATCTTGAAGGTGTGTTTATGCATTTGGTCATGAAGCTTTGCCGAGTCAAGGCCTGCACCTGCTTCTGGCCCATACATAAACTTGGTGGAAATATATGGATGAATCCCTGCATACTCCTGTGGAAAACGGCCCTCAAGGCTGGTAGCCAGCAGTTAGAGAGAGGTTCCAACCAAACTCTGAAGTAGTCACATGCACCTGGGGATAAGCAAGGGTTGAGCATGAACCTTTCATGTTTAAAAGCAAACTGCTATTTAGTTTGCTTGCTTTTTGCAGAGGTTTCCCCAACAGATGAGTTTCATTGGGAAAAGAAAACAATCTTCTGGTTTAGGCCACAGACACTCTGGAAAAAAGAGAAGAGAGGACTAGTTTATGGTGAACTATGTGAGGCGGAACTCAAAGTAATTCGGGGAGCAATGAGTTTGGCAGTACCAGTGACCTTAGGCTGAGTCTGTGGAATCACACGGGTTTGAAACAGACAGATCCATATTTCAGATAATTTATTACATAACAGTCCTTAGTCACACAACTTTCCTAAGGTGAATGAACAGAGATCACTTTCAGGACATGCTGCTTTCTCTTTATTTTTCCAGTCCTTGCTGAGCTGAAAATACTGTAAAAAGGAGGTTTTTTTCATGCAGTATTTCAGTGTTTCCCTCCCAGTCTGAACAGAGGAAGCAAAGAAGAATGGGAAAATAAATAAATCAAGTAAGATGTTCTAGAGGATCAAAAGAGTTTAATTTGAGTTTTTGGGTAGAAGTTTGAATTACTTTTTATTTTCTATGGGTTTATTTTCCTTTCACCCTGGCTCTGAACACAATGTACTTTCAAGAAAATAGTGTTCAAAACCTCATGAAATTTACACAGAGTCTCTTAAATGAAAGGGAATATTTAAGTCTGGAGATAGTTGTAGAGTGTCATGATCTAATTACAATATCATTTTTGAAGGATAACAAACGTCAAAAGAAATAAACTGGATGCTATGGAAAATAAAATTAGGGCCAAGAATCTAAGGCTAGCCAGAGAAATTAAACATTGAGGCTTTTCCTCTGGAAGGTTTTAAATCAATTTAGTGTTGGTAAAAAGTGCCAGGTTCATAGCAGAGGAAAATGATGCCTTTTATTTATTTACAGGCAAGGCTGGCATGCGCCTGTGACAGCATCTCTGCTCTAGACTATTGCTGTACTTTGACACTCAGCTGAATTGACCACCAGGAAAAGCAGCTGAAAAGTCCTTCTGTCTCTCTTTCCTTCTGTCCTCTAAGCTTGCCAGCAGCCTCACTACACTTTGCTTTTGAAAGTGGTTTTGATCATGTGGATCTATCCATCAGGAGCTACACTGGGACAAATGACTCCTCGCATTCAAGGCCAGGAACAGCTGGTCAGACAGTTTAAAAATTTCCCAAGTTTTTAAATTTTTTATTTGTTTACAAGTTTGAATGCTGTGGATGAATAGATGGACTTAGGACTGAGTTTCACTTTTTGGAGAACATGGTTCGTGCTGAAGCTTATTCATGATGTATTTTCACCATGCTAAGTAACAGGCAAGGAGAACCTCCAAAAATATTAGCTGTTCTCCACTGGGGGTTTAGCAGAAGAAAGTGTTGGTTTTCAAACTGGTTGTGAAGAACGTAGATTTCTGATGGCAGTAAATTAATCTTTTCTTAGCTCTTTAGAGCATATTTTTTTCATAGCTAAGCTTTCGAAATTGGCTTATATAGTAGGATATGTAAACTTCGTATTGTGGGACTCCCTTGTGCCAGTCCTCAGGTGATAAGTTAGGAAGTAACATTGGAAGATCAGGAACAATTCCACAAAACTCATTTTTATGAGGTTTTTCCTCCTACTGAATGTAGAAGTGAGGCTGAATGAAGGAATTAATTTTTTTTGGATGTTTGGTGAGTAGCTGAAAAGAGAGTCCTTTTATAGGACCCTGGTTCCAGTGGTGAGGCTTGATCACACAGGGAGGAATGCCTAGGTACCTGGGGGCCTCTCTAAAACACGCAGTTCAAAGCATTCTACAGTCATGCAGGACGTGTTAAGGTATCCAGCACATGTCCTTTCAAAGGAGGTGCTGCAGCCTTGTTGTCTTAGTCTCCACATTGCTGGCTGCTAAGGAATCAGGTCAGAGATGCTAAATACCTTCATGCCATTTGGAGAGTTGCACACAGTGGAAAGGAAAAAGGCAGTGCCTGTCTGCAGCTGCAGATTACACAGCTTTGAATCACCGGGGCTAATGGCATCCACTGACTAACTGGGTGTTTCCAAGAGGCAGCTATTTGCCAAGGAAGTGACAGAAGGGAAGGTGTCTATCAGAAGAATGTCTCTCTCTCTCTCTCTGGCCTGTGGTGCCACAGATGCTGTGAAATTTGGCCTGAGATAAGACAGAAATTGCATAGAGCCAGTCTCATGTCTGGTTGT
The DNA here is from genome assembly GCA_013389925.1 of Aegithalos caudatus. NCBI lineage: Eukaryota > Metazoa > Chordata > Aves > Passeriformes > Aegithalidae > Aegithalos > Aegithalos caudatus. Next base: position 87,669 of record WEIU01007045.1, read on the forward strand.
CTAGAGCCTGGGTGTTAAAACAAAGGCTGAAAAGGAAATAGTGATCTGGTTTGAAAATTAAATACAATAAGGCATAGCAAGGAAAGTCCAGAGTGAAAACTAGTGCTCAGAAGGCTGTTTTCAAGCATCTGAAACCAAATTCATAGGAAAGAGAAA
>WEIU01007045.1:94675-106995 GCA_013389925.1 Aegithalos caudatus
CCTCTCCTCTCCTCTCCTCTCCTCTCCTCTCCCTCCTGCAGCAGTGTGGCACATGCTGCACAACTCTGCATGGTCTTTTTTGGTTCTACCTCTCTGTTGGACATGCCTATGTGAAGGCAGATGTGACCAGGGAGCATGAAAAAATAAAGCAGTACTTACAAATTTTTCCACGTGGTGTAGCAATAGAAATTGTCACTTTGTTCCTTACTCCCTGGCTGAGGAATCTCCAGAGATTGGGTAAGTAGGTCATTGCCAGGGAATGAGGCCTGGAGGATGTTGAGGACATTGTAACAGGAAAGTACAACACAGCCAGGGACGTCTTCTTGCTGTGAACCACTGTATGTAATATCATCATCAGTCTGCAAATCACTGTGGGTTCTGCACCTTTATGTCCATTTAATCTAATAGTCTAAACCAGAGGAAAACTATGCTTAGAAGTAGGTAAAATGATTTAATCCTCTCCACTGATAGTGTTATAAAAAAAGCCAAATTCTCATCTGTCCCTGGATGAAATATGGTGCCCATTGATGTGTCCCACTATGGGACAACTTCCTTATTCTTTCAGCTAGTTAGAACACACTGCTCTGTTTGCTTTTCTTTTGAAAGAGGCAGGGTAAGAGAAAGAAAGCACCTCATGCCCATTCCTAATGCTGCCAAAGCATCTTGCTAGTTCAGATCTTGTGTAATAAGACAGACATTATTGTGCTCTACAGCTCTGGCCTTGGAGGTGGGAACCTGACCCACTGTGCCTTGATCCCATTAAAGCTCAATTTTAATAAATTCTTGGAGTAATAACACAAATTAGACACATCATCTTTTCTGCAAAGTATAGGATTAGCTGGGAAAAAAGAGATTAGCAATTGAAAGTCAAGAATGACCTCTGTAATGAATAATTTGATACTATTCAAAGAAGTTGCAAGAATTATTGTTCCAGATTAGGTCTATGGCAAGTAGTTGTCAACACTAGGATTGTTAATGCCTATTGGACCTGTGCAGCAAGAGGCTTGTGTATGCAGAAAAGAACATGCCCTTCACATTTCCTAGATATGCAGAGGCAGTATTTTGTGGAAAAGTTAATCTATTCAAGATTGTATTTGATAGAGTATTTCAGATGACTTATGAGAGCTCATTTGGCAGAAAATCTGCAGTTTCAGGTACTGAAAGAGAATAGCTTCTGGCTGATGCTATTAATATTGATTCTTCTGGTGTGTTCCCTTGTAGAGAAATCCTTGAGTCATGGGAACAGGTGATATAAGCTCTTCACCAGTTCAGATGGGTCCTAGGCCTGACTCTAGGTCAGGTGAACAAGCCCTCTTCTGTTCCTTTGTTTCTTAACTGTAAAATGGGACAAATAAATTTCTGTGCAGGAAAGAGTGAGTGCTGTTGCTCATACCAGCAGGAAACGCCTGCTTTCTTGTCAGTTAAATCCACCCAGCTGAGGCCGTTCTTGGGTGATTCTCACAGAGCTTCCGTGGCATGCAGATAGCTCAGGTGGAAAAACTTCTCTCAACCCTGGGGTCTCTGCTTTCTGGTCAGTCATGCAAGGGCACTGCAGGCACATCTTCAGGTGTTGGAAACAAGACTGTCCATTTTTCTGTTACTGCTCAGAGTGGGGTTTTGTGTGCATGCAGCTGCAGTTGCACTCTGCCTGGCCAAAATAATACGGTACTTCTTTTTTCTACTATCACATGTGTTCTCTAGACCTTTGTATTTTCATATAAATACAGTCAGTTTCTCTCACTAACACAGACCTTGAAAGCCAAAGCAGTAACTAGAAATACGTCACTGGGAGCTGCACTTTATTTTTCACCTCAGATGACACCTGCAGACCCTGCCCTTCCTGGGTAAGAGGCAGGAAGCCTTCAGAACCCAGCACACCATCTACACACTCATCTGTTCTGCACACTATTAGTATGACTTTCTCAAAAACATTTTTGTGATGGTTTAGTGCAGAGACATGGAGAGGGTCTGGCTGTAGGCTGCAAGCAGCAGCCATGAGATAAGTTTGCCTGCAGTATTGAGGCTTGTGATGGTGTTCTTAGCAGTCTTGCAATCTCCAGGTTACGAAAGGTTTTGCACAGTAACTTGTCATAGGAGCTGGCATCAGATGTGCTGATATTCACACAGATAGTATACCACATGTAAAAGCAGGTCCTTCAGCAGACGTACTTCTTTTGTAACCTGCTCATCTCTACTGCTTTTCCCAAGATTGGGTTTGGCTTCTCAAAGCAGTTTTGTACCATGCTGTTCTCTGACTAGACTTTGTAATTTAGTAGCATCAAACAGCTGATGCCTTAATGGGACCATTTTCTAATTTCTCCTATTGTTTCATCTTCTTTTGTTCCTGACAGAAGCAAAGGTGCTTCCCTTTGTGTATATCCCCTAATAAAAGGGGCTTATTTGTAGTCTCAAGAGGTACATACCCTCAACAACTCACACCAGTGCATCTTTTAAGTGTCCTATATGATGCTCCTCACAATGTTCTGTGAAGGAATTTCTGTTTCTGCTCTGACCTGGATAGCAAAATTTGCTACGGCAGGCCCATGCCATTGCCTAAAATAGCAATTTGATGGGCAGGAACACAGAACTGCAGACCAGGATCTGTACTAGGCTTCCTCTCTTGTTCTTTCACAGGGATAAAAAGCAGGGATAAAATCTCAGGAGAGTGAGCTCAGTGCTATCAAAGCTGCAAGAGTACAGACCACTCTGGAGGAAACTTTTTGGATAGTACAATCTCTCTCAGGAGGCTCTTGTGTCAGGTACAGGTGCCAGACCAGTCTGCAGTGCAGAGGTTTCTCCCACAGTCCTTGCCAGCCCCACAGTTTGTGTTTTTTCAGGTTTGCTGGCAGCAAGGGAGGAAATGCTCTTGCTGCTCTGCCTGCTGCTTCCCCAGAGCTTGCAGACCTTGTCCTCAGACATTAAAAAGTGTATGTGTGCTCCAGATGGCACATTAGGATCAGGGTTCTCTGAAACTGGCCAAAGGGTTGCCCCAGAGCCTTGGGAGCTGCTTCTGCTGCACAAGGGCTGTGTTTCAGCTCCTAACAGTTCTCTCTTAGCAGCATGGGTGTTTGTCAGAGTTCCAGTGGGAGTTCATGGCCACAGGAGGAGAGCTTGTCTCTCCAGTAGCTTCCCTCTGTGAGATGAAACTGGTCTTGTCAAGCAGGGAAGAGTGGAAAGTGTGGCACAGGCCCTTTTGGAAACCAGCAGCATTTACTCCTGAGCTACTAGGACGCAGTATCAGGAAGGGAAAGAGGAGGACTGGACAGAACTTGAGTTCTATGATGTTGACTGTCCCAATCATACTGAGGAAATCTGGCCCTTTTGTGACAAGTGGTGACTTTAATCTGCCTTGGCAGAAGAACTTTTATCTAGCAGTGTGAGCACTGTGGGGTCTGGGACAAAATGAGTCTTCAAGCTGGCCTGCCTCATGGCAGCAGTAAGAGACAATGTCACAAATCAGAGGCAATAAAGGATGCTTTCTGCAAAAGTGCTGATGTGAGGGATGGGCTAAGATCTTCTCTCTGAGCTGGAAATGAACACCTGCAGCTGATGGGATGGAAGACAGGGAGCAGGTAGGTCATTTGACTAACATGGTGTCTTGTACTGAGCAGGTTACTTCCACGGGGGTACTATTTGCCATGATCAGTAGGCTTTACCATAATCTTGCTGTAGGAATGAATGAGTATGTTTATGCTAAGATGCTTAGCATATTCTAGCAGCTCTTTATAAAGATCATTATCTATAATTAGGTAAGTGTGTTTAACTGTTATTGCTCTTGTGCTAAAAATTGCTGCAAATGGATCTGAAGAGGGAGAGGATTCTAATTTAGACATCAGATAATTGGACCTGATTTGCTTATGAGAACTACTAGTTGTGGCCGCTTGAAACAGTAAGTCCTAAACTCAGAAATAAAATGCTTTTCTAAAAGTATTTAGTGCCACTGTTCATATTTGTGTCAATATTTCCACTAGAGATGTGGTTTTGTTACTGAAACTTAGCATATGAGAATATCAGTTAGTGCACTGCTGAAACATGATGGTCCTGATTTTGCCTTTTCTCACAGATGTCTGAAAAGAGAAACAGGCTGCCATTTCCTAAACTTTAGTCAGTTCTGCTGAACTATGCTGCAGTTCATTCACACCTGTCAGATTCCCAGACAGGGTTTAGCTTTACACGTACTGTTCCTCTGGTCACAAGTGCGGTAGTGATGGATTCAGATGTAACTAATAAAGCTATCTGTGAAGCTAACACTGTTCCCTAAAGGCTGAGCTTCACCTCTTTGCACAAGCCTGGCCCTAGGTCTAGATTTCACCATCAGTTTTGTGAAAGACTGTGCTGTGTTTCCATGTTTTTGGAAAGGAATTGTTAAGTCAGTGTAACCATCCCCACTCTCATCTGCTGCACTGCACTGGTACCCAGTTGACCTTACATTTCCTGAGCCTGCTGTGGGGCCAGCACTGTTCCTGGGTGGGGTGGCTGCTCTAAGTGCAGAGTGCTTTTGTTATAATGTGTGTGATGTGGTCACACAGGTCTATGTGGACTGTGAGCTTCAACACAGCCTAAATCTACTGTAGACATCTCCAGAGAGTCAACATTGCCTTACTCTCTCTCTATCCCAGCTCTCTAGCCTGTTCAATGCCTTCTGGAGGATCCTGTTATACTTTTCACTTCCAGAAACAATGGACCCAACTCCCATGATTTAAAGCAATTATTTTTAAATACCTGGACTGAATTCTCACTTTTGTCATTGAAAATTTAACTTCTTTTTTNTTCTGTTTTACTCTGGCAAATCTGGAGATGGAAATTGACTGCTTGTCATAGTTGATATACAAAATAAATAAAAAATTAGCTATGCTGCCTATACAGAGGTGTCAGTGTGCAGTATTTGGGGCTCAGTGTTATCCTCTGAGTGTAAGGACTAAGAAGTTATATGGTTTCTTGGGTGCCTTTTTTGGAGCCTAGGTGCTGGAGCATGTGGGCAGTAGAGATTGATGGCTTCATGGACAGGCCAGCAGTGGATGCCAGTGAGCCCCAGAGATAGGGGGCCTGCTGCAGCCTGAATCCTCAGTAGAAGGAAAGCTTCCTCTGTCAGATTCAAATTCTTCCGCTTGGTAGCAAAGTGAACTGTTACCTGTGGAGAATTATGGTGTGAGGCTTTCTTAATCTCAGTTTTTGAATGCTATACAAATAAGTTATGAGGAGGATCTGATCCTCAGTTTCTTGTATTTCAGATGAAAAACCTCTTGAGCCGATTATGAAGCAAATTACCATTGACATGGATAAGGGAAGAAGAAATGAAATAGCTCTAGCCAGAAGCACACCCCAGAATATCTGAAAGCTTAAGGAGATGAATCAGGTAGAACAATCTCCAGATTCTTACTTAATCACGAGGTAAGTAACCACGGAGATTTATGTGCAAATATAGTTTAAAAATACTGTGTTCTGTGAAAATTATATGAAAGTCTGATGAGAATATATTCTCCATGCATGTTTTTGCTGTCTTTTTCCCCACCCAAACCCCCAATAAATTTTAAATGCTTTATCTAATTTCAATGAAATTAAGAAAATGGAAAAAAATCTCAAAGATTTCTCCAATGGTCCTTGGGACTGCATAGCTTGGAGACGATGCATGGCTCCTAGAGCCGTTTGTTTGCTCCACAAGGACAGACTGATAGGCTCAGTGGAAGTCATGAGAGAGTAACTGGGCAGCTAGAGTGTGGGAATGCTAAGTGGCCAGTAGACACATGCTGCTGATCCATTCAGCCTTTTAGGCTATGTCTGTCCGGCTATTACTGTGTTGATGTTTTATCTTGTTGAATTCTACAAAAGAGATCTCAGATGTGAAGAAATATAAATGCAGTGTGGGTGCAAGAGGACCAAGATGCAGAGTAAGCATCAAAGCAGAGCTATTAGATAATGAAAATAACCCTTATATAGTTTAAGCACCATCTCATTCCTTTGTGTCTTTGCTAGCTTAAGTGAATCCCAGTCTGGCTGGTTTCCAGGAGCTCCTTCTTAATCCATGCTCCCTGGGAATTGCATGCACTTGGGGATGAGGATTCCACCATGAAGTGGGGTGCTGTGGGGTCAGACAGTACAAAAATAAGAATTGAGTATCTTTGAGGACTTTGTCTGAAGTGAATGGTGGAATGAAGGGTGTAAACACAGACATTTAATGTAGGAAAGATCCTGCATACTCTCTTTTTTTTGCAGCAATGATTTTGTCATGAGCCTTAACACCCTCATTAAGTGTGGCTGTGGCAGGGATTGCTTCATCAGCCAGCCTGAGTTCTTGCAACCTAACAGAGAAATGACTGAAGAACAAGATGACAGTCTACTCTAGAACTACTGTGTGTTACCAACATGTGTGGAGAGGAGTGATACAACTGAGGAGCCTTCTGCAATAGTCATTGTTGGCTTATTGACTTGATTATTCTCCTTGGATATGTATTCACTCAACAGATCACAGCAACCCCAAAGAGATTAATTACATGTATTTTTAAATTCCCTAAGTACACATTTGCATAACTAGCATTTTTAAATATTCATAAATACATATTTGCTTGATAGATTGTAGCAGCATCATTTGCAGCTTCAAAAGGGACCTTCACTTAATCAAACCAGAAATGTTAATCATTTCTCGAGGCTCAGACATATGATCAGCATATTGTAGCACAATAAATATATTGAGTATCAGCTGGGGTACAGTGACTGAGCGCATGCTCCTACCCTTTGGCACATGGGGGGAAATCTGAGCCGCTTGGTCCCCTATTACTGTGGTTTAGACAGGCCCTCTTTGCATTTTCTACAGACAGAAAACAGACTCATACATAGCTGCCATGGATCAGCTCATTTGATTTAAATGGATCCTGCATTCTTGCTGGCTCCTGTTTCCCAGTGACAAAAGCCTTATAGGCAGGCCACTGTGGATGTTCCCAGAAAGGCTGTGTGTCCACATGGCACTCCATGCCCTCGGCCCCACAGGTTATGTCCATAATATTAAAGAAAAAAGGCCAGGAAAATATTGTGGGCGCTGGAGCCATGACTGATTTCTCAGCTTGGCTCATTCCTTGGCTCTCTTTTGAAATCTGTCAGTGAGCTGAGTCCAAGACACAGTCCCAGCAGAGTCCTGGGAACAGCTCCTGTTTTCCCCCAGGTGGGCAGCAGGTGTGCATGCCTTTGCCCTGCACAGTCACTCTGTGCTCTCGGAGGGCTGTGTATCCTCAGCCGTGCCCACACCTCCCTTGTCACCCCAGGAGCATGAAACATGGGCCTTCTCATAGTGCCATAGCACTATACCTTGGGCTAGAGCCAAATCCTCATTACTTCAGAAATTTTCATTTAAAAAAATTATGAAAATTAATAATAATCACTGGAATAGGCTCCCCAGGGAAGTCATCACAGCACCAAGCCTGTCAAGAGTTCAAGGACAAAAATGCTTTTAGTCATATGGTTTAGCTTTAGACAGTCCTGTGATCATCAAGGAGTTGGATCCTTACGGGTCCTTTCCAAGTGGAAGTATTCTATGTTCCTGTGAGTCTGATATTGTTATAGGGGACCACAGTGGAACAGATCCAAGGCCCTGTACTGTATAGTAGAGCCCCTCTACCACCAAGGGACAATTCCAAAGTTTGGGAATGCGGGCTGGTTGGTACATCCCACACCTGCAGTGTACAGGCAGAGCTGCTGAAGCCAATAGCAGCTTGTATGTCGAACACTGAGATGCAGTTCCTCAATCTCCACTCAGTCTGGCTTGATGCTTATTTAGTTCTGGTTGCAGGGAAATAGTCCTGATCTCCCTCAACTAAAGAAAAAGAGGAGCACAATATTTATTCATGCAAGCAGATCATGACCAGGTGTTACAACAAGAGGGGCTTCCCCCCTCTGCCTTCTTTTTTTCATTCTTTGCAGTATCAAAGCGGGAAACCTCAAAGCAGGGTGACAAGGAAGTTAACTCCTGGTCTGCCTGTGAAGTGGTGAATCAGATGTGAAGGGTAGTCTGTCAGCAAGTAACTGAAAAGGAAAAAGAGAGGACAGCTGTTCCCACCAGATGAGTTTTGAACTCAAGTTCAAGAAGAGAGGAGCATGAATTCATAACAAACCAGAAATGTCAAAGTTGGCATTCACACATTACAGCTGGGAGGTGCAGGAAGTGGGGCTATGAGAAAGGATTAAGAAATGCCTCTCGTGATGTGGGTCTGGTGGGAGCAAAGTGCAGGGGAAAGGCAGAGGGACAGTGGGTTTTGGGGAGGGAAGGAGTAGCACAGAAAGAGGGAAGGAGGATGATATGATTCTCATGCATCTGCATCCCTGAGCTCACAAAGAAGTCTCTGGTGTCTGGGCTGTTGGTCCCATATCCACAGGTGCACTTTGGGGTTGGTAGTGACTGGGTGCTCCCAAACCTGCTGCACTGCCCTGTTTGTGGGCTACAGAACATCCTGAGTGGCTGCCAGCTTGTGAACTCTTTGTTTGCCTAGGGGGAGAAGGGCCATGAAAGCAGAAGCAGTGATCTGAGCTTTTGTGTGATCCCTCCTCATCAGACCACATCCCTGTAGTCCTGTTCTGCTGAGTCAGTGTGGGACACGTGCATTTTGGTTTTCTGCTGGGTGATATTGCATAAACTGAGACACCAAATCAGACCCTCCCTGGCTTGGTGAGTGGGAAGTGAGGCTTTGAAAGCAAAGCCTGCTTGGCAGATTGCCCCAAAGCTGACCTTACGTCCCAGTGCTCGTATTTTGAAACATTTTCATAACATCTCATCTTAGCAGAAACTATTTCCTGACCTTAATCCTTCAGGGAAAACTCAGTCTGAGTTGTTTGGGGCTCAGTAGTTGATGGTTGACTGTCTTATTGAGAATTATTGTGGTTTGGTCCATTGTGAATAAGAGCCAAAGTGCAATTACAAGTATATAATTTTATTTAAAAATGGATACTCCTTTGTGACTGGATAGCAGCCTCCACCCATTAGACCATCCCCTGCCGTCAGTCATTCATTTTGGAAACATACAAATTCCAGCCAATCACAACAATTTGATCACTGAGGAATAAAAATTTTTATATTACCTGAAAGCCAACCTTAGCTTGAATATAATTTTGTCAGGAACTCACTGTCTTTTCAAACTTCTCTGCAGGGAGTGGTGGAAGATCCTGACACATCAAAGGTTTGGGTTTTTTTTGTATTTCATTGCTGATAGATCCTTTTCAGAAGGATAAAGCCATTTACATTTGTAAATGTAATGGTAAAGAAAAACTTCCCCTGCAGTTTTGGTTGAGTCAAGATTGCAATGGCAGTGAATGCTTAATATGAATCCCTGATTCAGGGTACCAAAATAAGCCCCTTACATCAGACAGCAAAGGAGTTTCACATGGAACAAACTTATCTGACCTATCTTCATTGAGAAGCAAAGGGAGAACGGAATACTGAAGTGAATTTTTGCTTTGTACAAGTTTGGTATCTGCAGGAGTGGAATCTGGAGGCTGAGCGTTACCAGACCCATGAATCTTTGAGTTCCCACTTGTCTGGCTTCCCTTTGGAGGTACCTTTTATAATTTGATGTATCTTAACCCGAAAAGGACCATAGAGCTCTGACCTACCTCAAAGTGTCAGACCTGTAGCTGGGCTGGTTTTCACCAAGAATTTAGGAAAATAACTTAATGTTAATTGTTCTACATACCCTTTTGAGAAATTATTACTTTTTTGGCCACTTGGAACCCTCCAAGGTTCCTGCCTGATCAGATTTATTTTTATCATTAGCAAGTAATCATGGCACAACATGAAAGTGTGCATACTTATTATTTCTAAATTGTGTTATTAACTAGCCCATATTAGGATAATGCATAGCTCTACATGACCTCATGGTGGGAAGGGAAAAGAGAGACGGACAACCTGAGTAATTTCTTTTTCTTCTTTTGCCAGGCAGTACCAGGGCAATTTTTGATGTTACATGGAAAACAGACCAATTGATAGCTATGTATTAATTATATTATATTTAGCTAGATTTTTCAATCAATAAAATTGTGTCTGTCATAGCATAATTTCTAGTACTGTTCATCACTGAGAAACTGAGTCTCATGACACTGTACAGATTGGTAATACAACACTTATCTTAATTAGTAGTCATGCCCAAACTAAGATAAAAGAATTTTTATATTTTTTTTTCCTTCTTACAGTCTTAATAGATTGGGCAAAATACATCTGGGAAGAGGTGAGGACACTGCTTTCCCTATAGTCACTTTTTTTTTTTTTTTTCCTACTCCTTTTCAAGCTTTGGAGAGGTGACTGTTTGGGATAAAGGCTGGAGATGACAGGTAAGGTGCTCCCAGACGTAGGAGCCTGAGCAGGGAAAACCTTTTGGCTCAGTCAGGTGCTTGTTCCTGAGCCAGGCAGAGGCAGCTCCTCAAGGCTGCAGGGGCAAGTGGATCTCCTGCTTCCTCGCAGTCCGCACTGCCCCAGGGCAGGAGGCAGCTGCCCTTCTGGCTGCCCCTCCGTGAGGTAAACACCAGAGACACTGCAGCCAAAAATATCAGCCTCGGGCTGGGGACAGTGCAAAAGAGGCAGCTTAACATGGAACTGAAAAACCACAGACTGAACCATAATCAGCCCTGCTTGTTGTTGGTAGTCTGGAAGGGCTGAGTTTAAAGGATTAGGGGGTCCTGCCACAGCCTTTCCAGGACATAGCCTCAGTGCTGCAAAATGAAGGGGTCTAGCAGGGAGTCTGGGCTGCAGACAACCCTAAGCCATTTTAAATGATCATGTCTGCAATGTGTGAACACTAACAATACACTGACTAAGTTCCTACTGCCAGAAAATGAGAGGTTTGATTTAAAACCTGGGATGCACTATTTTGGGACAGTCTTGATTTCAGCTTTTTGACCCTTGATTCTTGGTGAGGAATGCACAGGGAAAGTCACATGTACACATGCTTATGTAGAAAGTAGACCTTCAGCTTGGTATTTTCAGTTTTGCTCTGGGACCTACCATGTTGATGTATTCTAATCACAGCTACAGAAATGAACTGATCACTTGGCCTGCCAAGATGGGAACTATATGACCAGAATCAGACAGAGTTCTTCTGGATGCTTCATGCCTTTGTGATTACAGCTGTTCTGTAGGTGAAGTGGACTGAAATGACCAGAGGAGGGCTTGTCATGGTGTTCTGGTGTCCACAGGGAGTACTGTGGTTTCTTGCACAGCCCTTTTTTAACTGAGTCTAGAGGAGACAGGATTCCTGTGTTGTCCATGTCATGGAGAATCTAAAAGGGATGAAAACCACTTTCTGCACTCTGGGATCAAACTCTAAACTTTCTCAGAGGTTATTTCTTAGAAAATCTTACAGGCCTCCCTGCTTTTTCATAGGTTCACAAGTCCCTGAAATGCCCGCACACATTGCACAAGGCATAAGGCTGCCCAGGTAAGATGCCCATTTCCACCAAACTGTAAACTCTGCTTACAGTCTTATCTATTTTTTGCCTCTTAAAGGAAATATCTAATACAGGAATCTGGATGCTCCAAATTTCTGCCATCAGCAATGGTGAAAGAATGAGATCTCTGAGAGCAGCACAGGGCCCGAGTGGACTGGAAATATTTGTTTCCTGCCACTGACTAATGAGGTGACCAAGGGTGAAGAGGCTCTTCAATCATGTGCCTGAGCCAGAGGGAGTGAATTCATGCACGAGCCCACTGGAAGTCCAGAATGGGACCACTGAAAACCACTCCAGTGTTCATCTGCTCTCACATCTGTAGTGCTTCGTTTGCCATCTGGTTCATTCTAGGGTTTGTAGGATTTTCTTTTACATCATAGCCTCTGCACATGTTTGAGCTTCCACACAAGCACAGAGCTTGCAGATATTCTTGCCAGATAATGGAAGTAAAAAAGGAGGTGTCTCAGCCATCATTTGGATGGGGACCAAGTGAATGATAGGAACTGAATAGAATAAAATTTTAATGGAGGGTTGGTGATTGCGACTTGGAGATTCTGCTTTGCTTTTTTTTTGTATTTCTTTTTCATTTTTAACTCTCATTATCTGGTTACCATGGAAAGCGTTTTCAATAGAGCAGGAGAACAGCTTCAATATTTTTCTTAAAAAATTTAATGAAGAAATAAGATTCATCTCTGTTTCTTCCTTTTTAAAGTCAAGAATCTCAGGCATGGAAAATTGAACTAGCCAAAATGGATTAGTTTCTCCTGGCCTCCATTTTCCTTCTTGAAATGTGAAGAGCAAATAAGAGCTGATAGCCATAACACCATTGAAAATACCCTTTCTCTGTGTCATTAAACAACTGCTCCTTTTTTTTTTTTTTTTTTTTTTTTTTTTTTTTT
>WEIU01007045.1:107019-158916 GCA_013389925.1 Aegithalos caudatus
TTCTTCTTTAGAACAGCCATGCATGAAATAAGCACGCATTCATGAAAATCACTAAAGTGGTTTGATTATATTGCAGGGAGTGTCAGTTTAAATTGCAAACTCAGTAGGCCTTCTTGGAAGCTTCTTTTTGCTCACTGGCAAAAAAAACTTGGAATATATATTTGGCCTAATCCAGCCTAATCTGATCTTTCACAATGGCATCTGGATCTCATCACAGGCTAGATGTTTTCAGTATTTGATCTAAGCAATTTTTTTCCCCCTTAATGTCTATTCTTTAAGAATTAAATATTTTTGAGTAGTGTAGTTCCCAGTTCATTCTTATTCATTATGTGGGAGATATCCAGAAGCAGCCGCTGAGATATTTATTGCCACTAAGGAGCCAATGGCTAATTGAATCTGAATCGGTTCCTATCAGTTATTGTCTTGGGAGTGGCTCAAAAACATTTCTGTGTCTTTCAAGGATGGCATATTCCTTACCAAATGTTAAGCCTGAGTAAGCACCTGGTGGATTTGGATGACAGCACAGTGTTATCTCAAAGCATTTCTCAGTCTGTGTGTCTTCCAGTAGATGATCCTACTTTCTGGGAAGAAAAACTTTCTAATGATAAGGATAGTTATGCTCTGGCATAGGTTGCCTAGGGAAATGATGAAATCTCCATCACTGGAGGTTTTTAAGAACTGGTTAGACAAGCAGCTGCCAAGAACAGTTGATGTATAGTCAATTCTGCCTTTGGGCACTACCAGATGACCTCCTGGAAGCCTTCTAAATATTTTGATCACTGAGCTTATAGCTGAACAATGAATCAATCAACAAGAAATTACAACCAGGGAATTGGAACTAATATTTTGTTTATGTAAGGATTAAAAGAATAAATGGAACAAAAAAGCACACTTTGAATATGATGCTTCATTAAAAAAACAAACAAACAAACAAAAAAACCCAACTCTGAATCATTAGAGAGACATCTACAAAGATACAGCCTAGGAAGTTAGGTATGAATGTGGAGGATCCTCATTCCAGAAAAAGCAATTTGAAAAAACCAACTAGAGAAAGCCCAATTACTGTCTAGAGATTTCATTTATAGGGCTTAAGGGAGAGATATATAATTGGAGACTGTGTTTTGAGATAGTCTGTTAAAGTGTTTTAAGTTACACAGGGATACCTGCCCTTCACCTTTTACCCAGACCTTCCAAAAATAGAGGGCTTTGTGTTCCAGAGTCTTAGACCCATAATTTAAGGCTGAGCATGATGGAGATAGAAATTTATCTCGCTGCTTCCTATATAGGAGCCCCTTATTCAAAATATGTGAAAGAAAGAGAACATTTTATTGCATCCCAGCAGGTTGTAACAACTTAAGGGCACCAATGTGTGATCTTGAAATAATAGAGCAGAGACTGTTTATGTGGCAGTTGAAGTAATCTGGCATCAGGGTTGGGACATATGTGTACAAATAATGTAAAGACAAGACAAAGTGAAGGACAGTAAACACCACCTTTTGTGTTGTGTGTGTAATACATGTGTCTTCACAGTTCAGGAGGAGATTTTGTTCAGTTTTTAATTTTAGATACTTGCTGCTGCTGCTTGTTTTGTGTGAAGACCACAGCAGTAGAATGCTGAACAGATGTATGGGTGACAGGGTGGCTGCACCCAGGCAAACCAGAATAGGCATGAAATTCAATGTCTATGGCTGGAGGAGTAAGGTGGCAAAATTTCATAAGGAGAGAAAGGCAAAATCTGACTTTTTTTCAAATATCTTTACGTGCTCACTGTGGCAATCTGCATAGTTAATGCAAGGTAGTCCATGATACCTGTATGTTTCTGTTTAGTTACTAAATATGTTTTGATATGCAGGGGGGTTTCTTTCTCATTCTGACTGTATGATATATTTATGTTGGGTACAATGTCTGCTCACTCGCAGCCACAGCCTGAGCTAAGACATTCCTTAGGAGTTTGATGGAAGTCCAGATGAGCCATTGTTTGTTTTACAAAGCAGATATGGTGCCATGAGACTTCTCTACCTCTTTTATCCTTATTGCTGCTGACTTTTTTTTTTTTGACAAACAGAAAAGATTTGAACAAAGTACCTGATCCTAGTTCAGATAGGAGCATGGTCTCGTTACCATGGACAAAAATCTCTTTTCTAATTTCTGAAATTACAGTGTCTCACTGCCTAGATTCCTTATTCTTTTTCATAGCACTACTTTCTTTTTTTTTTGGTATAGATATTAGACTTTTTTTCATCTAAAAGGTCTAATGTGAAGGGGTCAGATTAATGACCAAACTAAAGGTTCAAACCTTTGTTTATAATTTTAAAATGAAATAAGAATTAGAAGCAAAGATAAAATTATTATTTCTATTATTGGTTGGATCTGAGCCCAGAGGCCTGGCTGGCCTTTTGAACAGAACATTTGTTTCACTTAGCAGGTGAATTTTTAATCTTGAATAAGGTGGTGCTCCTATTACTTTTAGTTTCACTCAGCAGGTATAATGGCACATCTGTAAAGCAGGACAGCAACTCTCAGTCAAGTTTTCCTTTTTGCAGTGATCCTAGCAAATCCCTATGTGGGCCTGTCCCCACATCCCCACAGAAAGGTGGGAGATTGGACTTTACATGGTCTGGATGCAGCATCTACACTGTACTTGCCTCTGACTCCCCAAGGCTCAGCTAATCCTAATGGCAATAAACTGTGAGGAGCTGTTGACTCCCTGAAAGACAGGAGTGCCCTGCAGAGAGACCCAGACAATTTAGAGGGCTGGGCAATCACCAACCATATTGATTTTAACAGGAAAAGTGCCAGATCCTGCACCTGGGATGGAGCAAACCTGGATGTACGGACAGACTGGGGAATGAGAGGCCAGAGAGCAGCACTGAGGAAAGGGACCTGGGGGTCCTGGTTGATGACAAGTTGAATGCAAGTCAGCAGTGCCCTGTCCTGGGGTGCACCAGGCACAGCATCACAGCTGGGCAAGGGAGGGGATTGTCCTGCTCTGCTCTGGGCTGGGGCAGCCTCACCTTGAATGCTGTTTTGTGCACCACAATATAAGAAAGATATTAAGCTCTTAGAGAGTGTCCAAAGAAGGGCAATGAGGATGGTGAAGAGCATTGAGGGAAACCTGTATGAGGAGTGGCTGAGGTCACCTGGTCTGTTCAGCCTGGAGGAGACTGAGGGGAGACCTCACTGCAGTTACAACTTCCTTGTGAGGGGAAGAGGAGGAGCAGGCACTGGGCTCTCCTCTGTGGTGACAGTGACAAGATCTTTGGAAGCTGTGTCAGGGGAAGCTCAAATTTGACATCAAGAAAAGGTTTTTCACCCAGAGAGTTGTCGGGCACTGGAACAGGCTCCACAGAGAAGTGGTCTCAGAATGAACCCTAACAGGGCTCCAGAAGTGTTTGGACAGTGCTCTCAGGCACATGGCGTGACTCTTGGGGATGATCCTGTGCAGAGCCAGGGGATGAAATTCAGTGATCCTTGTGGGTCTCTTCCAGCTCATAATATTCTGTGATTCTATGATTGATCCTCAGGAGGCTGTTAGAGAGAGGGGAAAAAGAGTGAGGGGTGAAGTCTCGATAGTCTAATCTTTTTTCCCTCCTTTTCCATTATGAAGACCACTGAACAAGAGGATTCTCCATTGGTTTTCTTTTGCTTTGAAAGCTAAGATCCTTGGTCTTCTGTACAGAATACTTAATCTTTTTATTTGTTGCTTCTCTTCAAGTTAGAGGCACTTAAATTAGCATAATACGGATGACATTGTCAGCTTATAGAAATGCTATTGCAGTAAATGAAAAGAAGGCCACCAACACTTTAGAGAAATATTTTATCAGGTTCTTCCCTTGGCTCTTACTCAGTCTTTATTCAGACCTCCCACTGACTCACTGAAATCAATATGAGGTAATACTCTCTTTTCTTTTTCTTGTCCTTTCATGTACTTCTATACCTCTGAGGTCTGATTGTACAATGAAACCACTCTGATTAGGCCAGGCCTAACTGATTACACAAGTCTCAGAACTGTGTAGCTGCAGGTCTGATGGGAATTTAGCAAATTAGTGACTAAAAGGATGTCAGGGTTTAGCATGAAATGGACAATGCATCCTAATAAATGGAAGTGAAATGTAATGCAGATGAAGCACTGTCGCAACACTGAAAATATATTTAAGATTCTTTCTTCTCATTTGAGGAGTGTTAAGAGGTAAGACAATGGGTAATATCACACATACTCAGTTGCTCATGAGCAGGGTGTTCTGATCCTGGCTTCCTCTGGCTATAGACTGCAGTTTGCCTCATGAATCTTTATAATCTGTTCATTTGTGTACTAGCATTTTTACATCATTCCTTTGGTACAAATATAATTCTTAAAACTGTAAGATTTAGACCCGAAAGATCTTGAGTTTTAAAAGAGGAAACTTATTCCTTTTATGTAACAGAAATTTGAAGTTCATAATTGTCAAACATGTGGAAGTATTTCCACTCACTTTTATGTCCTGTACAACTTGTTACAAGCCATGTTATAAGAAGGGTAAGAGGTAATAGAGTTTTTTGGTCTGCTACTTTTGTAAACAAATGACCTAGTTATACAATTTGCAAAGGCCATTAAAATGAAATCAAATGCTTTTACAGGTAGTGCATAATTATTACTTTTAATTTACAAATAGACCTGGGCCATATCTAAGACTTAGATAAATTGGATTACTTCTTCCATCTCATCTTCCATATTAAATTCCAGGCTCTAAGAGTCAGTTGTATCTTAAACCCATCCCTATAGTTTGAAATAAGTCTGCCATTGTCTATTAAGCTCTTGCTGCCTTTCATACTTTTTAAATGTAAAGCTTTCTTGGGCTTGCAAAGCTTTGACACAACCTACTGAACCCTGCTAGGGGGATGTTTTGGAGTACCAATAAAGACCTATGGAAATGAGGATGGGAACAAAAGATCAAGAAGTAAATAAGAACATTAAGGATCAGAGGGGTAATAAAACTGAAGATTTCAACAGGAGGGAAGAAAAGAAAGCTGGTTGCAGGGACAGTAAACAAGAAACACATTGTGTGAGTGTTGTGTGTGAATGGATGGATAAAGACAGGAAAGGAGAATTTGTAGTTTGGGTCTGTGCCCTGACACACACTTTGAACAGATTTGGTCAGATACCTAATATTTCTGTCCCTCACATTTCTATCTATAAAACATGGATGATAAAACTATTGCAAATTCACCATGGTTTTTTTGTGACTTGTTTGTGTTATTTAGAAACAGGGTGTGGAAGAAGGGGCACCAGTATGGTAGGAAGAAGGGAAGAAACAAACACGATTAAAAAGAGAGGGGAAAANNNNAAAAAAAAAAAAAAAAAAAAAAAAAAGAGAGAATGAAGCTCTGGGAAGACTGAATTAAGACAGTCCAGGGTAAATCTGGCTGGTTTGACACCCTCATTTTTAATTTTTTTTTTTCTCTGAAGATGTTCCACATGCTCAGTGTGGCTGCCTGCAGTGACATCTGCTTTGGTAGGAGAGGAAGGGTGAGAAAGTCAGGGCACTCAACACTTCAGCTTTTTCTTTACAATACACCAAAGTCTTGTTGAAAACAGGTATACTTAGGAGAGCCTCCAGGATGTGGCTGTCCCTCAAAGACCTTATGGATTTAACCATTTGCAGCACTAACCCCTTGTTTCTTTTCACCAACAGCAGCCAATGCTAGATATGGTTGTTGTTCCCCCCTACCAACCCCCCTGGCTTCCCTTTCAGCTGGCACTGAGGATTAGATTCAAGCTCTAAGCTTGTAAAGTCTTTGAGGAAAAGCCTTAATGAGGATCTGATCCTTTTAAACTCCGATCTAATTACTGTTAGTGCAATGTTTCTATTTTGGAGGCTGCAAACAGATTAAATTTGCATGTTTGAAGACAGCACTGTTCGATGGACAAGAAGCAAACCCCACCCTGTAGGTTAAATACATTTTCATACATAAATAAAAACATGAATAACACCTATGTAAAGTAGCTGGCATAATTTCAGAAGATGTTTGGGAACTGAGACCGGGGAACTGCAGGAATACAGAAATATTTTTTCTTGCTGTATTTCTACTGGTCTAATGGTAGCAGAGGAGATTTGAGGCCACAGTGGTGTAATCTGTTAAGTGTATCAGTAGGGAATAAGGGCAAAGAGGACTGGGAGCTGCAGACCCAGCCATGAAGATTGCTCTGGAGTCCACAGAAGTATTACCCCAGAGCACAACTGAAACCTCATAGGCTCCAGCTTAGTGACAGCAAAGGAAGGTGAGGGTCACTTCTACAAGCTAATACTTGATCTATATCCATGGCTCCCGTGTTTTGTGTGCTTTTACCATGTGTTTTTATCCCCACTGGGATATGATTCTGTGTGCTGAGCTTGAGACAGTGTATGCGGATGCTGTTCCTGTCACGTGCACTGGGTAGTTTTGCCCACCATGGAGCACGTGTACATATTTCTGTACAAAGAGTGCTGAAAGAGAAGACATATCTGAGCTGCAGATATGGATGTGATTGATTCACAGTTTGTGGCTGAAACCCCCTATGCTTTTTTCAAGAGATGGAACAATGTTGCCTGCTTTCCTGGCTGTAAAACTGCCAGTCACTGCATGGATGTCTGCTGCTGTTTGGCTTGGCTGGCAGCCTTGAGAGTGTGAAATGCTACCACTGAGAAGCCAGGTGTGAAGTAAATTTGCCATGTACTGCTTAATGGGGTGTTACTGTAACTTCAAACCCTCATGGTGACCACTTCTAGGTTAACACCCTTCAGTAACTAACCAAAAGACAAACAGTATGCAGGAGAAATGTTAAGATTCTATTATGAGCCATGGTTTTGTCCAATTAGCAGACTCTGCTTTAAGCTTGACTCAAGTGACTTGTCTATATAAGGATGTATTAGTCATTTTCTTTTTTTGTTTTTCTTGACCATAAAAACAACAGATGTGATGCTCTGTGGTCAGCATAGACAAGAATGATTCATGGCTAGGCATATTTAAACCTCCACTAGAAAACTCTCTATCTGAGACCCTTTCCACCTCTTCCTCCTCATTTCAGATAACCAGAGCCAAAAGCACCTGTCACATAATACATCTCAAAATTCATCAGCAATTCTCTCCATATGTCTTCATTTTGAGGTAACTGGAAGATATCAGCTACTCCTGCCTGGTCTCTTAGGACTGCATGGACTTAAGGAAGACTAAGGTAGCGATAGAGAAGAAATTCTTGTGCAGCAATGATGAGGGTGAGCAAAGGAGCTGTTATGGCTGAGCAAGGATCAACTCACAGGTGGTATCTTGGTCTGGTGTAACATGGTGAGTTTGGCTCTGATATCTGTTCTGTGGCCATCCCTGGAGCACTTCAGTGAGGAATTTAGAGAATGTTGGAGTCAATGTTTTCAGATGAAGATGTGGAGAGGGATGGGCTCAGAAAGTAAGGGAAAGCGGCTGTGAAAGAGGTCAGCAGTGAGTGTTTCATCTGTGAAGTAATTGTAGGAAGAGCTGGAAAGCAGCAATTTAGGCACTGAGGCTGTGTGTGAAGCAGTATGGAGTTGGGAAATAAGAGAATCAGAAATCCTATCACATGTTGGCTTAGGGAGCTGGGTTTTGAAGAAGAGGGCTTCCACCAGAACAGGCAAGAGAGAGGAAAAGGCCATGAGCTTTTTGGTGTTAACAATGGTGTTAACAATGAGTGTTCTTGGCTAATCCTAATCCGTGTGGAATTTCTTGGAGCCCTAGGGACAGTGCTCTGCTTAGGCTGGGAGGTGTCTGCACACCACTGGGTGCTGTACAAGAAATTTGGTCTTGCTTGTGAAGCAGGTCTGAAAGCTGGGGCTGTAATTGCTGTTGCCCTCCTCTTAGCACTGCTGCCAGGTCTGTTCTCCTGCCACTTCAGCAGCACCTGGCTATCTGGTGGCCTCCCTGAGCTGCACCCCCAAGGAGTGGCCTGCTAAGGACTCTGCTGAATGGTGACTCATGAATGACAGCGACATGTCCCAAGGAAGTTAAAGTGCCACTGAGTAAAGAAAAACAATAAGTAAGAGATATATCAGTGTTTAAAATATGTGGAAAACACAGCACAATGAAATTCAATGTAGGTAAAAATAAGCCAGTCCTGTAGAGGTGATGCAAGGTCTCCTCCCACAGAAACGAGAAACTGGTGGATTAGTAAGCTTGAAAAACTGGGATGGGGGGCAGGTAATGGAGATGAGACAGCTCTGATGAACCTTGTCTGACAACTGATCAGATGTGAGATTAGGTTCTATAATGTGGAGCACAAACAAGACAGGCCAATGAACTTTTCCAGCTGAAGACTCAGAGGCTGTAAATCAAAAAGAAGGAAAGCCCTAGTTTTGCACTCTTGGTTTCTGGCATGGAATAGACTGAGCCTCTCCTGTGCTCTAAAGTACAAACATATACATAAACTAAGCATTTTAGAAGAACTCCAAGGCTGCAAAATTCAGCTCTTCCAAATTAGGCCAAGTGTGAAGGCTCCTTCTGAATTTTAAATTTAATAATAGTTTTCTATGTCTATTTCCTGGCACAGTCTTTAACTTCCTGATGAAGGGCTCAGAAGCGGTGCTTACTTTAGTGTACAGGATCAACACATCCTTCTGCCTCATCCTGTGCCAAATCTGGCTGCTTGTTCCAATCTTTTTCTCCATGACCAGCCAGCTTCCTTTCCCCATTGTAAACTCTCCTGTGTTAAATTCCCGCTTCCTCATTCAGCAGGTGCTCTAATGACCTCCCAATGCAAATTCCACGGTTGGTTTTGACTGGAACTAACCTGGTCTATTGGAAGGTATCCCTGTTCATGGCAGAGGGGCTGGAACTAGATTGTTTTTAAAGTTCCTTCCAACCCAAACCATTCTATGATTCTATGATTCCCACTTGGTATTACATCACTTTCATTTTGTCATCCATTTCTCTTTGCTGAGGAGTTTTTCCCTTTTGCCATTCCCCATATTCTCTTGTGCTCCTGGTCATCTCTCCAGATCAGCTCTGTGGGTCAAACTCCTTCTGGGGCAGCTTGTCTAATGTCAAAGTTTTGCACAGTACGAATCTGCCCAGTTCTCATGTACAACATAGCTCTTTGTCAGGTAGTCCATTGCCTTTCCCTCAGCCATCCTCACCTAAAAGTGTCAGTGTTCTCTTCTCCTCTTCTTCCTTTCCATGTTTAGGTTGGGGTAATGTTATACCTCGTGGCAATTTTGGGGGGAGAACTGGGAAAAATAATGATTCCAGGACAAAGCATGTGGCATTGCATCAGTTTTGGGAGTCTAAAATCCAATTGCAAGTGAGACCCAGCACTGAAAATCTTCTCTATGTTTGCCTGTGTTCCTTCCAGTTTTTGCTAAAGTAATGAGTGTGCAAACCAATCTTATTATAAGGTTGATATTTCAGTTGCTGTTCTTGTTTTTAACAGTTCCAAAATAAAATTCATCAAATCTTGGTGGAAAAGTGAAGAACCACACTTTTGTACTTGTTGATTGTGAAAGCTGAAAGCTGGAATTGGAGTAAAGTGGATTTTGGATGTAAAGAACACAGTTTAATTAAGGAGAAATTGTCATGATCACATAAGAACTGTTTAACTTCTGAATCTATGCCAGTAATGTAGCAAGATGGCACTCAGTACCTTGAGTAAATTCCCTAAATTGCTCTGAAAAGGTTTTATAAGTGCCAGACAGGCTTTAATGATTGTAGATACAAACTTAGCTAAAATTCTACTCTCTCTGAATGGGACCCTTTAAGTAGTACCCTGTCTGGCTTTTAGAGAGCCTCACATGACTTGTGTGTACATACAAATCCTAAATTCAAGGGAACAGAGAGCTAAAAAAGCCACTGGTTCTACAGGGCTACAAAGCTCTCTTTTTGTCCAGCCAACAGAGATACAGGGTCTGTGCTTTCTAACCAGTACTCGTACAGTGCCTAACGTGGACACTGTGGCTGTTTGTCTCCAAAGGCCCTGTGGGGAGCCAAGCCAAACTGCTCCTGTCTCCCTGAGCTTTGGCTCCAAAGCTGGAGTGTTAAGGCTATTTTAGGTAGTCTGAATATAACCCTAAGCATGTGTTTATTATATTAGCAGGTAGCAAATGGTTGGAATTAGCAATGGTACTGAGTGTAAGCTGCGGGTTTTATAAGTTTTCCGAAGTCCACTATTTGACTAGTACTGTTGGAATTTAAAAAAACACAAAAAACATTACAAATATGCAAATATAGCCATATTATCAATCAGACCTTTTGAGGGGGTGGGAAAAATGAAAACAAGGATGAGGTGCTTGAGTTAGTGTAGCCTGTGAGATAAACAACAGGGCAGATGTGTCAGATATTACCTGCTTGACAACCAGAATGTTTGCTAGGTATTGAGAATGATGAATATACAATCATCATGATTTAAACAAAACATTTTTATTTATCAGCAAGAAAGCTTACTGTGCTGTTCTATTTCAATAGGCTACTGATGTAACATAAAGTGAGTTCTGTTTTCATACATGAGTGTTGACTTCTACTGCACTCCTCCAAAGAAACAGCAAGTACAAAAACAGGAGACTGATGGAGGCTGAAGTGAGTATTGGGGCTGCAAGTAATGGGAAGGTCTGAGCAGGTCTTCACATCATGGAGCTCATTTCTGCAGTGACAGACAGGTGGGGGACACAGGGGACACACACAGGTGCCTGCTGTGTAATGTCACCCCTGAGAGCAGCCCTCTCCTATTCAGGGATCTCCACAACACAAACAGCTCTTGAGACAGGCTTGAGGGCTGGTGGCTGAGAGCCAAAAGCAAGCCAGAAACCATCTTTGTGGTGTAGGCAATGGAGAGGGTTGCCTGATACACAGGTGCAACCTGCATGTCACCATTGGCAGGACTACGGGAGTCCTCAGGACAAAGGAAGCTCAGAGAGCACCTCCCTCTTATGAAGCATTTGTGTGAACCAGACTTGAACCTCCTTAAAACTTGAGTTATTTAGATCCAAGGTTTTGCTTCGGGCCCCTCTCAGTGTTGACTTTAACTTACATTTAGACTGTCTAGGTCAATACTGCATTTTTAAACCCTAGAAAGCAACTACTTTTAGCTAACCGAAGGAGAGAGTTTTGATCTATTTTTCAGAAAAAAGGTACTATAAGGATGGGCTTAAAGCTGTTTATCCAGAAACTGTCATTTGGAATGATTACAAATACAATAATTCTCGGTGTGCTGACTTTTGTCAGCCTTTCTGAGGATTTGCTAGCAAATGAGCTGCTTCTTCACAGACTAACATCATTTTCTTCAGCAAACTGCTTAAAATCCAAGAGATCCCAGGAATCTCCATTTTAAAAATTCAGCTTTAGTCTAGTTGGCCTTATTATTACTTACTTTACTTTCATAATTAATGGTACTAATAATCAGTTGGAGTATTGATAGAATAACAATGTAATTAGTAACACTGGTAGCTTTATTGAAACATATTGCTATTTTAAGTATGCTATTTATTTTCAGAGCATTTGGAGGCCCCAGATATATTGGGACCCTGCAACATAGGGTAGTATGTAGTCAAACAGCAAATTCTGATTTCTGCTACACAAATCTTGTGATCTTGGTAAGGCTTTGTCTGACAACATCTGTAAGCTTGTGACAAACTCTGACCGTGGGTTTTTTGTTTGTTTTTTTTTTTTACTGAAGAAACATATTTACCTTTTAAAAAATATTACTGTATTAGAGGCAGGATAAATGCCAAATGGAGGACAAAACTCCAATCTACACCTCTACAAAATTGCTTCTGGCAAGGGTGAGAAGTGTTTCACACAACCATTATGAGTGGTAGCATTGGGGACTCCTGGCAGATGTGTCCAGTATCACCTTTGCAGCTGGAGCTGTGGCAGAGCAGAGGGACCACAAAGTCTTGTTGCCATGTGAAGCAGCATTTGTAGGACACTGCTACAATGCCTCTACTTTGCTGAGCTCCCCAGGAGCAGAAGAGTCTGATTCTCCTCCTTGAAGTAATCTTCAGTTCCGTCTATTTCCAGGAGCTGCAGTTTGGGATTGCACGTTTCCTCTCCCTTCGCCTTCCTGTTTGTATTTTTTTTAATGAAAAGTAATTTTATAATTGAGAAACATAGTTTTGAGCTGACTCCAATATTCTTTAAATTTAACATAAATTAGTGGAACAGACATGATGGAAAACTTTCCCTTGAAAGACACAGAAAATGTTGGGGAAGCAATATGCAACTTTTCATCTAGTGGATTTGGATAAATCTTTCTTTGTTTTCTTATGGGACCTGAATGTTCCTTCAGTCACCAGGTCATTGAACATTTTGAGATGGTTTCTTCCCTATTTCTCATGATTAGACTGTTGCACTTTGCACAGAATGATTAACCAGAACAGTGAAATGCTCTATGGTCAGTCCCTGGGCCCTGTTTCCTTCCATGGAGCACTGAGCTGTTTCACACCTCAGTGGGAGACTGGGAGATACCTCCTCATAGCTCTCCAAGGATTCTTGGGCTGTGGAGCATGTCTTACCCTTAAACCACACACTCCAACCAACTTTAGGTCACCCCATCTGTGCATCATTTTCATTAGTTTCATTAACTACCCGCCTTTCTGCTGTTGGATTTTATCTATTCAAAAACCATCCATGAGTCTTACAAAACTGATAAATGGCAGGTAAATTCCCAGCCTAGTTTGCTGTCTGGTCTCTCCTCCGTTTGCTTTGCCATGTGCCAGGTAGTAGCTACACTAAACAGACAGTCAAGCTAATAAAAGAATTCTTTATCTTTGCTTAAGGGGAAATTTATTAGAGGTGTATATATCCCTTACTGAAATGGAGTTCATTATGTATTTTTTGGAATGATAACAGATTTGCCATCGAACAAAGACTTTGAGGCACATCTGAGTATTTTTGCTGACAACCTGGCAGTCACTGTGTTGTCCCTCCTGCAGTCCTGTTGCACCGGCCCTTTCAGTACTCTTACCGATGTTCTCTCTTAACTGTCTGCATTGCTGCTTGACACATTTATCAATAAAGTGACTTGAATTCTAGGAGTTTTATGGACTAGAATCATGCTGCTATTCCTAAAAGTACATTTTCCTCAGATTTGTGGAAAATGATAGCTGCAAAATGTCAAATTTAGAAGAAAGTGGGTGGAAACCTGAATTTTGTCACTTACTGCTTCAGCTGGCACTAAGCGAGAGTTTTCAGCTCCCCGCTCCCTCCCTCACCTCCTTCATGGCAGCAGAGTGTGATTGTGCCTAAATATGATGCTGTGACGGGGTCACAGTGAGCTCCTCTTCCCGTGGTCCAGGTGGAACACGGTGTACGGAAATACTGTTGCACAAACATAAGCGCTTTACCCTCGAAAATGTTACATCCAGCTATGGTTACAGGCGAAGGGTTTCCGTGATGCATTCCTGGTCTTCTGACATGGTTGCAACAATTTATATGCATGCTGTAGCTGAGGCGGGGGAGTTTGGGGGAGCAGCAGGTGTTTTGGGAAAAGCTTCTTCCTCTTACACACCTCTCCAAGCTTCCAAGCTTTGCGCACAGGGAATGATGTGGAGTGGGGCTGCCCTTCGCTGAGCAGTGGGAATCCAAACCTGTAATCCCAGTGCCTGTTATGGTTCCTTGTTGCTTGAGAAGGGTGTTTTGCTTTAAGGCAAAGGTTTTGTGTGTGGTTCACAGAGAATGTGAAAGCCAATTTGGGAGAATTACATAAGCAGAAGTAGAGATATTCCAGGCTCTGTGGTTTGAGAGGATGATCCGAGGAAAGGCTTGAAGCCTGCTGAAAATTGGTGAGTATAGCTATGCCAAGTATATGGACACCCTGAAAAAAACACTTGGCAAGGTGCCCTTCTATGGTTTGTGGTACTGATGCAGGAGCCTGACTGGTGCCATTGGGTGGGGATTACCAGCTCCCAGGAGAGGTCTGGTGGGTATCCTGTCTGCTGGGCACTCATTCCACATGCCATGAACCAAAAACTAATGCCCTCCAACTATTTAATCACAAGTCACACCTTTGGGCCTCTTTGTCAGCTCTTTCTCACATTGTTCCAGAGTGCACTCTGCCTATCCTCATTTGTCCCTTCTTGAATGGAATGTCTTATTTCTTTTTCAGCCTAGGTAGGCTAATTTAAGTGCCTCAGTCAATATTCTAACTCTATTTCTGCCATACAGCCTTGAGAGAGCTGTAAGGACCATGGTAACAACACAGACTTCATTACATGGCCCCTGCTATGAACCACGCTCTGTGACCCAAGTGTGGCCTTCCAGTACCTGAAGGGAGCCTACAAGAAAGAGGGCTGGAGAGATGATTTATAAGGGTATGTAGTGACACAACAAGGGGGAATGGGTTCAAGAAAGAGGGTAGGTTTAGGTTAGATATTAGGAGGAAATTCTTTATGGTGAGTGTGGTAAGACACTGGAACAAATTTTCCAGGAGGGTTGTGGGTCCTTTATCCCAGAGAGTGTTCAAGGCCAGGTAAGCTGGAACTCTGAGCATCCTGGTGGAAGGTGTCCCTGTCCATAGCAGGGGGGTTAGAACTAGATGATCTTTAAGATCCCTTCCATCCCAAGCCAGTCTATGATTCTATGTGCATGGAGAAGTCTTGCCTGACATGCTCCCTTCAGTTTTCCATCCTGCTCACTGTTAGTGGGTCCTCAGCTATGACATAGATGGATACTGGACTTCATGACAAAAGTAAACCTGTGGAAGGTAATTCAGAAGAGATCCATGCCAGTAGTCGATGATCTGAAAGTCCTGTGCTGTGAAGAATTCTGAATGACAGGCCTGATGTAATGGAAAGAAAAGAGGGATGGGAATTAGAGAGTGTGGTAACAACCTTCAGATATCCGTAAGATTGTTGTATGATGGAAGGAAACCATCTGCTTTCCCGGTCCGTGGTGGGGAAACAGGTTTTGTTGAAAGAGCAGCAAGGAAAGTCAGGGTTAGATCAGTGGTGGGGAGAGTGAAATACTGCAAGAAATTGTGTGCGGAAGCTGAATCCCCAGCTTCTAGTGAAGGTTGGACCCTCAGAACCATGCAGACAGGGGTGACCTTGCTTTGGAGAAACTTAATGACTAGCTTAATGATTCTATATGAGAAAAATAGCTGATGTGACACTGAGGGTAGGGTTTTATAGGTGTAGGAAGTGAACAGAATCGGGATAAGAATGGAGGACCAGAACCCAGGGAGCCCATTCACATGCTCACATACAAGAACTCCTTAAAATGTATGAGGATATCCCCCTAGCTTTTCAAAGCCATTTTCTACATGTCATCCTTGGACTCTGAGCAAGTTTAAGGAACATTGCTGTGGTTTCTTTGAGAAAGGCATGTTACAAGCCACCATGTGTGGGTACTGAGCTGAACTTCCTTAAGGTATGGATTCTATAGACTCAGTGTTTCAGCATGCTCACATCTACTGAATTAGGGCCAGGAACAAACCAGATGAAAATCCAGTGTGGGTAATTTTTTTTTTTACCTTGTTTATGTAAGATTTGGCATGATTGTCAGTAAAGTCCATCTCTTTGTGAGAGCAGAATTTGTCTGTTGGAAAGCAGGCATGGAAAGTTTTAGAAGCAGTCATATGAGCTTCAGAGCTGAATGAAGTTTGTGAGTAAATGATGCTATGCTCTGTTTTATTAGTTGGGAACAGCCAGTGGGAACAGCCCCACAGTTACAGAAGTTGGTGGAGACAGTCTTCATAACAATGTCAGAATTTCCTCACCTGTCTCAAGTGTTTTACACTGATGTGGAGAAATGTGAGAAAGGGAAAAACCCCAGCCAGTCTAATCCATTTCCAAGGGGAACAGCAGGGAAATAAACAGCAATATTAAAAAGCTCTGTTGGTCTTTTCTCTGAGAATCCTGTGTCTTTCACACTGTGACATGGATTCAAAATTTGGCAGGGTGGTGGTCTTGCATCAGGGATGTACCTTGGTATCTGTGTGGAAATCTGCCAGTGCTTGCAAAACTCTCAACCATTTATAAATGGACTGGCTTTGTGACTTACATAAAAGCTTTCCTCCTTCCTGCATGGCAGGAGCAACTGAGGGGAGCGACTGAGTGAACAGGGATTTTCCCCCAGCCTGACTGCTGCCTCCCCTGTCACATCCATCTCTGAACATGGACATTGGGACTGGACTTCTCTTGCAGCCTCAATGCTCTTGCAAAGGAGGGATAATGACAAGCTTTGGATTTGCTGAGTGAGAGGTCTGGTTGGGAAAACTTGGGCTGGTTGTGCTGGGTAGCCAGTGGGAAGGATTGAAGAGGAAATGGACCATTTAGGAGGAATCACTGCATGACTAAAAGGATGATGGGACTTGGGGNCGGATGAGGTTGGAAAAGACATCATAGAAAGAGGTTTGGGAGCCAGAAGAGAAAGCAAATGTGAGTTGTTCTTATTGCTTGACGAGAATGTGCTTACTCCCATTCTATTGCTCTTATGCAAGAAAATAAATATAAATAAATGCATTCCCTGAATATGTGCATAGGAAATAAACTAGAAATAGAATTAGCCTCATGCAACTATATACCTTCACCTGAACTAGACACCTATGGTCCCTTAATTTTGACACAAGTGCCAATTGCCAGTGGAGGGCAATTGGCACTTGTTGAGACTGACTCACCTGATTTACTTTAGACACTGTGTTGAAGGTGAGGTGACTCTCACCTTAGAAAAGCTTGTTTCTCTGCACTGTATGCCAAGAGCATCCCTCAGGTGACAATTTCCTCTGGAAATGTCTCCTCTGTAGAGATTCATAGCTGGGTGAAATGAATTCCATCTCTCAGACAGGACTGGTGCCAAAGACATGGCAAAATGTTGCCCTGAGCCTGGGCACTGTGCTGGGTGGGATAAAGCACAGCAGACCCAGCAGCTTGGATTTGCAGAAGCCTGTGCCCATGCCAGGCTGGAGAATGCCATTCAGGGAGGAGCACATTGCACTTCAGGCTTTTTCCTGAGAGCTCCTGAGCTCCAGCAATGCAAGTCCCTCTCTGCAAGAGTTCAGAGCAGGATTTAAATGTGATCACGTTGACTTCATACCTAATTCTGTAGAATGAGTCTACCAAGTCAAGAGCATTTAGAAGAACAAAATTTAGCTGCCTTAGCTGAATTGGCTTACAAATAATTTTCCTAACTACAAACTCCAGAATTACCATGGCTGGGAATGGTGCTTGCTTTTCCTTTCTGTGTCTGTATGCATCATGGGAGAAAGGGAAATGGAGGCCAGTGTGCAGTCTTGCACTCTTTGTTATTCTTACATTTGCTTGATATTTTCCATTAATTCCTGTGTTTAATGTTTCAGTGCCTTTGTTTTCCTTTCCTCTCTTTTGGGGAGGCTAATGGTGCTGCCTATGTTATTATTAGGTTTGGCATAAGTTGATTAATTTTTTTCTTCTCTGCCTCTGTGTGATTGGGATTTGGTTTTTCCTGCCTCTGCATTGTAATGCTGTATTTGTTTTTACAGTCAGTGCCTTGCTGTGCAGTTGCTTGAAGGAGAAGGAGAGCAGGCACGTTCCTTGGCCCTTGTTTTGTGGGACTCTTTTGGTTCCCTTCTGTTTTAGTAAACTGGCCTGCCTTTGTCTTCTGACCTTTTCTTCCTCCTCCTCCATCGCTGTTGGACAGACATGAACTAGTTCCATCTCTAGGACTGGGTTGGTGCTAGTATTTCATGTTGGATTGAGTTGACTGAGAATAATGGTTGCTGAGGGAAATATTTGTATGGGAAGTGCCAGCAACTGACACCACTACCCCCCATTGCACTTTATAAGTACTGAAAATTGGTTTGGTTATAGAGAGAGAAAAAACTGGGACATGCTTTCATTATTCACTTCAGCTGAGATGATTATGAACAACTCCAGCCAGTTAGAAGCTGCATTCTAAGGGTTAAACAAATGAATTTGCCCTGTTCAGCTCCTGGTGTTGCAGTTTTGGTTTTGTGAGCCCTGAAGGAAGGGCTCTGCCTGCATCACCCACAGCCTCCGGGAAGTGTGACCACCCCAGCTCCACCTAAAACTCAACTTTTTCAACTCCATATTCATTTCACACTAGAGAACAACATGTTCCCTCCACCAGCCCAGCCCTTGGGTCTTTGTTCAGACTTCCACTGATGGTGGTATAAATCTCTTTGCATAGAGAGTGGGTGATAGAACCTTCTACTTGCAAACCTCTGGATCGGTGGACTAGTGCCAGCCTCCTCCATAAATCACGTCTCTCCTCCTCCCCCCTCCCCAACCCCAGAAAAGCAGCCTCCCTTCCGACTGCCTGAGTGCTGCTGGGGGCTGAGCCTGCCCAGAGCATCCAAACAAGTTACATCAGTGCTGGAACAACCCCTCTTGTCATTAGGACCAGGGGGACTGCCAAGGTTGTCTCCCTCTAGGCACTCTGAGGGCTGTGCTGTCTAGGAGGCAAGATGGAGGGAGGAAGAAATTGTTGTCACCAGAGCAAAACTTCCTGGATTTGCAAATCCATCTACCTATTTGGATGACCCTAATCACCTTAACATCTGTATAATTAAATCCTATTTGTAACTTATCTTTTTCTCAACCCACCTTAAACTCCTTGCTGTGCTTGATTTCTCTTCTTTGCCTATCAGTTATCATCTGGCTGTATAAAGTATCTGGCAATCCAGTTTTTAGAAGGTGAAGTGTTTATTGTCCCCTGAAGGGAGGCAGCTCCAGGAGACAGGATGGAAGCCAGCTCTTTCCTGGCAGTCATGGGAATGCCGATGTGGAGCTGCCAGTCGGTGGGTGGGCGTAGCGCAGCTGCCTTCTTAGGCTGGGTCCAGCCTGTTTGCAAAACTGGGTGAGGGGAGGAAGCTCAGGGTGACCAATTCTCCTTCTGTGCCACAGTCAAGTCCCATCTCTCCCTTCAACTCCTTTCTGATAACAAGCTGGCATCTGTGCTTTGGTGTATCAGAGACTTATAAAGCCAAAGCGAACAATGATTTTCAGAAAAAGTTTTTTCTGTGGTGCACGTGAGCAGCACAGATTTTTCTCCCATTTGTCCCAAGCTGTATGTGTCAGATGTGATTTCCATATGGCTTCTATATCTCTCATACGCCCACACTGGATGTATGCATTGGTATACCAGTGTCTGTGCTGAGCCACAGATAAATGTGTCGCATTCCTTACTCAACTGGAAACTGTGTGTGTATGGTGTTTGTGTGGGGATGAATCCTGAGGAATATAAAAACAGGCATATGGCATTTTTAACTTATTGCACAGATAAAAAAAGAGAAATAAGTATAAGGCAACATTCTAAAATGGCATCAACCATTGAAGTAAACTTACTACCGAGAGAAAACTAAAGCCGAGGCTGCTGCATCAGCCTACAGCTCCAAGCTCAGCACCTTGCCCCTGTAATTTTTGGTGCTCCATGCACGACAAGATTTCAGACTGTGTCCCCTCAAATGAAGGCTTTGGGGCATGCAGCTCTTTCTGCCACACTGGCATAGCTTGGACACCCCAAAATGCTCCTTCCCAAGCATGTGGACATCTCTGGTTTGGTTTACTGAACTGAGGTTGTAGTTGGTTGAGTACGAGGCTGGCACTTTTTCCCAAGGCAAGGAGTATGCTGTGTACATGCTGCGGACCTGATTCAGTTGCCTAAACTCAAACATGTATTGCCATTTGAGGCATCCTCGAGTGCTTGGTATGGCCTCTGGCTGTCGCTTCAGTAGGGTATGTGTTGCAGCTTTGGGGTCACTGCAGGCTCTGATGGCCTGGATTAAAGGGGCAGTACGGTCACCACATTCTCGGTGTGGGACTCGGGCTAGAGACACGCTATTCCAACATGGAAGACGATCCAAAAGCGTTTATTCTCTTAAGCATACAGTTTATATACCTTCAGGGTCTTATCACTACGTCAGGAGGGTCTTTGCTTCCTTATAAGGTTAGTATGGGGTAGGAAAGATACTGGCATGCTGTTAGAAGGGGGGCTTTTGCATGCCGAGGGTGATTCCTTATCAGGAATGAGGCAAGAGGGGAGGCTTCCTGTGTCCTTTACCGTAACACTCGCGATATCTTCCCGCCGCGTCTGTCCCTGCCTAACCACAGGTATGGTTGTCACTGTGCCAATGTGTCAGATGCTGTTGGCAGCTGGCAATGGCTTGTTCGCCTGTACTTAGGCAAATGAATCAAGCTCTCAGCCTTGAAACAGCAAGTTGTGCTAGTGGAGAGGCTGGTGCTCATCAGACAAGTGGTCCAGTGAAGTGAGGGTCCACAAGTGTTTTATACTGAAGACCTTCAGTGCAAAGAAGGTTTTGTTCAGAAAGTGTGTCTCTGCCCATGCAGAGTGTCGGAATTAAGTTATCTTTAAGGTCCTTTCTAATTCCAAACCATTCTATGATTCTATCAAAGAAGACAGAAGAGGCCACAGAAGAGGTTGGATTGGCCCCTTACATGACAGTGTGAATTTTTCTATATTACACATGAAATTCTGGTGCTGGTAGTCACAGCATAGCAGAGCTACTATCTCTGCCTGGACACATCTCCTTTCTTGGAAATACTTTAATCACATGTCCCAGTAAGATGCCCCTAGGTATGGTCTTGGATCAAGCAGATTGAAATGTGGGGAAATCTCTTTCTCCTCCAGCAAGGAAAGAACCAGAGAGGCTGCTTACAAATAATTAAGTGGAAGTAGACTGAGAGGGCAGGGGAGTTCCAGGGCAAGAATGTCCATATGGGGTTCATGGAGTCCTGATTTGCCCAGGCAGTGGCAGTGGCTACAGATGAGGCTGCACTGCTTGCACAGCACTGGGGCACCTGCAAAAGAGTGCCACCACCAGCAGACACCAGCAGGTTTGGGTGGCCTTGTTGAGTGGCCATGCAGTGAATGACACGGTCTGGGAAATGCTCCTCTGACCAGTGAAATAGCAACACTTACAAGAACAGCCCAGAATAAGGCACAGCTGCTGCTGTGCAGAGCCAGCCTGAGGAACAGCTGTATATTTTTGGGAAGTAAATCTCAATCCTTGGGAGACTCCCATCTTTTTGAAAGGGGGATTTTCAGCCTGGGTCTTCCCCTTGAAAGGGAAACAATGGCCTTTTCTGAACTCTTCCTTCTCCTAGTTGCCCAAAGACCTTTCTCTTATGCTGCTTAAGAAAGTACTTGGGCCAGGCTAGGTTTTACTGCCTCAGGGCTAGCAGGAGGGAGAACTGCTTGAACAAAGGCCTTTTATCCTAGGAAATATTAAATTCATTTGGTCCCTTTGGGAAAAGTGAAGCTGTTGGTGCTTGTTCAGCGGATTTGAAATAGCAAAGGGAAACCTTTTCTGCTTTTGCCCTGGAGTTGTTTTTCCAGGCAGAGAGTTTGAGGTTCAGATATGGGATGCCTGTGTAAGGAAATAGGCAACTCGTAATAAAGCAGTGGTCTATGTTATGATAAATGCAAAAAGATTAGGAAGCAAGAGCAAATAGACTCTGGCACCTGTCTTTATTTATTTTTAAATGCCTTGGCGGGAAAAAAAAAAAAAAGACAATAAGAGACAAGTGGTCTGGCTCTCTTGGGGAAAAAGGGGCAAGGTGCCAAACTCACACGCTTTCCACTGCCTGAGTAGGGAAGAAAGGTCCCAGAAACTTGCTGCCCAGGGCACATTTGTCCTCATTTGTGTTGGAAGTTGGAGAGGAAAAAAAAGTGTGTGAGAGATGAAAAATGCACAGGTGAGCCTGAGATCTGATGTCAGTGAGACCCATGGGACAAGGGGTATGTCCCTGTCTGGCTGTGAGGGTAGAGTTGGGCAGGGCTAGCTCACCACACAGTAGCTGCCAATGCAGCCAGCATACCTCCCCAAGTTTCCCTCCCCAGATGGTCCCTGTGCTATTCAGACTGCCAGCATCCCTGTTTCAGCTGGCCCAGTGCAGTGGCCCAAGAGGAGAAAACTTTAATGGCAGAGTGGGCACGCAAGCAGGAGCAGATCAGTGCTTGTGGGTGTGACTACACATCCCTGCAAAGCAGGAAACACACCCAAAATAAGGGCTGTGCTGCAAAGGCTGCAGCGGGGCGCGGGACTTGGGGTCACTGTCCCTTGCTGGGTGCAGTGCAGTGCATGAGGTTGGAGACAGCCCTTCTGCAGCTGGAGTGGCAGCACCACTTCCCGTCTGCAGCCACACGGCGTGTTGTGCATTGCTTGGAGCAGCTCTGGTACAAAAGGGTGTCGCTTCCTGGTCAGGGACTGGGGAGGGCTCCCAGTGGATCTACAAGAATATGAAATTATTAACCAAAAGAGTTTTCCTTGGTTAATGCAATCAACAATAATGCATTGAAACTTCAAATACAAAGTGCTGAAATGTTAACTAATTATTGTTACTCTGTAAAACAGCACGGCTTCAAGTGCACTGATGAGTCCATCTGCCCATATGGGCCTCTTTATTGGTTAAATGTCTAATTGGTTTTCTCTTTTTGTGGTGTGTGAATTCTTCAGTTGCAAGCTGAGAGATTTGAAAATCACAAAAAAATCTCAAGGCTCAGATGCAAACCCACTCAACAGTGCCATAACATCTTACTAAAAGCCATTGTAACTCCATGAGTGCACTTTTGGCCTTTGACAAACACAGTGTATTTTTATTATCTAACCTTAGCTCACAATGAGATAGAATTCAGTCAGATGACTTTGCCTTTGCCATTGGCCAATGGTGTCAGTTTAACTGATGACACACTGGAGATGACTTGAACTTGGGCCTGAGCTCACAGCTTTTACTCTCTAATGTAATGTGGAAAATTCAGTGCTTCTTTTATTTTCGTGCAAATCTGCCCAAGGGAAATCTTTCTTCTGAGTTTTCAGTTAGTAAGAATGGACCAAGAACTGTTCCTTCATGGAAGTTGCAGAATGGGTTGTAATATTCAACGTATCCTGAAATGTTTTCCTGAAGGGTCTGAGCTTTGCAAAAATGCACTGCCGACATCTTGGTATTGAACTCAAATGCATTCACTTCAAAAACCCCAAGAGACCAACACTCGATACAGTAATTTGTCAAAGAGCAATGTTCCTGGTGGGAATTTTTCTCACATGCTGGCAATTCTGTATTTTGCTGGAGCAGGTCCAGGACAGACCCAAACAGAGTTAATGCCCTGTGTTGTCTATTTTCATATTGAGCAAACCCTGCTGAGATGCAGAAAAATAGTGATTTAACCTGATAAGCTTGCAAAAGGGAGCTGGCTCACTAAGTGCCATGAAAAAGTATTCCCACACTGTGATGCATCTGAAATTCTTGAAGTTGTACAAGCTCAGTTCCCCACCCTTTTTTTGGAGGGGTTGGGGGATCACCAGATACTTTGCTGGGCCAAGGTAGAAGTTGCTACCTTTATATCACAATACAGGTCCTTCCTTCTAGTGGTTGTGTCCATTCAGATGAGAATGGCCGGTGCTGGTGATGTGTTTACAGATGGGCCAGATGGGACAAGACATTCCCGCAAAGCTCCATTCCTACTTTGGGTGAGAGCATGACAGTGGTCATGTTATTTAATTTAGATTTTATCAAGACTTAGAGGAGGATCAAACATGTAGAAGGATTTAGTTCAGGATAGGTGCCAGTAAGGATAATAGATTGCTGCTTTGAAACTAGACCTAAGAAATGCTGGCCTTGCTCTCCACCAGGAAAAGAGCAACACTTTAAATGTTGGTTTGGATCTTATCTAAAGCACAGTTAGAAGCTCAACAAGAGGCACTCTCTCTATCTGCCAATGCCTCTTCCATTTCCTTTACCTGTCTGGATCAGACCAGCTACTCCAATGACAGGGGACAAATGGACAATGTTCATGGTTGTGATCAAGGCGGGACTTTGCTTTGCAAATCATGGAATTATTAATGTTGGAGAAGACTTCTAAGGTCATCAGGTCCAAACCTTTAACACAGCATTGCTGCATTCACCAGTAAACCATAGCACTAAATGCCATTTCCACACATCTTTTGAACACTTCCAGGATGGTAACTCTGCCACTTCCTTGGGCAGCCTGTTCCAATGCCTGGCCACCCTTTCAGTGAAACCATTTTTTCCTTTTATCTAACCTAAACCTCTCCAAATGACCAAAATGGTCACTGATGGTATGTTGCTTCAGTACGTGGAGCATGATGGACATGACCAGGCCATTTTGACTTCATGCTTCTGTTTAGGAGAATCCCTCCAACAATTTAGCACAGTCAACAAGTTATTTAATTTTGGGATGCCTGTGGACTATAATCCAGCCCTAGCTGATATTTCCAGAGGTTTCGTTCCCAGTTTCTGCACTGTGGGTTTCTCTAGAGAGAATGGATCATCAATGTCCCACTCTTCTTTTGTGCTCTTCATATGATAGCTTATGTGTTTCAAGCCTTTCTGTGGGTGGGAAAGGCAATGTTTTGGAAATGAAGCTTAATTATAAGCAGCCGATGACGACAGGACTCTGGAGTTGTTTTCTTAATTGGTATGGGCTCTGACTTTGAAGGTGGGTGGGTTTTGTGTCTCTTTCTATCCTGAGTCATTTTTATGTCAGAGCAAGCTCACTCCAGGGTATGTCTTCACCAGGCAAAGTAGTGACAATGTCAAAAACAGCACACAGCTGCTTCTGGTGAGGGCCCAGTGTGGTCTCTCACAGGCACCTACCCCTTATCTCTGCAGTAGATTAGAGGGGGAGCAACCTTAGCATCTAGGTCCTGAAAGATGTATGATATGTATGTTCCTGTTTCATCCTTCTGTCTTCAAAGACTGGTGAAGCCATATGCTGTTTTGTTCTCATAAAAATGCCCTAGCAGGGTGCAATAGAGCTAGAAGACAAAGGACTGTGACCAAAATGTGGGGTTTGTTGCTTCTGCTCATGAGTATGAATGCATTAGCCTATGCTGAGAGAGCACAAGAGGTTTCCACAGACTTAGGGCTGCTACAGAGGGATAGTGACCAGGGGCACAGGGCTGCACTGGAGCTGGTGGGTGATCTCCCTGTCACCTTTCAGGGAAGGACACTACGAGTTGAACAAGGAGAATGGCGCAGCTATGCAGCAACACTCACATTATGTGTTAAGGGAGGTGAGGGAGGGCTAGGAAGAGATCCCAACCCGTGAAATGCTGGATGTCTGATATCTGCACTTTGTGCCTGGTATGGCTGTACAGGGCAATTTCTGACAGTGGGCAGGTCCTTGGTGCCAGGTCAGGTGTAAGGAAAGCCTACAACTAAAAACCAGAAAAGGTGTTAGCAACAACACCTGGTGTGAGGGCCCCTTCTAACTCAGCTTATTCTGTGATTCTGTGTGCTCTGGGTTTTCTGGTGAATGGAACTTGATGGAACTGACCATCCATTATAACCACTTATACCATTGATGTTTGCTGGAGAAAAAAAAAGGAAAACATAGCAGTAAAACCCCCTCTCATTTTTTTTAACAGAGGTAATTTGCTTTTCTGGGAAACCTTGGTGATATGTATTGGAAAAATAAACAAGAGCAAATTGTGCAAGACATCCCAAAAGAACACCAATCCAAGCTTTCTGACACACCATGTGCTCTGTGACTCCAACATATTTCATATTTTACACAAAACCTATTAGAAAAATGCCCAGAGTCTTTTTAAAAATAGCATTTTCCCACTTTTAAAAAATTTTTATTTTTAATGTGCCTTACTTTCTAAGACCAAACTATTCTTTTCCTCTCAGGCTGTCTCAGTCTGGCAGGGAATAATAGTTTATGGCCAGTAAAAATGTTAGCTTAAAATATCCGTCAAAACTTTACATGTATAAAATAAGATTATGGTTTTAAACTCACTAGAACTGTTACCTGGAAAAGTGTCTTCCATTCTTAAAGGCATTACTTGTTTGTGAGAGGTTGCTTCTGATTAAAATAGACTTGTAATTAATTTAAAGAATGTCCATTGTATTTTGGGATTTTCTAGAAGGGAAACGGGCTGTAAAGAATTTTTTTCTTTCATGTCTGATCTCAGCTCTGAGTAAGTTCTAATTCTATGTAAGTACCAATTTGCAGCTTGTGTGTAGTGGATTACTGGATATTCTGTGTTGCCTGACTTCTGTGGCACTGTGAGACACGGAAATGGGAAAAATAAAATCTTGTCAGGTCGTTACTTGGATCTGTATTTGTGTAGCTGTTGACATTAAATTTTAGTACTAATGTGTGTAAGTCAATTATTGCAGAAAGAGCAGGTGAGGCAGTCAAAATTAAGTGACTTACTACATGTTGCATTATTATGCAGTATCTGCCTTTTTCCTCTGTAACCACAAAGTATATGCTTAGAAACCAATTAATCTGCACAAATATTTATGTTTAATTTTTATATACATACATATCAACATGTAAACATGTATCTCCCTATAATTGGAGATGTATGTATATGTATTTATAAATGCACACAACTCATATCTATGATAGGAATTGAATTATGAACTTCATAACTGGTAATATGTTTACCTATGCCATCACTATTGCTTAAGCCTAGCCTACTTGCTTTTCCATGATGCAGTGCATAATTTTTAACAAACTTAGCTTTCTTTACCATTTCTGCTTTAGAGACCCTCAAAAAATGTTTGGGAAGTTTCATTGAAGAGAAAAGCTCCTGGCTAAAACCGGGTTTCTGGTACATTATTGAACTGGGCACTACAGTGCAGTGAGTGTTAACTAAAGCTTCTCATTCCAGGCACAGCAAATCTTTCCATTGGTGGCAAAAAGGCTGAGGAAAAACCCAAGAGGTAATGGGGGGAAATAGCTGCAAACTAGAACAAATTGCTGGATGACTCTATTGTCAAAGGGTCACATTCTTTCTGTAGGCTGATGCATGGAGCTCTGTTGAGGTCAGAAGAAGGAGTATGAGGAAGAGGAAGGCATTCTGAGGAAATAATCCTTCCTGTATGACCTCTGGGAACTGCTGCTTGACGTATGTGGAGCACAGAAGAAGGAAAGAACAGGAAGGGAGCACACACAGCACTCTCAAGTGGAGAATTTTTCTGAGATACTTTCAGCATCCCACAGAAATGCTGGTTGGAAGGGACCTCTTCTTCTCATCCAGTCCAGCTGCCTTCTTAAAGCAGGACTGTCACTGGTGCTTTGTTAGCTGTGGCTTTCTTCAGTCAAGCCTTGAAGTCTGTTTAAGATTGAGACCCCAAAACTTGTCTCAATAACCTGTTCCAGCACTACACGCCCTGCCTAGTTGATAAAGCCTTCCTACTTGAACCTCCCAATTTGTGCTTCTTGTTTGTGACCCCTCTTGCTACAATCTGCCACTACTAAAAGTAGTTTTGCTCCATCATCTTGGAAGCAGATGGATATTGGATTGTCTCTTAGCCCTGTCTTGAAAATAGCTGTTGCAGGTGAGTGCAGAAGGCAGTTGTGGGGACACTGTTAGTTGTGGCCTCTGTAATAATCATTTCTGTCAGCAGGTGATTACTGCAGCTGAACCTTTTTCAAGTTGTGCGTTGTACGTCAATTAAACTGGGCCCACCTACCCCATGAGCATGAGTGCAAATGGAAGAGAATGACAGCCAGCCCAATAAAAGGGATCACAGCTGCTGATTTCTTCCAGGAAATCCTGTCCAAGGTGTCTCAGTTGGCAAACAGGTAATTCATTAACAACAATGATCTGACTCAGCAGTGTGTTCTCCAAACTAATCATCTGTATTCCCTTTGCAATCAAGAGATATGTATATCTCCAGGGGGTGGTTCATCATCCCCTAGATGGTGTCTAGTACAGACAGAATTAACTACCCTCTTACTGCATTTATTTCTCCCCATCAACTGCAGAAACTTTTGTTCAATTATGTGCTGAAAGTAGCTACTTAATTTTAGGGTGCTAGCATTAAAGTGAAACTGATCTCTCCCAGTAGAGCTGGATGTATACCAAAGAAAATACTTGCAGACAAAGACTTGCAAGCTTGCTTTGGCTTTAAGATCACATTTTTCTGGTTTCCTGAAACATTGTTTCAAGTAATATTTTATAAGAGAATATTTAACAAATACGTTATTGTGGTGGCAAACACGTACCCATGTGATCCCTGCCAAAACTGCAGGTGAAAGCTTGGCAGTTGGCAAAGTCTGCAAACCTGATGCTGGCTCTAAGAAATTGGTTTCAGTCCTAGCCCTTGAAGAACTCTGGAATTGTTATCACCCAGGTCAGGGAGGGGGAAAAACCATTGTATGTCTCTAAGGACCAGTTGCTCTCTGCAATTTGCTCATACTGAATTCTTACATCCTTGCACACAGAGAGCATTGTTTTTTTATGGAAAATATTTGCTGGGTTGTTACAGACAACATGATATTTTCCAAAACTCTATGCTCTTTCAGTGATTTCAATTCAGGCAGAGAAGAGGATAGCTTAGCTAGATAGTATGCAAACAGATCACCTCACTCTTGTTCTTGATAACCTCAATTCTGTCTGAAGTAGTTACTGGAAAAAAACTATTTCCTTGACTTCTAAGCCATCTGTCCTTAATGTGCCAGCTAGTATTCTTATTAGCATGTTTAATCTATTTTAGTTCATTCTATTTTATTGCATTTCAAAGTGAGTGAGTCAAAATCTGTGTCAAAGAGATTGTTCTCTAAAATGGATTATTACATCTCAAGAATTTATTGTCTCTAGTACCCAAAACAATCTGAAATCTGAAGAACCTTCCATACTTAGGATTAATTAATAAGATTTTTATGATTTCTGAAAGCATGTTAGTGCTGAGACCACATGACTGCTTCCACTACTACAACCACCACCATTGCTTATGTACTTTGTTATAACTAGCTCACATGAATATCTACCTGGGTTTTCATTATGTTCTTATAACTATCATGGAAATAGCTCATGCACAGAGAGCTCAGCTTGCTTGTAAGTGGTATTAAAATTGTCACTATTAGAATCAGTTTGGAATAGAGATTTCATTTCCCCTGTGAAAAAAAAACCCATGAAAAAAGTGTAATCTCTTGACTTCTGAAAAATTTTTAACTGCTGTTGAAACCCCAAAGCCCAAATACCAGCATATTCTTATTCTGAGCTGTTGAAACTTCTTTCTCACTCCTTTTTTCAATCAACATTGCTTTCTTTTGAGAATTATGTACACTTGCCATGTAAGATCTGATAGGCTTTCAGGAAAATCTTCTCATATATGTTTTCTTGTCAGATTTCATTCTAGTGAAAAATAATATAAAAGAAACTCTTAGTGTGGGTACTTGAAAATAAGTATTACTCTTTTATAAGAGGTGCTCATCTTGCTTCTCATTTTTCTTAAGCTGTGCACACTGAAAGCTATTTTCTTGCAAATTGAAACTTTGTTAACTTCCTCAGCCACATATTTCTTCTGTATTCTTATTCCTCTTCTTTTTCCCTCCTCGTTATCTTGCCTCTTGGCTATTTTAGATAACCAGCATAATACTATTCATTCAGAAGAAATAAGTTCTCAAAAGCAGTGAAAAATCTCAGGTTTATCAGTCTTCCAGTAGGAAGAATTATAGTACATGAAGCTCCTGGATCTCCTCAGCTTCAGAGTCACCTACCAACCATCTTGGCCATCCCATGGTTGTACTCCTTTCCAACATCTCCAGTTGTGACGAGGTTCATGTCCTAACAGGTCACAGCAGCTCTGTGGCTCTTTTCTATTGAGATGGAGATTTTTTTGGTGTTCCTCTCTGTCCCAATCCCTGCCCTGTCCTTTTCAGTCCTGCTTTTTCTCTCAGGCACTTCATCCACGTGGTGTGCACTGAAGGCTTGTTCTGTGGATCACTGTGCTTGCTGTTCAAACTGCCATAGCATGGGATGGGAAAGCTACGGGCTGAGCATATCCCATGAATTAAAAAAAGCCCCAAACATGTCTGAGAATTTTCACAGAAGGCATTTTACTCTTCCAACAACTGATCTGCACTCAAGGCAGAAAAAAAGACATGAGTTGCATATCTTTAGTTTTTGCCAGCTTCCTCTTACTAGTTAGAATGCTTTAGAGAAAAAACAAAAACCAAAACCATCACAAAACCCCAAACACCAACAAGAGAGATTCAGAATAGTAGCTTCACAATATAGAGGTTTTTAGTGGTAATCTCTGTAGACAGTTCCCTCCACAGCCACTCCTTCTTTCACCAAAGCTTTTCTCCCCTTTTGCCATTTTCATCCCTAAAAGCCAAAAGCAGGGAAAAAGGAAAGAAGGCAGTTTAACCTGAATTATGTCATTTATCCAGGGCATCATACTGTTTTACAAATAGTTATATTGGCACAACCGAGAGGTCAGTGACCTGCATGGCAAAGGCAGGAGAAAGGAGAGAATTTCTTAAGCTGATTCTGCTGCCAAAACCAAAGTATTGTGAAACTGTCACCCTGTCACATTCTGTAAACACTTTCTTCCAAACATTAACAAGTGGTGAAAATCAGTGGAGAAGGCACCTCCAGACCAGAATGCTTTTGAAGGCTTGGTGGTAGCTGAAAATGCTTGTGAGAACCACCCCTAAGCCTCAGCCATAGGCAGTCTTTCAGTGTTGTACTAAGACAGCAAGGATTCTGATCCTTTCAGAGCAAAGTCACGGCTCACTTTGCAGTTCAACAGCTGCAAAACTGAAAAGTGTGAATTATATTCTTAAATACACACATGACCACCCAAGTGCGGTAATCTTACTGGTTGAAACGGTGCAAATGAGACTAACATCTGACCACAAGGCCATAAGAACTGCCAGCATATACAATTAGGAGGATAAAAGTAACTGCCCTCCTGGATCACTAATTATTTTCAGTGCTCACAGTGTGATGAAAACCCTTCCAAAAATCAATTCTGTATTACAGCAGTTTGACTTACAGGTGGTGCAGAATGGAACGTTACCAAGTGCATTGCAATTAATTATGCTTTCAAATGCACCAGCTAAATTTGGCTGTGCAATTAGATAAATAATAACTGAAGGGAAAGGTTATATTTTGGAATTACACATTAGAATAGATAAATACACCTTTTGCCTTAGCTGCTTGTTCCTGTGTCATGGCAGGCATCTACCTATGGAGCCCTGTCTGTTGCAGATAAAATGCTCGTGTAAATGCAGTTTCCACATCCATTTCAATGCACAAGTGCCATTTTCATGCACTCAGCATAAATAAGCCCTTCCTTTAATTTATTTGTGTATCTGCCTCAAATGTCAAAGGGAACGACATTTCAACAAGACAATGACCAAAGAGTAACATCAAAGAGCCTGAGTTGGCAGCCTCTGCTCTTTTCAAAGAATATTGACTCAGGCTGTGGATGTCACTGATTTCAGCCCAGGTGTGCCAAAGTGACCCCTGCATGCTGAGAAAGTGGGTGTGACTGACACATTCACAAAGAATTGAAAAATTTCTTTTTTCGGTCTCCAAATTACCCTTCCATTTATTCCATTATTATTTATTCAACATAGCCAATATTTAAAAATGTCCCACAGATGTCCAACAAATGACCTTGAAAATATAATTTGAAATTATTGGTTTAGCTCACACAGTCTGAAGCAGTCAGGGCAGTTGGGTATCCTTGGGTAAAAGGAATGCTACAATGATGGGAAATTATATCCCTATCGCTAAGCCCTTTGTTGGTGGATTCCCACAAGAACCATTCCTTTTCTTACCTTTTTTTTTAATATTCAGAATGCGAGTGGCTATGTTAATTTTAATCCAGGTGCTAGCAGCAAGGGATTGACACCAGTGCATTTGCTGTCACCCTGGTAACCTTGTGTCTTGGAAGGGCTCAGCCACAAGCTGGCTGAAGATGAGCTTGAGCAGACAGGAAGATTGGTGAGCAGAGGGACCATATTCCTGTAGCTAAAAAGTACTGTTGAATTCCTGCCTACTCAAAGCAGCATCAGTGAATAACTGCAGAAACACTGGAGCAGGTTGCTCAGAGA
Source organism: Aegithalos caudatus (assembly GCA_013389925.1). Lineage (NCBI taxonomy): Eukaryota > Metazoa > Chordata > Aves > Passeriformes > Aegithalidae > Aegithalos > Aegithalos caudatus. The sequence goes on from WEIU01007045.1 coordinate 138,778, forward strand.
ATTGGTAGATCCTTCATCCCTGGAAACATTCCAGGTCAGGCTTCTAAGCAGCTTGATCTGGTTGAAGATGTCTGCTTATTGCACGGGGAGTTGGTCTAGGTGACCTTTAAAGGTTGCTTGCAACTCCAATTATTCCATGATTCCATGAAAATACTCCCTATGGGCTTCGGGTGGATACAGAGTCCAGATCATACCCTTAATAATAAATTTAATTCAGTTATCCATGCTTTCACCATGCCTTGGATGGACTGTGACAATTCAGATGGTCTGGGAATGGGGGCCTCTAGCCCTTTACAGAACAGACCCTATGGACCAGCAGAGGCTGTGCAGAGAACTTTGGACTTCCTCTTCATATTCTCCACCCTGTCTGCATGGATCATCAAATCAAACTCAGAATCTCCCCAATGAGTACTGAGATCATTGAGTCCTATGGAGTGCCTACTGCCCACTGACTCCAAGCATGAGATTTATTGTTTCTTTCTTTAGCTGCCTAAGAACGAGGCATCTAGAAAAAGCCAACACTTTGTAGTTAGTGGGGAGAGGTGGGGGAATCTGCTCTCTTTGTTCCCTAAAGAAATGTCTCTCCCCATGGGCAGTTGAAAGAGCTCAGCTGAGGTACCAAGCTTTTAGATTCTGGGTTTTTTTACTTGAATAAGTGAGGAAAGAGGATTGAATCCCAACAGAAGTCAGTGTGAATGAAATGTCTAAGCTTGCCCTTTCTGGATGTCCTTGAAGGTTGTTTGAATTGCTGAAGTTCCTGAGTGGTCACCCCTGTTACAGATTTCACTCTGCTGGAATAACGTAATTCCTGGTTATTGAAACAAGCTTCAGCTTGTTATCTGAACATCTAGAATTAATTCCTCCAGGAATTAAGGCAAGTCATGAATCACACCTCCTTATGCTCAAGTATATGGTCCAGTTCTTTGCTAGTTCATTTCTTTGACCATCCCTATCATAAATACATAGCAGTGTACCTATTTAAAAAAAATAAACATCTTGTAAAAGTGCCTCTGCAAGAACAACCAAACGAGCACAACAGAAACCTCCAAGCCCAACAAACAAAAAGTCACAGATTAATTACCAGTGTGAGACACTCTGTGAGATTTCACCTGCAAAGGGGATGAAAAAGAAAACTCCTCAGGACACGTATTAGTGATACTAAAGGTCTGATGAGGAGTTATGTATGTGCAAGAGAAGAATCAGTAAAAATTGAAGAGGTACTGAAGATGGGAAGAGGCTTGACGTCTTTCCAAAAAAAAGTGAACTGACCTGGAATTTGCATGAATAGTTGTAGAGAATGTTTTTCTTTACTTCCAGGACTAGTAGCTGTCTCAAGATCTCATATTTACAGCAGGTTTGGGGGTTTTGGTTGGCATTTGTTTGTTTGTTTGTTTTTAAAATATTTCTTTTTTATTCTGAAGCTTAAAGGACATCTGTCTGACTCTGTATCTGTGGAATGCACTTGCGGGATGAACAATCCAGAAATGCGTGTTAGAACCTTTTGGGTGCAATGGTAGAATTTATCATTCTCTACCCAACTGCAGAGAAATCTGAGTGTTTCTAATACTGTAACGAGCAGAGAGCTCTGGCTGTTTTACTGCCACTGAGCACTTCACTTTAAAAATGGATAAATTTGGAGCTTTTCCCAGATGTCGCATTGTCACTTCTGATTGACACGCTTGAAGAAGAAGTCAAACAAGGAAGTCAGTTCAGGAATGGCGAGGGTGTAGTGAGTCCCTCTTGCTTACAGGGACCAGCCAGGAATCTAGCAGCTGACAGGGGGTCTGTGTGTGGGGTGTAGTCAGCCTGTTGATTTTGGGTGCCTAACTTAGATGCCTACTTTTTTCCATTGCCTATATAAGGAATAGAGTCTGGCAGCCATGGAGCGTGGGGAACCTGAATTGCCCATCAGTGTCTTACTAGTTGTCATGGCAACGCAGGCAGGCACCTAGAGGAGATGGTCTGAAAGTGGTCCCGACTGACTTGCAAACACACACCACAGCTTGTATGCAAGTGAGACAGCTGTACTGAATGTATCCTGGCTGGAGTTCACGCTCCAGCACGCTGACAACTGGAAGGAGCCATGGTTTGAAGCTGCCCTTGGCAAGCCCCAAACAACAAATCTCTGTCTTTCCGTCTGGTTTAAGGCAAACTTAAGCATGGGGGACACATGGTGCTGCAGGAAGCAAATTCTCCACCTGCATGCCTCTGGAACTGTGTCAGGGCTGAGAGAGAAATCAGACTGCTTTATTCATGGGACACACTGCAACACGGGGAGATACCCTCGTGAAGACAGCACTGCATCCCACACCTTCTTTTGTAAAATTACAAGATATGGTTTAAGCTCCTTATGGAATTGATCAGTTAATTAATCAGTTTATCTGCCTCTGCCCTACATTTAAATTTAAATCTTCGTGGCAATTCCATCCAAATCTCTTAAGCTGTGCTGAAAAAATCAGCAAGCAGAAGAACCAGTACCCTGTAAATTGCTACTCATACAATAATTTCCATTTTGGTTATTGAATTATTTGTGTTATTTGGAGATGCTCTTGCACCTGCAAAGACTAAGTCCACTTGATTATTGGAACAATTGTGCAAGTGAAGGAATTGGGTAATCTCATAGTGATGCAAACCATGTAGTTTTCTATGAAGGCATTAGCAAAGAGTTGCAAGCATTCAGAATTAGTTCCAATATGAACTGGGATTTAAAATCTAAATACTCAGTTTTAAGCTACATTGCAAATTCATCCCCAGAATCCACTCTGTATTATTCACCACCTTTTGTACCCTTTGACAATGGTAATGTCAAATTTTAATACACTCAGAAAAAGATAGCAAAATAATTAAATTTCAGTACTCAATGTGCTTGACCTCAGCTAGGAGCCTAACATATGGAAGCTGCTAAAACCCAATGTTTATGTTTTGTGCATTTATATATTCAAGGACAGCTCTGAAATTCAGAACATAGGCTCAGGTCAAGTCAGGACTGCTGGGGTAGGTCTTGAGCTCTGGTCTGTGCTTGTAGCTGTTGAGGAGCCTGCATGGGTCTAGAGGATGCTGAAGACTTTGCCATCCTGCTTGCTTTGGGTCTCACTGTCTTTTTGCCTTCTTTTGAACCTGTACAAGAACTACATTAATCTGAACCAAAAAGTAGCCTGTAGTTATAAAGTCTGAAAAGCCTTTCAGAATAGTTTTTCAGATCATCATTTCCAAAGCCCTACAACACCATGCATGGATCAGGTGGATATATTGCTGTAGAATGAGATGCAGTTTGATGTCTCTCAGTTCAGGAAACAGGGATTAAATACATGTATAACTTTATAAGCCTATGAAAGATTTTTGTCTCTTTCCTGCATATAGATACCAATTTTGATGTTAGCAATTTGGCTCATTAATAAGTGATTTACATTTCCCAGACAGAAAATTGCTATCTGCCACAAATTTATAAGAGTTTCATATTGTGAAATTCTCTAGCACAGTGAATCCTTTGTGATTAAAATTTTAATATGATCACTGCAGTCTCCTGAGATGCTTAAGTATAAGAAAAGTTTATTTCCTGCATCTTAGAGTTCATTGTGATGGATGCATTTAAATGCCATCAATGGGATTCTATCTGCTCTGAAAACTAAACAAAACAGAAAGTCTCTTAAAGCAGGTAAAGAAACTGAAGGATTTATGGTCCCTGCTGAAGCATGAATACTAACTCACTACACAGTATTGTCTTGGTTCAGCTTTGAATTGTCAGAGAAGGCTCTACAATTCACTGCAGAAGCTAAAGATAGGAGGAGTAAGAAAAAGACAGGTGTAAAGCTCCATTCTGTTCCATGGAAAAGCAAGGTTTGCTGGGTATTGTCCAGCTTACTTGAATAAATTGATGAGCTGCTTTACTGCTTATATCAGCTGTTAACTCAGAGCAGGGCTTATGCCAGCATCTGGGGCTGATGGATGGTCTTGCTGCACTGCTTTCCTCATAGCCCTGCTCTCTGCAGGGCTTGATATGGGGGAGCTGATATGAGAGCTGTCACTGGAGGTGATCCTTCCTAAGGGAAGTTCTCCATCAGGCAGACTTGAAGCCTTTGCACTCCTGAAGCCATGGTAGTGCTCTGAGGACATGAATATAAAGGCCAATTAAAGAAACTGAGTGCTATTTTTCAATCTACAATGCCCTTCCTCTACTCGTCCATATCACTGTATTAGTCCTGTTGTGACTGGCTCAGATTTAGCCTTTCTGGGAAACTGTTGGAAGATTTCCTATCCACATCTTTTTCTTGGTGAGTACATGCTGTTCAAAAGCTCAGAAGATCTGGCTCGCCTTAAGCAATGTTGTACTGCCTGTTAGGGAGATGGTTGGACACAAGGTTTTGGTCCACACAGGGCTGGTGTTGGCCAGGACACAGGTGTTGGCCAGGAGTGTCACTTGCAAAGTTGATGTGTAAGTGTACAGACACACTTGCAAACTGAGCAGGCTCCTGTTGCTAGGCCTGTGCTACCTGCTGAAAGCACAGGCTTTAGCATGGTCTGGTGACTGTCCATTCATCTGGACTCTGGGCATGTTCCTTGTCATGGGTTTGGCTGGCTCTCACAAGTTGCAGAGTATGACTCATGGGACAGCAGAGACTGCTATGCATGAAGCCTTTGGGGAAGAGTGTTTAGCTTGATAAAAGCAAAATCTTCTCTGTCATTTTCTTTTAGAGCCACAGATAAATGCTGGGCCCTTTTCTTTACTAATCCAAGACCTTCAGGATAGTTTCAAAGCTGCATTTAGACAACTGTGATCACTGTTGAGTCCTTGCTCCTGTGTAACAGCTATAACCAGCTCAAATCTTTTGATGAAACCGGTCTTGTACGAAATGCATTTTTCTTTTCCTTATCCCAAGTAAAAAGTACCTGTCATGTTTCAGATGAAAAAAGCTCTCTCTGAAGTTCAAAGTTCCTTTTTCCCCACTCTTTTTCCCTTTCCTTTCTGCAGTGGCAGATGGCAACAGGATAAGGGGAGGTGTAACCATAAAGGCTTTCCAGGTTTTGCCTCTTGGCCAAAGCAAGGTGACCCACGGTGCAGTCCTCTAACATTTTTGACTAGTTCTACGAATAGTGACTATTGTAGAACCATGCTGCAGACTTGTGAAGTCACCTTGAGGAAGGTCAGGAGCAACATTTCTCAGGCACAGAAGGATAACGTGGGTAGGGAAGGGACTGACTGTCCCTGTTCTCTCGTTACATGACCTGTGGCAGGGTGGTGGATAGGATCAGGCTGAGCTGCCCTGATTGCTGATCAGCTGATGGTCAAATGTCAAAAATGTAATTTCCACAGGCTTATGGACTTTCTACAGCAAAGATGAACTTCAAAAGTATTTTTAGACTTGAATAAGCAGTTGGATGGAAGATAAAATATGTTTATGTGTCTGCTTACACATGCAAATGTTGTTTTCTTCATCAGAGGAGTTTTTTAAGAGAGTTTTTAAGTCATCTTAATGAACTCAAATGGAAAAATAATTATCTTCAGCTTGGAATCTGGTGACATCTACATTGAAAAATGGCACCAGATATTACCTGTTGACCACATTTGAAGAACCTCAACATGGTTCTAGTTAGCACCAAGTATGCTGAAAATAAGCCAAGGGCTTAATTTTCAAGTTGCATTATCATGGTCATGTCACTCTCCAAAGTATCGCTAAATTGTTCCTTTATTTTTTCCTTTGCCAAAGAGGTAGGAGAGTGTTTTGCTATCTGGAAGAATGCCTGCCTAGAAGTAGAAGTCCAGATCTTTAACAAGGGTAAATTGGCAAAACCCCACTGATTGTAATGGAGCAATGCCGATTTTTGTCAGTTCAGTATCTGGCCCATCAGATTTTCAACTGTTATCACCACAGGCAGAATTCAAATTGACATGGCGTGGGCTAACATGATTGAGTGCAGAACAGGCTTCCTGGTTTCCTAAATTATTTTAATAACAGAAAGAATGTAGATGGAATGCCAGGCTAAGATCTCTACCTGGATAAGGGCCCAGATTTTATTTAATTTTTTTTCTCAAATAAGCTTGTTCCAAAGTCATTACTTTTCCATTATAGTGTTTGTCATGACGTGGTCCTTAGGAACAAAAGTCTCAGATTCCCTTCAGAGCTGCAAAATCCCACAGCTTCAGATAGGAAGTATTATCCTGAATAGGTCCTGTAGGATAAGAGGTTTATGGAAAGAGAGAAGGAACCTACACCTCTCCAGAACCCGTAATAGATCAGCTTCTAAATCCATCTCTGACAGATATCTGCTTCAGGTATTATATTTCCAGTGGCTCTGGTGGGTCACTTCTTCTGTGAACCACCCAAAGCCACCTGGCATCCTGGAGCCCGCCGGCTCCCAGGGATCACATTGGTCTCAGGATCCAACCCACCCGCACGAGCGCATTTCAAGGTGTTTGTTGGTGCCTGTGAGAGTCAGGGACAGGCACCTCTGCCATGGCAGCCCTGATGCCCCCTGAGGTGGATGGCATAAGGAAGGGTGTGTGCCCTGATGGTGTTGTCCTGGTGGGATAGAAGGAGGAAGCGTTATCCACTCTGAGCTTCAGGCAGAGGTCCCATGGCAAAGCAACTGCCAGCCAAATCCCCATATGAACAGTGTGGGCTCCAAACAGCGTGGGCTGAAATGTCTGTAGGCATGGTGGTAATCTACACATAAATAAATTTGCTCATCGAAGGAGCCAAATTAAAAACAAAAACATAGCAATTTGATTTTTCCCCCTAGGGAAAAGAGTTGTGTTTTTCCTCACTTGAAAGGATACTGACATTTTACTTTCATCTGCCCTTGTGTCTGAACAAAGGTAGCTGATTACTTGATATCTGAACTCTGATTTGGGGTATATTTTTTATTCCTCTTAGAGATTCAGAGGGTGGTAAAAAGTCTCTTTCATTAATTAGTATGTCTCCTTCTTCTTTTGACCAGGAATGCAAGGGTATCCTTTTCTGCAAATGTCGTTTTCTCTCTGGGCTCATACACTTTAATTTCCTAGATGTGAAAAAAGAAACAGAAGATGAATTAGGTATTGAAATGAGAGGATATGAACATGTCTCTCTTCTCCTACAGAACCTTTTCTTTCAAAGAGAAAAAAACTTTTGTGTCAAAGCAAAACAGAATAAGTAACTTTATAAATTAATTTTAATGAATAAAAATGTTTTTATCACTTGAAAACTTTATTTGGGAGAACAAATTTAGTTGAAAGGCAATTAAGTCTCAGTGCACTTACTGTTCCCGTGTATTTTCTGTTCTCCCACATACTGTCCCAGCAATCTGGCTTTACTTCTCAAGTTATTAATCTAGGCTTTGTGGTTTTGGCGGATAACTGACTATTTTATTATGCCTAACACAGCAGTGCCTTGATGTTTAATATCTTGCTGATACACAAATATTAAGTTACAAAGACAATGTTTGGTATCTAGATGAAGGGGTCTTAGGTGAGATGAGCTTGTCTACATTTACTTTCAAATACACAAGGATTAGTGTGAAAAAAAGAAAATTGTCTTCTTGATGAAGGAGAGAGCTCATTCATGGTTAACATTTATCTCGGATAGTTGGGATTTTTTTCCTCTTAACTGTTTATTTGTATTCTCCTATGCTTGATGACACAGAGGGTTTTGTCTCATCCAAGTTTTGACAGTGTATTTCTTTCCTACCTCCTTCTCAATGATGATTGAGCCGTTCTGAGGTTGAAAGGATTCAGTGCTAAAATGCTACTAGTGGTGGGGGAGTGGGACACACACGTCCCTCGGCACTGCTGACCTGTCACCTGCTCCTTCACTGGCCTCCTACACTACCAGGCAGGTGTAGTCACCTTGGCCAAAGGGTTGGTGTTTGCCCTGCTAAAGGATCATGTTATTTCATAGAAATTCTTCACTTCCCTGAATCATGATGAGTACTTTCTGGTGATGGTAGCATTGCCTGTTGTGGCAGAGATCATCTTAGTGAAGGAGTCAGGCCGTTCTCAGGGCTACCCCAAAAAATGTGGAACTCATCCCACAATGACTGCAAACCTCACTGCTTTTCAGCATTTACAGATGATAAGTCTTCTCCCTCCCATCCTCTGGGGTCTACAGAGATTTATGTTTTTTTCTTCCCAAAGGCTGGGCTTGGACCTGAGCAGTGTTCATCAGTTCTTAATTTTTCTCCTTTGTAAGGTGCTCACATAGGGCATTAAGACTGAGCAGATGATGGTGAAAGGCATAATCATCACTTTCCTTGGCTGCACATCCCTTGGAGGCCTCTGTGAGTGCCGGACACTTGGATTCCAGGAGATGTGCTACCCGTCCCAAGTCCAGTGTTTGTTCCACTCAGCCAAGGGCTTCTTGTGACATCCTCCCTAGTAGCCAGAGTAGGGAGTTTTCACAGCAGCGCTGGTCAGTAAACACACATTTCATGGAAAAAAAACTGAGAGACTTTTTCTTTTGTTGGAAATTTTTCATGAATTATTTTTATTTAGGAAAACATGATATCATTCTGATGGTAAGAAAACAAACTGACAGGCCAGCTTTCTGTAACTCCTAAAATATCACCTCTTATTTTTCATTTAGTAATATAAAAGAAGGAAGTGAAGAAATGGAATAGCCAAGACCAAACCCTATGTGTACTTCTTAGTTTCTTGCTTATTTTCCTGCCTTTGGCCAGTACTTGTAAAACAAGAAAGATGAAGAAGAGAGTGTGCAAACGAGCATGTTTTCCCCCTGCAATATGAAAACTCAGAAACTGAAAAAGAGTAGCTGGGTTGGTTTGGTTGTTTTTTTTTTCCTGATTTTAAAAATTTTCTGGGGGGAAAACATCTTTTAAACCAACCCTCTATTTTTCAGTGAAGACATGCAAACCAGTTTGGCTCACCACATTTCATGGCTCAACCTTCTCAGACCACAAATTATAGATGTCATAACAAATGTCAAAAATACAGCAGAACATAATGAATTATATATGCAGAGACACAAGTGCAGTCAGTCATATATACACAGGCATCCACATGTGTATATATGGTCACCTGTGTGCATATGAATTTGTCTGTACAGATATATCTCTGCATGTGCACATCTGTGTGTGTGTGTGTGTGCACAGATATAAAGTAGATGTGTCCATGCTTGCAAGCCAAGGAAGTCACAGAGAGGTTCTGCTTCAGGAAGGTCTCCTTTGTCTGTTGGGGAGATACATTGCCATGCAATTTTTACCTGTGGTTGCCTCTGTTTTCACTGCCCTTGTAAAAATGTTCTGACCAGAATAAAATCTACCCAAGCAACACTGTGAACCTGTGTTTTCACCAGCTATTTGGCATATTTGTTACCTGTGTGAGGAAATCTTGAAGCCTGTTTCATAAGAGTGTGGCAATACAGCCTAGGAATCACTCTTGGGTTGTGATACAAAAACTCAGTCCTTAGAAGTGACCCTTTCAGGTAAGAGTGAAACCTTTCACACCTGCCAGTACATTTCATCAGGCCACGGGGAGACCAGGCGAAGGTGGGAGGATACGTAAGCAGCAAGTTCCTCTCATTGAGAAATGCCACAAAAGCTGGCGTAATGTTTTGTGCAATGCTGTACAGCAGCCAAGCAGAGACAGTAAAGAGGAAACCTTTATTTAGTGGGAAAATAAATTTAAGTGAGTTGAGTTGTCTAGGTTTATGTTTTGGCTCTTTTAGCAGTTAACCAGTGCCCATACAAAGTGCTGAAAAAAGGTCTAAGTTAGTCTTGTGTACAAGGTGGTCTCTCACACTGCCCCCCACTACCAGAGCAGCAGTTCAGCACTAATTCAGACACTTTTCTCACTTGGCTCAAGGCAGAGGGAGGGCTCAGGCGCTGGTCATAGCCCTCCTCACCAGTTCCTCTCTGTTTCACTGTTCTCAGCTCCTCACCTCCCAAATGTGCTCTGGATGCTGTCACATGCTAGTAAAACCTCTGCATTTTATGAAAAGTCTCTATGGGTTTTGTTGCAGGCAGGTAACACATGGTCAAAAGGACATAGGGGTTTCTTCAGCCTGCACCCCCCATGCATGAGAGGTGTCCTGAAGAACAAGTTTACCTGCCCCTCCACCTGACATCTGTGCTGACTGCAGATGCCACATCCCCCTCATCATCCTCATTTTCCTAATTCCTCCACAGGACAGCCAAGCAAAATGTGATGTGGAAATCTTTGGCTGAACACTGAGTGACCCCGTGTGTCCTCCCAGCACAACTCTAGACTCATGGCTCTCTTGGCAGGGCTCTTTCTCTCTGGTAGTGATGTGTTTACACTGCCCTAGTTCCAGTTCCACTTCAGTGGCATTTGGTCCTGAGATGTCTGCTCTGCCTTGCACCATCTTCAAGCCCATCCTGCTTCTTTGCAGCTACTCTTTAAACTCAGGCTAATTGTAATCCCAAACACACTGCTCTTAAAACAGCAGCTGCATCTCCTTTTTTCATTGCATGGATGTCTCACTCTTGAGGTAATGACTTCCTGTGTGGGTTTCAAAGAGGTAGCTCAAGGATCAAGAGAAGATTTTATGAGGCACGGGCAGAGTCTGCCCTCAAATAGTACGATTTCAGTCTTGACTCTTCCATACTACTCCCAACTTTGAAGCAGTTCCTTCGGTTTTCAGCTTGGGGCTGTGATAGCTGACCTCCTTTCCATACTCCCACTACTCTGATTAACACTAGCTCTGCAGATAACAACAGATGGTGAGTGGTGTTCTCTCTCATAGCAACCTTTATGTCTGGATACTTCCTTAGCACCCAACAAAAGGGGAGATGGACTTTGCAGCATGGTCTGAATGTGCCTGGCCTCTGATGTCTCAAAAGGAGGTGGAGGGATGAATGATCTATCCACTTACATGTTCAATTTCAGAGGCTACAAGTCCCTTTACAGGTACTAGGAGATGGACTAGATGACCTTTAATGGTCCCCTCCAACTCAAACTGCTCTATGTCTTGAATGAATGGTCTCCATGCACAGACTGGATTGCAACGCTGGTATTCTGTGTAAAGTTCCTGTGTCAAAAAAGGCTCCCTTGATTAACTGTATTTCTACATGATGCTTATTTTTTATTTCTTTTGTGCAGCCATTCATTGTCAGACATGGTCAGGGCATTTGGGGTTCCCACACTAAGAGGTGTGCAAGCCCAGTACTTTTTATTGCTGTTAACTATCAAAGAGGAATGTGAAATTTTATCTGTTTTTAAGACACTTGTTGAAATCTATTTTTGTTGCTGCTAAAAATATGTCTTTATTGTGTGGTAGGAAAGAAATTCTGGCTGAGCAGCTGCTCCAAGTGATCCGTAAATGTACTCTCAGCCTCAGGTACAGAGCAGCATCCCATGGCCCCTGGTTTGACCATACAGAAAGCAGTGAAACAGCTGTTGGCAAGCCTGGTGTACATTTACGACATTTTTCCTTCCAGCAAGTTGTTTTAGCTACTGAAAAGGAGTTCCAGTTTCCAGGCAAATGCTACAGTCACCAGTCTACCCTCCCATGTGTAAGACAGGTGCAAATCTACTGGAATAAATCTGAATGGCCTGGGAGCAGCAAGTCAGGTTAATCCCAGACTCAGCACTGAGACAGATGTGTGGGTCAAGAAAATAGGAGTTCATAGCTTCAAGAAGAAAATTAAAATAATATTCATCTTCATCTGACATGTAAAGCAACCCTCCCTTAGAAATGCATGTCTGCTGAGCTTTTAGGACAGCCTCCATAAGGATCTTCATGAAGTGGCTGAGAAGGGCTTTCCTTGACAAGAGAGAACGTGGAACAGCTGTGTGCTGCACCAGTACAGGCTCTCTAGAGAATGGGGAATCTGACTATTTCCATCTTTCTGACCTATTCTTTCCAGCAGGTGTCTACCCTGGCTTCTGTCTACCCCCCACATTTCACAGGGCATGTACATCTGCAGATACATGTGGCAGCTTTGGTGGCACTCCCACAAGGATTTGCAGTTTTCCGCATTTCTTGTTTCTCAACTATGCTTCAGGATTACCCAGAAATCCAGCCCAGTCAAGTAATGCATGGGTCCCATGGGAACGCTTTCCATTCCCTACTCTTAATAAATCAGAGATTTAGAGTATAATCAGATACCGGCAAAGAGGCAGTGCTGGTACTTACCCGGAATCATGCATGAAACAGTCATCTTCTTAGGTCAGTAGGAAGAATTTTCATTTGATCTAAAGGTGCTTTATTAATATTACTGGCTGGTAGAACACTATTTTTAGTAGTGGAATAATGGGGCTATAGAGTCTCACAAAAGCAGAAAAAAACACTTAGAGCCCTCTTTACTGAGGGTCAGTTTGGAACGTGACATAAGTGGTGGGTCACACTTGGAAATCACTGTTTATCACACATGCTGGATGTGCCAAATTTGTAAAGTCAGCTGGAATGGGTGGTGCTTTTAATTAGCTTAATGCTACACTTCCCTCCAAAACAAAAGGTAGTTTTACTCAACTGAAAGTGTTCCTAAGTACCATAGGATAAGTAAAAATACCTTTGTAAATATTCCTTTGTTGAAAAACCTCTAAGCAACTTCAGCTCCCTTTAAACTGCTCATATAGATTAGGTGGGAAACACTGCTTGTGGTCCTGAAAATTAGATTTTAAGATTTCTTGTCTGTAACAATTATGTTTTTAAAGATTTAAAACAGTTTGCTATTTCCAGTTTTGCATTCTGAAGGGGATGTGCCTGCATGGGAATATAATTTGTGTTATGTGGCTGGACCATGAACCTTACAACACATAGCTTGCTCTACAGTTCAGTGACAGCTCTGATGCAACAGAAAAGTCAGGGGGCAATACACGCATTGTATGCAAACAGGAAAATAACTTATCCCGGGATCTCTTAATAAATGGTAAATGGCTTCACACCTTTGCTACAGCCTGTGTTCAGTGACAACAGGGTGCTGTAACCATAACTGCACTCAGAGAAAGGTTCTTGGCTGAATTAAGTCTTTGTGAGTAGGTTCACACTGAAGGCTCTACCTGCCTGCTCAAAGACAGAAACCTATCAAAAAGGAAATATAGGAAATAATGAACATGAACAAGCAACCCATGCCATCTAATACTAGGGTGTGGCATGACAGGCCTGGTGTAGAACAAAAGCTACTTAGGTTTATACCTGTTTATAAATTAAGTTACTTACAAACTACAGAGAGAGGGAAAAGTAAGTCCTGGCTTGAGAAAATCTCAGTGCTTCAGTGTTAGGGTTTTTTATCTTTGGGTGTTGAGAAGATTATTACTGTTTACACTGTTCCATATGCTTCTGGATCATGCTATTTAGTGATCTCTGAGGTGGCACACAGTCCCTTTGAGGGTGCTCCTGCATTGCTGAATAAAAGAGGGCAGAGAGTTAACCAAGGATCAAGCCTGGCCACCCACACTGCAGAGAAAAATCTAGGAACAGCTCTCCCTAGGACTGCTCCCAGCCAGACCCAGAAATGATCCAGTGTTGGGCAAGGCTCCCCCCACCTCACATACCATCCATCCCAGCCAACACCATGCCTTCAGAACCTACAGCACCTTCCTCACCTCTGGGCATGCAATGCCCTCCATCCACCAGGTCTGTGCTATAGAAGCACCACTCTGCTGAGATTCAGGACAACCCCTGTGTTATCCAGAATCAATAGTTTTATCTTAGGTCCAGTGGGGCACCAGAGAGAGCCCAGGAGAAGCTCATGGCCAAGCACTTGGTGGATGGTCACAGTGGGGTGGCCACAGGCAGGCTGTTTAGGAGGAAGTTTAGCAGCCTCTGCATGAGCCAGACTCTTCCCCTTGGCCTGGCAGGAGGCAGAGATGTCCCTCATGAATTTATTGGTATAAGCATAAACTTTCTGTTCAGTCATAGCTTTTATCTGTCATTCTTGTGTCTCATTTGAGCACTCTGGTATGGCTTCTCTCCTATAAGATGAAGATGATATCTGTCATCTGCTGCAGAGGCAAGGGCAAACCTGGTTCCATGCATCACAGAGTTGAGTGAGAAAGGAAAGGATTAAAGTTGCTCAAGTGCAGATAAATCTGGAATTTTACAAGTGAAACAGTCTTATTGTGGTATAGGCATTATTGTTACAAATGCTTTCCCAAGCAAGTGCTGGGTATGAGACCAGGTCATGCACTGCTTGAGCAGGCAATGCTTTGTCTTTGACGTGCAAGTGCTGTTGCTTGAGTCATTCTGAAACAGACAAAGGAAGCAAGAAAGAAATCATGAGGGAGGATGCAAATAAGGGGTATGGGTCACTGCCGGGTTTCCACAGACTGTGCTCTTGGGCAGATGGCTTTGGATAACCTTTTCTGGAAATGTACCTTTCATGCCTGCTACAGCTTACCTGGGGATTTGGGGCCCAAGTAACACTGAAGTGCCCCCTCTTTTCCACAGAAACTGTAGTGTGGGAAGGCAGAAGAGACTTGCTGCACACTCTACTCTTGCCCCAGTATAGTGCTAGGATGTACTGGGGTATATGCTTGAGTCTGGGTACAGTGGAGAGACACACTTGGTGTGATAGGGGGAAGCAGGAAGTGCAGCTGATTTGTTTTTATTGAGTCTCTATCTGTGGTACAGCAAAACCAAGCCATCCTTAGATGAGTTTAGTGTCAGTTATGGTCATAAACTTGGGAAAATTTGCTTTAGTATAAAAACAACTCTAATAGCAATCTGTGCTTTCTGCTTCCTTCCTTTACTGCTTTGTTAAAGGGTCAAGGATAAATGTTAAAACACTGAGGAGTGTGCAGCAAGTGTTTCCTTTTCTCGATTTCACCCCTTCAGTGTGTTTAGACAGCTTTGTGTTCACCTGAATGACTTGCCAGAAGATGTTGCAGTTTCTGTAAGTAATGGAAGAGCTGCTTAGAACTGATTTTTGCAGAAGATTTTTGGTTTAAACTGAACAAATGGAAGTAACATAATTTAGTTTTATGATCTTTGACAAAATTAAAAACAATGTTTACAGTGTTTATTTGATAAAGGAGTTCTGGGTTTGGACCAAGGATGCTTAGGTTTTGGCATTTTTGGGGTTGCAGTTTTTCTGTTTTTGAAACCTTCAAATTTTCATTGGGAAAACAGATGTCTTCTGTGCAAGTTTTTGTTAGGCTGAAAAATCCCCTTTCCTGGGACAACAATTTCTTGGATGGTCTTCCTCAGGGGGGATTTACTGGCAGGTGCTCTGACTAGAGGCAGGAGGATGGGAAACTCTGAAGGAAATACTTGTGTCTCAGATGCCAGCAGGCAAAAAACCCCTAAAACATCACAGAATCATAGATTAGTTTGGTTTGGAGATCTAAAGATCATTTAGCCCAACCTTGCCTGCAGTGTGCAGGAACATCTTCAGTTAAATCAGGTACTTCAGAACCCCATCTATCCTGACCTTGAATGATTCCAGGGATGGGATATCCACAGCCTCTCTGGGAAACATGTTCCAGTGTTTCACAATCATCATCATTAAAAAAACCTCCTTTTTATCTAGTCTGAATCTACCCTCTTTCATTTTAAAACCATTGCCCACTGCTCCACAGCAACATGTCCTGATAAAAACTTTGTCCCCATCTTTCTTGTAAGCCCCCTTTAAGTATTGAAAAGATGTCCAATGCTTCCATCAATTGTCCTGACAGACAGTCCACTATTCTGTTCCCTGCTCTTCAGCTGCCCCACCATGGCATGTAGGTAAATACGTGTTCCAGTGCTTCACCACTCACACAGTAAAGAATTTCTTTCTAATATCTCACCTAAACCTACTCTCTGTCTAAAACCATTCCCCCTTGTCCTGTCACTATATGCTGTTGTAAAAAGTTTCTTTCCATCTTTTTTGTAGGCTCCCTTCAGGGAGGACACAATTAGGTCACTATAAAGCCTTATCTTCTCCGGGCTACAGGATCTCAATTCTCTTACCCTTTCCTCATAGAAGAGGTGTTCCAGCACTCTAATAATCCCAGTGATCCTCCTATGTACTCACTCCAACAGGTCCGTGTCCTTCCTGTGCTAGGGACCCCGGAGCTGGGCACAGTCCTGCAGGTGGTATCTCACCAGAGCAGAGCAGAGGGGCAGAATCCCTTCCCTCACTCTGCTGGCCATGCTGCTTTGGATGCAGCCCAGGACACGTTTGGCTCTCTGGGCTGTGAGTGCCCATGGCTGGGTCATGTTCAGCCTCTCATCCACCTGCACCCCAAGTTCTTCTCTGCAGGGCTGCTCTTGATCCCCAGCCTGTGTTGATACCAGGGGGTGCAGCACTTTGCTCTTGTCCTTGTTAAACCATATGATATTCTTTCCTATGGGCCCACTTCTCCAGATCAAGAAGGCAGATTCCTCCTGGTTTCTAGATTACTGTTAAATTTATGCAGGCCTCTTCAAAGATTTTCCACTAAGCTTGCCTGTACTCACTTTTCCCATGATCCTTTCAGATATTCAACATAGCCCATGGCAATGAGGGTGGCTCTGTCTTGCACATCTTTTCATGCCCTGTCCCCTGTCTCCCTTTCATTCCCCTGATTCCTCTTCAGGCCTCCATTGTTCTGCATGTGTTCAGGGTGTGGAATGAGGGAGATGCAAAGATGGTCTGAAAGGTCCTGATTGCTGGGAGAGAGAAACCCAGACTGCGCATGATTTAGAAAATACCACAGAAGAAAAAGACAGGGACAGGGCCTAAAAACACACCTACAACCAAGGGGCTGTTACAGTGAAGAGGAATAGCTGGTCCATTTTCGGGTTAGGTCTGCATGGTTTTCACTTTTTCTTTTTCTAATTTTTCAATTTTTACTATCTATCTGGATTGAGATGCAGTCCCAGCATTCAGATCCCAGTTCCATTTTTGTGTGCTGCCTCAGATTCACCACTTCCTGTGTAGATACTCCTTTTCTGTCAACAAAAGACTGTTGCCAGTGGGATTTTGGGTTGGCCTTAGTGGTCAAGGAAACCAGTGTTCTCCCTGGTTTTGTTTAGGTGTCTTCTGTTGTTTCTTTGGTACTTATTTCAGAGGTGATTGTGGCATATGGCTTGGACAGCAGGGTCAGTATCCTTTTGTTTAAGGGTTTTAGGGAATAAAGAGGTGACAGATCTAGAGAAAGAACCGGTAATGATTTTTATCTACACTACACTTTTTCTGCTTTCTCTCCCTTTCTTATTTTTCAGTGATTTTTAACATTTTGGTCTATCCCTGGTGATGTCTGATCTTGCATTTAGCCTAAAGCCAAGCAGCCACTTACCAGCAGACATGTGTGACATCTGTGTGTCTTTTATCACCCAGTGCCAAACAGGCAGCAGTGCAAATCCACTTGCCATGAGAGAGACCTCTCCTCATCTGGTTGATCACATGTGCAAGGGACGATTCTCACCCAGTACACATTGCTTCTCAGGAGGACTGGGGAGCATGTGGTGTTACCTTGTACCTTGTACATCGTGACAGCTGAGCCATCATGTGCTGTGTTCCCAAGTGCAGCTTGTTGCCTTGTTGGCCTGTGGAAATGTGCTGTCTTCAAGGAGATTTAGGATAGCAGTGTCTACTTCCAGATTCTGGCTATTGCCTGAGGTCCTTGATGTGTTTGGGAGCAGTAAATTGACTGAACTTTTCTGCTGTCTGCTGGATGGCCATCAACAGATACTACACTTTGACCATGTCGCATGTGATTATTTCTGCTTGACCTTGAATGTATTTACAGACACAGGTCATCTATGCCTGGTGTGGCCTTAGCATTTCCAAACTGTCTGATTTTGAGATGGGAAAGCTACATATGTCCTTTAAGCAAGAAAGAGTCTAGGCTTGACTCTCTGTCTTACCATGGAGATAGTCCTGCAGCAGAAAAATTCATGGAGGAAAGTGTAGGGTAGGAAGGAGGATGGGGGCAGCAAGCCCCTAGTGACTCACATGGAGGTGAAATTGAGCCTATGTGCAAGTAACACACTGCAAACCTGTGCCATGCCCTTGAGGAACATGTAACATCCTTCCCTATGTACCACAGCCTGAAGTATTTGCAGCACAGCCTCTCCATCATCACTTCTGTCTGCAGGTGAGGATGAGCAGCTTAGCTGCCAGTCCTTACCAGCCACCTTCTGCCACTTAGTCCTGTTGCATGATCTGAAGCACAGAAAATGCATCTACTGTGCTGCATGGGTACATGGAACAGGCATCGCAGACACTATGAAATTTGGCAGGTCTCAAGAAAGCAACAGACTTTAGATGACCTCCTCTTTCTTCTCACTCAGGTATTTTGCTCTGCTTGGTTACTCTTCCAGCACCCATCCCTGGAAAATAATGAGTTTAATTCAACCACAATGTCTTTCTAGACACCCCTTTCAGAGGATCCTTTGGGTGCAGTTAATGAGGAGAGAGATATAAATTATTATGGTAAGTTTTCATTTTTCAGAAAAACACAGTTGAACTCCAAAAAAAGAGAAGAAAATGCAGGCTTAATATCACAGGGAGAAAAAATCCTGGCCATGAAACTTATTTAATCTTCCAAGGGAAATGGTGGAAACCTTATCACGTAGGACATTAAAATAGGCAACAGAGAGCACTAGAAAAAAATGTTGTGAAATTCCCTTCACTGGCAAGTAGGTGGACTGATATTGCTTTATGTATCTTTTACATTTATCAATCCTTCTCAGAGGTATCCTCTGCATCCTAAAGAAATATCCTTTGGCTGCTTTGTCTCACAAGTAATTAAGTAGAAAATGAGTATATCACTAAGTACATTTCAATATGTGTCCTCAGCTGGCTGGAACTCAACCCGGGGATTCAGGATCTGCTTGTAATTAACATTCCATAGTAAGACTCCACACCCTCTATTTGTCTCTTCCTAATTATGTGTTGGAAATACACATTTCTCCTACCATTAGTGATTTCAGCAGAGAAGTTTTAGCTGGGCTTTAAATTGCCCTCTACCTTAATTTAAATATTCCCTGTTATTTTAGGTTTGTAGACATTACATAAATAAACCTTTTCTCAAGGCGTCATAGGGAAACAAGCCGCTGACTCAAAAAAAACCAAAAAAAACCAAAAAACAAACAAACAAACAAAAAAAACCAAAAAACCAAAACCAAAACAAAACCCAAAAAAACACCAACCCCAAACACAACTGCTGAGCTGCCTTCTGGGTTGACTATATCACGGATTTAGGCTGTGATCTCTTGGCTCTTGAGGGCTTCAATACTGGTAATTAAAGGTGTCACTCCTAATTAGCATGAAAGCCTGTGGATGTGAAGAGTAATTGTGAATTGGGCTGCTCAGAGATCTTCTTTCTGAGAAACTGTCTTTCCTGCCAGTTCATTAGAGCAACATTTTCATGGCAATACATCTGCTGGGTGTGCTTTTCATCATGAAGGTTTGACTGAATTAGAAAAGGGAGGAACAGAATGCTTCGGCTGAGGATGAATGAGGGCTTTAACTTGGGTCTGTCAGCAAGGGGCTGAATGGCTGCATCTCCAGGTGTGATAAAAACGTCGTGCCCATTGTGAACGAGTCTTTAACAAATTCGCCTGTGATCGTGCTGCTTGTGCCTGTTCTGTCTGTCCTTCAGCTTACCCAAAGGCTCATATTCCCCGAGCCTGCTGTGCCCGAGGTGAGGCATAGCTCTCACATCTCTCTAGGGACAGACAACAATAGCATTCAGACAGAACTTAGAAAGGAGCCAGAACATGCAACCCTGGATCTTCAGGGAGATACATCAATCCCTGTGTGGGTCCTAAGAGAGTGCCCAGGGATATGTGAGGTAGCTGAAGTGCCAGTCTCCCCTCTGGTAAGTAGGAAATGGATGAGGTCCCCCTGGCTGAAGCCCCCTGCCTCTGGTCCTGCTGGACCTCCTCCAGCTGGGTACTGCTACCATGCTGCTTGCAGAGCTGTGCTGGGATAATGTGTGTCTGAGGGCAACCAAAACAGTTTGTTCCCAGACTCCACAGAGTTTTTAGTGCCCTTTACGGTAATGGTAATTAAAAGCAAACAAATCTGGATGAGTTCTGTGGGGCTGCCAGATCCCACAGAGATACCTCAGCTTTCCTTTATGTTTTATATGGTAATGGCAGGCCTGGTGGTGAACTCTCTGCTGCTACTAGTAAATGGTGACATATGAGATGTCGCTCTGGAGACAGTGGGTGAAAATGTGGCTCTGCTGGAAGCCGGTGGCAAAACTCCTGTTAACTTCAGTAGAGCCAGAGTATCTTGTGCTGTTATTTTCCATATATAATTCACACG
>WEIU01007045.1:159035-189371 GCA_013389925.1 Aegithalos caudatus
GGGGGGGTGGGTATGGGACATCTACCCTCCCAATACATCTTTTTTTCTCCAATGATTTATAAGTTAACAGTAAGTAAAAGACTTTTTTTTCTGGAATGGCTCATATTTGGGAAATCCAATTCTGACCTACTAAGCCTGCTCTGACTGTTTTAGCCTTGAGGCAAATTTGCAAACTGGCCTAGGGAAGCTGGTACTTGTTATTGTTGCTTCAAAGACTGTCTATGTGGGAGAGGGAATGAGATGTGTTGGGATTAAAATACCCTAGCTGTAAAAAGCAGTAATAATTACCATCTACATGTGGGCAAGTAGATGGTAATTATTACCAAAAGAAATTTAAACTCCTGTTTGCAGAGAAAAATGCCTAAAATCCAACATTATTCATCTGTCCTGTGTGGATTGTTTTTAAACAGTTTTCTTCAAACACCACTTTTGTAAGGCAGAGTTTAAACAGATCAAGACAATGTTAAGAGGCTTGGCATCAGGTAAGTGATGGTGTAATGGGAATTACAAAAGACAGGTCTGCTCTCAGGAGCCCTGGGGTCTGGGGGGACAGCAGATCTGCCTCCCACGAGAGTGCACAGCACACACCCTCCAGTTAGGCTGTGTGGTGCTCATCTGGTCTCAGTCTGGCTGCTTGAGAGCAGCTGATCTTTTTAATAGAGCATTTAATAGAGCATTTTGCTGTACTCTCCTGAAACAATTAATACATTCATAGATTTGAAAAGGACTATCAAATAATCTACTGTGATTTCATATAGATACTGTACACTTCCATGTATCTCCACCTGCATTCCAGTAACTTGTGATACACTAGTTCATACTTTCCCAAAATGCATCTGCCCTTCTTCTGAGAATATTGCTGTTCAGTACATTACATAATTTCATGTTAATTATTTTCACTCAGTCTATTCTCATTTACTTTAATGAAAATCCTCTTCAGACTTGTTCATGAAAATGGGAGGAGAATCAGTCCTCCCTGATGTCTCTGAGGATAACTTTTAATGGAGAGCAGTCAGCTTTTTGCTCTCTGGTTTTCTGCTTGGGCTTTCACAGAAAGGCATGAGAGAGGTCTATAATTTGGGGGGGGGGGCGTGTTGGGCTGCTCTGCTTTTTCATAAATTCACCAGTTCAATCCCAATCGTGAAGATTATCTTGTGTTGTTGAAAATACTCATTTAAAATGCTTGGAGTATGGAGAGAAATGCTTCTCCATCTGCTATAATTAAGAGAGTTTCCTAACCTACAGCTGAATGTGTGAGAAAATTCCTGTGCCTGAAAAATAGTGGCTGATGATGCCACATGCCATTCCTTCAGCTCCAGTTTTGTGTTAGAAGTTCAAAGAGGTAGTGTGTGTGTGTGTGTAATACCAGTGCCTCATTATAACTTCTACTGACAGAACACCATGCCACAATTCTGTCAGCTCCAAGATTAAGATATTTAATAGCGTCATTTGAGTTGTCTTACAGCAAGATTCAATCAGATTTTCATTGCATACATTGTTGGTTATCATTTGATTGGGCAATGCCTCAATGTACATTCAGTTTGGAAAAGCTGTTGCACAATGCCGTATTCCCTGTTGCTTCATGGAAACTTGGACTCCTCTTAGCTTCACTTTCTGTGAGTTATATGCTGCTGGGGAACTGTCTTTGAATCAGAAACCAGTCATGATGAGAGCATCTGTTTTATTTGTGGTTTTGGTTTTTTCTCTATTCCAGGTCCACAAACTCAACCCAGTGACACATGGTTTTCATTTATATGGTTATCAAAGCCTATTTCTTCATTCAGGGGCAGAAGCAAGAACATTTTCCTTCCTTAAGGTCCTTGTGTGCAAGTTTGGCAAATAGCTACCTTTAATTTTACTGTTATGTATTCTTTTTTCTTACCATCTGCTAACAAGATTCAACTTATATAACAATTGTTTTCACAACTTTTATCACAAGAATCACCTATAGACACAGAGACTTTCTTGCAGTCCCTATCTATTTCACACCCAGCTGTATATGAAATACCTTCAGTACATATAACCTTGGCAGCTCATGGATCCAAAAATATCCAGCTGCTTTACTGATCTAATGAGAGCTGTATTTGTAGACATGAAGAAGTACTGCCCACAAATTTTGCTAACTTTTCACAGATTCTGCTGATTCACACTGGAATGACCAAAGAGGTTCACAGAGTGGCTGTCTTCCTCGCCCTCTCCATCCGTCACTGGGGGATGGATAGGTAGTGCTCCTGCTCTTCTACTCCCATAAGTACCACTGCCTTCTCTGCTGCTGTCCATGAAGAGAAATAGCAGATCTTGGGCTCAATTTATCATATCCTCACACAGATGACCAAAGCCACCCAGATGACTTGCTTGCTAAAATATTATCCATATCCCTTCCAATGATTATAAAGGGATGTTTGGTCACTGCCTCATATTTAGGTGTCTTTGATGCTGAAAAGTTAGGCAGAGGAGACAAATCCTACCCAAGCATCCCAGCTGAGTAGACTCCAAGTGCCTGTTTATTCTTTATACTACTGCTAGCAAACTCCTGGGTGCCTCTTGTTCTGTGGGACCATGGAGCCTCTGGAGTTCACAGCCTGACTCATAGCAATTGATGAAGAGCAAGAGTCAAACCATGAGGCAAGGAGCATGGAAGGAAGGTTTCAAGTTGGTGACTGAGGCACTGTGCTGACTCCAAACCACCCTAATAGAGATTTTGCTGAAAGCAAGCTAAACAGTTGTCCTTATGAGCTTCTGCTGACCAGGCTATCATACGGAATCAATTAGGTTGGAAACGACCTCTGAGAACATCGAGTCCAAGCTTCTACTGAAGACCACCATGTCAAAAAGACCATGGCACTAAGTGCCATTTCCAGTCTTTCCTTAAAAACCTTCAGGAACAGTGACTCTACCACATTCCTGGGCAGTTCATTCCAATAACTAATCTTCCTTTTTGTGAAGAAATTCTTCCTAATATCCAACCTAAACCTCCAGTGGTGCAGCTTAAGACTGTGTCCCTTGTCCTATCACGATTGCCTGGGAGAAGAGACTGAGCCCCACCTTGCTACATCCTCCTTTCTGGTTGTAAAGAGCAACAAGATCTCCCCTGAACCTCCTCCAGGCTAAACACCTCCAGGTCTCTCAGCCTCTCTTCACAGGAAATGTGCTCAAGACTCCTCCCCAGCTCTGTTGCCTTTTTCTGGACTCTCTCCAGCACCATAATGTCCTTCTTGTACTAAGGGACACAAGACTGAACACAGGATTCAACGTGTGGCCTTGCCAGTGCTGAGTACAGAGGGAAAATCACTGCCCTGGTCCTGCTGGCCACACTATTGCTGATACAGGCCAGGGTGCACTGGCCTTCTTGGCCACCTGGGCACACTCTGTCTCACGTTCACTTGCTGCTGACCAGCACTCTCAGGTCCTTTTCCATCAGGCAGCTCTCTGGCAACTCTGCCCCAGCCTGTAGCAGTGGGTTTGGTGCAGCCAAAGTGTAGAACCCAGCGCTTGATCTTGTTGTACCTCATGCTGTTGGTCTCAACCCACCAATCCAGTCTGTTCAGATCTCTTTTCAGAGCCTGCCTTCCCCCCAGCAGACTTACACTCTGACCCAACTTGGTGTAGTCTGCAACCTTGTTCAAGATGTGTTTTGCCTCAAGGTGGCTCTATTTTGCAGTGGGCCCTGCTATGAATGGAGTGGGACTTCCTCTCCCAGTGACCAGACGGCCAGTCATGGCAGTCCATTTGATCTGTAAAATAATGCAATCACTGGTTCAGATCTGGGTGCAAGTTGTAGGTAGCAGTTCTCTCATATATAGTCTTGACCTTCTGAGGCTTTCTTTCCTCTCAAGAGTGCCACAGTGAGTATGAACATGGTGAACTAGGTTTTCCCTTGTGCCAGCATCCTTGTCATAGGTCTGTCCCTTTTGCAATCTGACTGTACTATGCAAAGAATTTCCTCTGGTTGTCACTTGCAGTGTCTCTTGTCTGAGTAAGTGATTCCTTACAATACTGGAAAATTGCCAGTAGGTCCTCAAGGGACTTGATGTTTGTGTCATCATCTGAAGATTGCTTAAATGGCCCAAATATCAACACTCGCTGCCAGCTGGTCAATTTGAAATCAGTGGGGCCTTTACATCAACAAGCATTTACTGTCTCCAATGTTTGCCCTGTGCCATGAAATGAGACACAGTTGTTTTTTTTTCCTGATTTCTTTCCCAGCTTGCATTTGTGCCCTAGCTGTGCAGTTATCATGCTACTTGCACTACACCTGTATGAATTTCTTCACTGTCACAACGTGGCAGCTTTCCTGGGTGCTGGTGGCTGGGCTGCCACGAGTGGTTGACAGGTTGGAGAGTACCTTCTGCTGTAGGCAGGAGGCAATTCTGTGAGTAAGGCAGAAGTGAAACATTCCTTGGTGTCCACCCCTGTGGTATTAACATGTTCTATGATGTATATACAAGACCATGTGCTGGGCTATGGGTGTTGGACCAGATGATCTTTCTCTACCTCCTTGGGCACTCTGTGGTTCAGTACCATGCTAATGACTGTATTATATGTCATCTGGACTTATTGATGGTCACTAATTGCTAAAAACAGAACAGAGCTGGAAAAAAACCCCAGCCATTACTTAAATATTCAGTATTCCTAACTTGAAGCCTTTGTCTGATGAAAACAAAAGCATATGCTGCTGCTCTTGCTCTGCACGTTCTGCAAAGTCAGGGTATCCCTGGCATAGATTGCTGAAGGCCAGGTTGTTTTAGTTAAAAATAAACCCAGAGCAATCATGACAGGCTTGTAAATTAATGTGGTGCATTCTCTGAGCACCAGCTCCCATCAGGGTTACTCTGGAGATCTCTCAGTGTCGTCCATCATCAGAGTCCTATCACTCTAATGATGCATTTCATATTAAAGTGGCTCCAGCTGCTGGGAAGAGATTCTGCATGCTCAAATTGTAAAAAGTATTGCTGTTATTAACCTCAGGTGTTCTCTTTCTTCTTGCCTATGGTGCCCTGGAGAATAGGCCAAATACCTTCCACAGAGAGAAATCTTATTTCATCCTTTGTCTGCATTCAAAACAAAGTGTTTTCCTTCACTGCAGTCTTTAAAACTCCATCAAGATCTTCTGATGATGTTTAAACAATGAACTGTTTTATAAAGCTGACATTCCCATCCATATTAACCTTTATTAAAAGGCTTTTAGGCTGGACTTAATGCAATCTGCCCCTGAGACAGAGGTAACCCTGTGATTGCCTTGGCCAGCAGCACCATGGGAAAAGAGCTCTGACTCAGAGTCTCACTTCAGTGGCTGGTTCTCCTTCAGTCCAAGGGGAATTCCTATATATGAACTCTTTCCCGAACATAGGTTACTTCCCTCTTCACACGGAGTCAGCACTTCTCCCTTGCAGACTTTCCTGTGTTTTCCCCCTCTTCCCCCTCTCCTGGGGTCTGTGCTCCTCTGCCCTGGTGTATGAGGCATTATATCAGTGTAAACTATTACCACTCCTTTAGACAAAAACATCTCCTCTGTACATGCAGAAGCAGGAAGTCAGACGTCTGAATAGTCTTCCCACAAATTTCAAGAATTACTCACATTCATTGTCGTCTTCTCTGGGCTGCACTGCCTGGGGCATCTGTGGGTTCAGAGAGAGCTGGGGTCACACCCACTGACTTGAGGAATAGCTGAAACCTGTTTAACCCAGGGCACACACTTGACACTAGTCACCTGCACACCCTGGATTTTGTCCCTGCCCTCCATGCCCCATGAGGTCCTGAGCTTCCTCCCAGCTCACATTTCCCACCTATCCACCACTTTTTTGGGGTAAAGGGTCTGAGGGCAGGCTTGGATTTGTTTAAAGGTACTGCCCTTGTGTTTTCTGCCTGCATGGCTGGCATTGGGTTGGCCACAGCTTGTCTGCCTTCATGGTTTAATTGCATAGTGCTCCTCTGCATGTTGGGAAAAACCCAGCTCTGCTTTGCCATAGAGGACATGAGGCCACTATCAAAATGGTCACGTGGGATGTGAGTCTGTGTTTGACCCCTGCAGGCTGATTGCATAGGAAAGCATGGATCCACATATGGGGCAGACATGCTTTTGCTCCTCACCTCCAATCATCCCTGTGTGGGGTTGGTCCTTAGAGCAGGCTTGGACCAGGACCTTTGAGTTTTGTGGAACCATTCGACTGCATGGGCTTGACTGTAAACATCTGCCTGCTCTGATCAGTTTGAATCATGCCTGCCCTCTTCTGAATTGGTCAGCAACATCAATCACCCTCTTCTGAATGCACCTGTGATGCTTCAGAAGAAATACCTCATTCAATTATTGCAGATCTTCCAGCTGCCCTTGCTGTCCCCCTACTAGTTAGTATAGGTCCAGCCACGAGGAAATCCTTGGTGGATCTGACCTGAGTTTCTACAGTGGTCTGTACCAGAGACCTTGATTACATGTAGCTGATCATGGTTCTTCAGAGGCACAGTCCCTAGCCTAGGAGGATCATCCTTTGGAGAGAAGGTTGACTTGAGGCCTGCTATGCATAAGGTAGCAGACATGTGCTGAGTAGCACGTGCTGCAGTTTGACAGCAAAGAATCATCAACTGAATGTCTCTGTGTCAGCTAAATCATAGCACTAAGAGCACTAAGTGCCATGTCCAGTCATTTCTCAAACACTTCCAGGGATGGCGACTCTACACTCCTTTGGGCACTGTGTTCCAATCCTTGACCACCCCTTCCATGGAGAAATTCCTCCTGCTGTCCAGCCTGAACCTCTTCTTTTGCAGCTTGAGTTCATTTCTTCTTGTCCTGTTGCTTGTTGCCTGGGAGAAGAGGCTGACCCCCTCCTTGCTATAGCCTCTTTTCAGTCACTTGTAGGAGCAATTGGTCTCCCCTGAACTTCCTTTCCTCCAGCCTAAACAACTCAGATTGTCTCAGCCACTCCCCATATGACTTACTCTCCAAGCAGTTTGTCTTATACATCATGGAATTAAGGCAAGAAATTCCTCAGCTCTGTCCTTCAGGCTGCCTTCCTGGAGCAATCCTGTATTTCAGACTTCTGACAAACACAGTGATGGTGGGAGTGGATGGTGGCTCAAGCTGAATCTGAACATCCTGCTGTCCCTCTGTTACCTTTTGCATGAGAAGCTGCTATAACATACATTATTTGGAATGCAAGGCATCTTTGTTCCCCATCCAATGCAATGACCCTGCCCAAGGCCAGCACACAGGCACTGACCCATGTTGTTAGAGTAATATAAGTAATAAATATGTGAAGTTTGTGAACCCACAGGATGAAAACCACATGCAGTATTTGCTACAGAACTGTTTTGATTTGAGAGATTCAGTTAAATACTGACTCAGTGGTTAGGATATGTAGGCTGGGATTACGGTGATAAACAGTTCAGCATTACATCAGTTAGTCAGAAGCAGCAATGAAAAAGGGCCCACACTATTTGTAATGCCTCCCTGATGTCATTTAATTGGAAGGATCTGGCTTGCCAGAATGCATGTTGAGATGGCCCATGCATAATCTCTGGTGGGTGGGGGCAGATTTCTACTTTTATGCCATGTTTTTGCCACAAATAATGTTATGACTTCTCTATCCTTGTCTATCAGTTATATTTTGCATAATTAAGGCTAATTATTAGGTACATATAAATCTGATTCTGGTGGGAATAAGTTGTACTTACCATATTTACTCTCTCCATGACTGACCTTTTCTGTGAAAAGCTTCAGAAAAAAGGTGTGCTTGCCCCTGGGCTGAATGGTTTGTTGTGCAGTCCAACACATTTCCAATTACTCACTAGAGTGTAAAATCTCCTGTTGACTTCAGGTCTTGAAAGAGAAGAAAGACGAAGTTGGCACAACACTCTGAGGCACATGGTGTGATTTCTGGGGTTGTGCAGGGCCACGAGTTTGACTCCTTCTCTGTCCCTCCCAACTCAAGAGGTTCCATGCTTCAAGAAAAGGAGACACATAGTTCTGGTTTACAGGCTGCCCATCACCTCACTGGCTGATACAGAAGAAGGACCTTTAGCTGCCAGCCTAGTAAGCAAGGCTAGTCTGCCAAAGACATTCTGATTGTTCATATGTCTGCTTTCCATTTCCAGCTATTAAAGAACATGAAAAGACAACTGTCAACAGTGCAAATATTTTCCTTGTTTAGTGCTGCATGTGGTCTGGGGCTGTTGGCATCACTGGGATGTTATCCCTTCAGAGGGGCTGTGGCTGGAAGAAGCTAGTGTAGTGGAAAAGAATTCCCCGTGTGATGTTGCATTTTTAAACAGTAATCCTTACACCTGATGTCTGTGAAAGAAAGTGTAGCTGTGAGGGCCACTTCTCACCAGTGCATGGCTTCCAGAATCCATGGTCAGACTGGGCCAGCAGCATTTGCCTCTCCATGAGATGAGTCTCTTGGCTATTAGGCCAGATCCGCTTGGACACAGAGGGTAAGAGGTACCACATGGCTTACATATGGCTGTCTATATGGCTAAACTTCTTTGCTGTCAGAAGCTGGGTGGTCTCACCCATGTTCCCTATTAGCAAGGATGCTTAGTGTGTGCCTAAATTATGCTCAGGCACTGCCTGAGGAAATGCTAGCTGACAATCAAGAAAACTGTAGTAGGGAGGACAGGAGCCTTTAAACTCTTCTGATGATTTCATGTTCATGTTTGAGCTATGACCTGTCCTGGGTCAGCTGCCCAACACAGGTGTAGCCTCTGAGACCCAGGATGGCCTCTTTCCTAATTCCAGCTTGCAGAATATAGCAAGAAGCTTGAAGAAGTTGGTGTTGGGTCTGCTAATCATGTCTCATGTGACTGGGGCAAGTTTTAGGGGTATGCCTTTTTGGGAAGAAGGTGGTCTCTGATGCCTGACCTATGTTTGCCTAGTCACCAAGGGGTGAAGTCTTTGCTGTACCTGGTTGAAGATGAGAAGTCTGCGTGAAGAGGAGAGGAAATGACCACATGGCTAAGGCTTTAAGCTAACTCCTATGCACATACATATTTTTACAGACTTTGGTCACACAATATCCCCAAAGTGTCTTGAAATAGAGAGTTTGGAGTGAGACAGGAATTTTTGGGACTCCATTGCTTAGTGTTTGCCATTTTTTCTGTACTTAGACATCTCCATTTCCTAGTGCTGTCTGAACACAGCAAATAACCCTCAGGTGGAAGTGACAGCTAAACCTAGGAAAGATTGAGAAATTCAGATTGGGCAAGCAAACTCCCAGTCCTCTCACCCACTCAGTTCACATTGTCTTTGAGGTGTCCTTTTCTCCTGCACATATCCACTCTCACGTGGGTTCTCTCCGTTCTTAAGGATGAGACCCCAGCTGACTTTTGTTCTAATTTAAACTGAGGTTCTGAGTATGAAAATCTGCCTTTACTTAGCCATTGGAGGTGGAAATGTGGAATTTTCATTCTATCTGATGGCCTGGTGGGTATGGATGCGTTCAGGAGAGTAGAGACAGTCTTATTGCTACTGGGTGAAGTCTTGACTGGTCTCAGTGTGCTAGCTCTGCATGACCTGGGAAGGGAGAGTCCTTGCAAGGAGTCTTCCTGCAAGGTCATGGCTGGATCTGACCTTGCAGCTCTGCCAGCCCCTGAAAGGTCCCAAGGATAGCTGGGCTGTGCCCTGGGACTGAGTGTGCTTGTGAAAGTCCTGAGCAGGCAGATCAATGCTCCTCCAGCCTGTTTCATTTACCATAATGAAGATTGTTCTGTAGGAAGAGAAGCAAGCCTCTTGCCTATTCAGGAGTTTCACAAGCGTGGTGCACTCATGTTTCTGGTGGTGGGAAAGCCCCAGAACGTGGGTTGGAGTGAAGGAACAGTGCAGGTGATTTTACAAAAGTCCTGTCTAACTCTTGGGTAAACCTGAGTTGCATGAAAATCTGATTTCCCTTGAAGGATACTATCTACATCATTCAGATATGTGATGACTACAAGGAGTGACTCATGTGTCTCTAACCACTACCCCACCTGGTATCTGAAAATGGTCTGAAACAAGAGGAGACCTGGGTACTGTTTCCTGAGAAACATGCCAAAACAAGGTGGGAAATGGGGGTGGTCTGGGCTGGGTGCAGTCAGAGTGACAGTGGCAGTGCCACACAGGCCCTTTGACATCCTCCCCTCTGCCCACCCATGTCAGTGAGTCTGCCTCTGACATACAGCACACACTGACCACATGTGTCAGAGTAAGCCAACAGAGCAGCTGGGAAGTGGCAGGATCTGAAGAAATAAAGATTTAGTTTGAACACCTAGATGGTTCATTGCACTGGCATGTGTAATATTATGGCACAGGATACCCAATCCATTATTCAGAGGAAACTGGTGTACACAGAGCCACACATGGAAGCTGTTCCTTCTGATGTCATCCAAATTGCCCATACCCAGCACAGCCCACAGTGGGCTGGATTTGGGGCCAGAGGTATTCCCAGGGACTAACATGGCAGATGTGAATAACTGAGACTGCTACAAATAAAGAGCATACTTGATCTAGAGATGTCATTTTCCCTCACCTCCCTCTTTGAACATTCTGGGGAGAAGGATGACTCTGAGCAGGAGCTGTGCAGAGCTGTAAGGTAATATGAAATTCCTGCCAAAGCTGCCTCTCATCCTTCATTGACTACAAGGGAAACTTGTGGAGACTAGCCTTCGTGATTGTTGCTCTAGGCTCCCTCCATAGTCACTGAAGAAAGACAACAACCCACCCATGAGCTGCTGTTGAATAGCCTTTGGGGACTTCATGTCTTTAGGCTGAGTATAGAGGGGAATGCTCAGTGAAGGCAACTAAGCAGGATCCTCTAAGTCGGTGGTATGAATCCTCCCTAAGATCTATTGTGGTGTCTTTGGATCTGTTTTACTCTGTAGATCATCCTCCAGATTAATTTAAGTGACTAACAGAGTTTTGCATCTCTGTGGATCTGATAGTTTCAGGCCAGTAGAGCATGACAGATACCACCACGAAGAAGAGTGGTTGTATAAAGCAGACTGTGCCTGGACGTATTCTTATTTATCTTTCAGTGCAGAAGCAAACGTTTGGGTCAGATCTTCTGGAAGAAAAATCAGAGATGTTCAAGATTCTCTATTTGTCATCCTGACAAGCAGAGCTCAGTTTTTTCATCAGTCAGGTCAATTTTCAGCCACTGAGGGATGATTTTAGGCTCCAAAGCGTGGAACAGATTGTGCTGGCTGTGTGCGTAGTGCAAACTTACTCTCACCCTAGGGGATAGTCTTGGAAGACCTCTGAAGGATTTCCAGGAGGAAATGAGACATTGTCTCTGTCTTGATTCAGCTCACATTCCAGGTCTGAAGGACATGGTGCTTGGTGTTATATCTGTGTGTTTTTTCCACCAGATTTGGGAGGTTCTTGCAAGCTGTGGGACAGCAGTATTCCTGTGTCCCGGAGATCAGCGGGGCCTGATGAAGGATGGGGAAATTTCCTTGGGTGATCCTTCATGCCTTATGTGTATTAAGTTTGATTTCACTATGTAGCCTACCCCATATATCTTGTGTTTATTTTCTGGTATGGCTCATTCCCAGAAGCCCACATGCCTGCTTGCAGTGGTTCTGCAGAAGGCAGCTCACAGACAACAGAGGAAATAGCTCTGTTGGCATGTCTTTCCTATCTCATTTCCACCTGCAAATTTTTCCCTGGTTTTAATCCCTGTGGTCTAAATTCCTTAGAATTCTCTAGAAAACCTCACCCTTTGGTACCTCCCAAGAGTTCTCACCCAGAAGTCCAAGGGTTAATATGCTCAGAGCATCACGATGGGAAGCAGCACAAGCCTGTTCATGCAGTTGACAGTGCCCTTTTATTATTGCTTCTATCTCTCCTATCAGATGTCTCACTCTTAACAGAGTTGTTATTACGATAATTAGTTAATGCAGGTTATTTTATTATTGTAGTCTTATTTGGTTTGATTGCACAGTCAGCTGACACATGTCATAAAAGCAACAAAAGCATTAAAAAGTTGCATAATTGGCAAAACTGAACCATCAGTGTTGTGGAGTTCAGAGATTTACAGAGAGAAGGAATATACAGACTCCATAGAGACACAGGTCCTTCTGTGAACTTTGGATTTCTCCTCCTGGCATTTATTAGTCAGGAAAATGATTGGCATTTCCTCTTCTGTGTTTTAATTTTCTCTGCCTGGGCTGTATTTTCTGATCTTTTCTTTAGCCTGCAGAGGAAGGCAGATCGGTCTTGTTTATCTTCGCCAGAGATTCCTCCGTTTTGGGAACCACATAGGAAATAACTTTGAATGAAGGCAGACAAGAGGCTTTAAAAAACATCTATCAAGTAATCAAGTGGGTCCATGTGTCATATTTCCTGACCATCTATTGCCTTGGTATCTGCCATTGGCACATGTCCCAGTGCTGTCAAAGTAGTACAATCCTATTTTTACTTACATCCAGTGTTCCTCTATTCAAATACTTTATCCAGCATTGTCAATGCAAAATCCTAGCAATTTTCATCTTCTTAACCTTTTGAGTTTTCCCTGTGCACCCTCCTGACATGCAAGCTCATGAAAAATGTTTCTTTCTTCAGCCCTGGTCTGAAAAGCTGCTTTTCAGCCCATCCTAGCAAGAGTGCTCTGAGACCTGACCAGTGTTGTCTTTGTTTGTGTTGGTCTTCTCTAGGCTCGGGTTGAAGCTGTGACTGGAACATTCCCCAGGGTCCTAAATTCTGCCCAATTTGCAGCCATGTCGACCTGCAAATATTTCCTCCAGTTTGAGATTTTTGGCATCCCAAGTTTCCTGGATGTGCTTACATCATCCCTGTGCGGAGGAGGACTTGGCTGTATGGCTTAGAATGTGCTCTGTATAATTGAACAAGTTCCCTCAAAAATACCCCAGCAATTTTACCAGTTCTTGTCTGGGGTTATGAGGTATGTGATGTAGCCCTGTGGGCAGGAGAGGAAAAAGCCCTCCCAAGAGGCTGCTCCTGAGCTGACTTGATAACTTTGGGGTTTGAAATAGTGGGAAAAGAAAAATCTGAAGTGAGAAACGTTGTTAAAGCAAAGACATGCACAGACACATAATAAATGATACATCTAGATTTCTTTTAGAATGTGGCTAGAGGAAATAAATCCTTAATGGAGTAAACATGCTCCAGTGGGTTACCAGCAGACAACATCCAGAGTAACTCAGTTCCAAACACGGGCACTGCTGCAGTCAGAATTTGGCCTCAGAAATTTTGGTTTGCATTTGCTGCTCTAAAAGAGGGATTTTAGATACAAGCCCTGCTGCATGCAAAGAGTGCTTGAAAGTCCCTTCACACACACTGCCTTTTCAAGGTGCACTGCTAAAGCTCAAAGCACTGAAGAGGAAGGCTCCTGACAGCTTTCCAAGGCTCTGAACTTTGGACATAATGTTTTTAGGTCATTGCTTACAAGCCAAGAGCGCCAAGAAGGGCAGACAAAGGCTGGACCTCTTCTCAGTCTCCTGGGAGGGACAATGGGTGCAGTTCACAGGCAGAGGCACACAGCTGCAGCTTGCTGGTTGGGAGGCTGCACACAGAGGAGAGATCAGAATTCAGAGCAATTAAGCACGTCGCCTGATTGTTACCGACAGATTAAAAAAACCCCTCTGCCAGCTTTACACATTTGAGGCCTCTTGTCTTTGTGAGTCAGGAGGCAGTTCCCATCGTGAGACACATGCTCTGTAGTACAGGATGATTTTTGGCAAAGTCCAGATGATTGTGAGCCAGGCGGGGCGGGGACAGCATTCCAGTTTTATAACACAATTCCATAATAGGAGACAGCATTCTTTTCATATTAATGTTCATACAATAGGAATTTTAAACTCCAGCTTTTGGGTTATATGGGGGGGAAAAGCCTCTTTTAAATGCCACAACAACTTTTTTCTATAACTCAATGAACAGGGCTGCTGGTGGGCCAGCCACGGAGAGTGCAGTGGGTATTTTGAAGGATGCTTTCATTCCAAGAAACAGCAAACTGAAAAGCACTGATGTAGTTATGCACTAGCTGGTGTCACCCTGACCTTCTCTTTGGATGGGTTAGAGGCCTTCAGTTTACCTGCTCTGGCCCCAGGGGAAATTTGTGTCACCTCTCTGCATTCTCCTTGTCAGCACAGTGAAGTACCTACCACTGCTTCTCTAAAATTATCAGACCAAAAGGTGTGTAGGCATTTCCATGCCTTTTGGTAGCAAGGGTTTTGCAGAGTGCAATGTGGGGCTTACTTCAGAACCACCCATGCCTGCAAGTACAGGAACACTTTCTACCTCACCTGTTCTGGTGGCACAGAGAGGAACCTGAGGCTTTCAAGATGTTACTCATCCCCTGACTTATATCTTGCAGTGTCTTTCTAGGCAGGTAGAAGTTCCAAAGATAAATTTCTACTATTGAGGTTATGACAAGTCTTTAAGTTTTGCACCAAAAATAACCCTGTGGTTTCAAGAACCCTTGCTGCTCTTAGCTAAAGGCTGCACTTTGTGCCCTCACTGTAACTCAGACAAATACCTTGCTGCTGGCATTGCTGTTAAAGGGGGAGGAGGATGAAGGGACTCTAGGCTTTTCTCCTTTGGGGTGTGTAGTAAGAGAAAACACTTTAAGGGCCCTAGAAGCACCTTGGACCCTCTACCAGTCTCACGGTGAAAAGGGATACTTCATTAAAACCTAGTTTTGGCCAGCCTGCTGACACCCCTTAAACTAGTGTTTGCCAGGATGCCTGGTTTTAAGCATTCCAGAGAGATGGATTATATGAAGTGTGTTTCTCACTAATGGCATGCATAACTGAGATTTCACAGGGGGCTTAGTTGAACCAGGCTGTCCAGAGCAGATAAGGGGAGTGCCACTGCTAGTCACTAGGAGTTCACATTGTCCCAACCTAAGTTATAAAATTCAGCTTTGTTATATGTGAGCAAAGACATGTGCTCTGAAATGGGCAGAAGGCTCAGAACTATTTAGAGACAAATTGGAATGCCCCAAAAAGCAGAAGAGGGTTGGCCTCCTGAGAAGTTGTTCTGTGCCTTGCCTGATCAGCCATGGGGCTGTGGGTATCAGTGAGGACTGACATGTATTGGGGATAAAATGACCCTTGGAAGAATGGAGGAGTGGAATCTGAAAACAGGAGAGGGAAAACCTCATTAAGCACACACAGGGAAGTCGGGTGAATGCCAAGAGTGACCTGGCATGTGTGTCCCCACACAATGCCAGTCTGAAAGGGGATGTTCAGTAGTGACCATTTTATAATGCTGGTTTGATATTTGGATACAGCCAAATGATAGAGAAAATGGAAATTCTCAGGGTGTAAGTGCATGCAGGAGAGTGTGGCAGTAGGGTAGTTTTTGGTTTGAAGCTTGGTGCTCTGGGTAAGCTGCAGTTTTGAAGTGTGCTAATAGAGAGGCTAATCTGCACACTTGTTCTTGACTCAGCCTTAGTGAGCTCAGGAGAATTTTTGCTTAAAGAAGAGCTTGCAGAGCAAGGGCTCTGTGAGAATTTTTCTTCCTGACAGCTTGGCTGTGTTCTTCAGAGCAAGCCTGTCTCTGGTGGCACTGAGCTTTTCCAAAGGCAGTGCATTCTCTGAGTTGAGAGTGGTAGCCCTGGCCCAGGGTGATGGCCAGCTGGGAAAAGGGGTGGCTTGAGGCCTGACGTGAGTACAACCCAATCCTTAACAAAAAGACTTCCTGCCTGAGTTGAAATGTCTTGGTGTATTTCCCTGCCTTCAAACAAGAGCTGTGTGCACTTGACGTCACTTCCCCCGGCTGCCCAGTGGATAACAGGATGAACCTGCACTGACTCTGAGGCAGATATTCCACCCTGTCACTGGTTGTTGTGCTCTACGATGGGGCAGGAGATTTTACTACCAAGGTTGTTCCTGTAGTTTATGCTCCACACACACTTTTCTCCTCTGCTCCCCAGCAGTTCTGAAGGAAGTGGCGTAGGAACTTGTGCGATGTGCTTGCAGGCACACAGCAGCAATGTGACTCATCAATAGACCGGGCTTTGGGAGCTGGTGCCTGTTACAGCGTGAAGCCAGCCTGCTTCTTCACAGAGCTCCAAAAGGCAGCTGGCTATGTCAAAAGGGCAGAGAATAAAGAGTGTAGTGTAAAATGGAGACACAATTAGGCAAAGATAAAAAGAAAAAAAAAAAAAAACACCAACCCTATAACATTTTTCATCTCTTTACTGAAAGTTCCCTCGGGTGGTGTTTGCTGAAACAAAAAAATAGTTCTGCAGCTTGCTGGTATAAAAAGGACACATAGATTTTGCAATAATGTTAGGTTATTTTTAAACATCTGAATGAACAATCATAAAGCATCTACCTTGGTATGCACCAAGTTCATCATAGGATATATCTTTATCACTTTGTAACACTGAGGAAATGGCATTTAAGTGATATCTCTATGAACCTGTTTCCTTTAAACCTTTAAGTGTTTCAGCCTCATCTTATGTCTTGTACTAAACAGTAGTCAGTGAGGAGGGAGGGGCTAATTTATTTCAAGTCATTAATCAGGAACCTTGATACAGTTTTTTATGTTTCCGAGCATTTTAAAAGGAATCTGTTTTAGCACTGTCTGCATTTTGGAACTGGGAAAATTTAGGCACTTCTTTGAAAAGACCAGTAAATATTTGGTGCCTCCGTCTGATTTCATAAAAACACAGAAAAGATGTAAAACTTGGACAATGACACCATCACTTCTGCTTATCTAGCAGGTGACAGTTCAGTAAATCCCAGTAATTTGTTTATTTTGGGTTGTACAGCTGTGCCTGTAGCTGTGGGTTGCTTTTATATCACTGGAAATCTGTACTGTTTCCACTCAACAATAGAACTTGGAATACATGGAGAAAAGTGTATGTCAGACACTTGAAAACAAATACTGTCCTCTATTTTGACATTGCTTTAAGTATTAGTATTATTCCAAAATGACCACAGGAGTCAGAAAGATGTAGATTTTGACATTTCTGATTTCACTGTATTCAGAGGTTTTTGCAAATATGATTGCATTATTTTATTTCTCTACTTTTCTTTACATTTTTTCAAAGAAGACAAATTAATGAAAGTGACTGCCCTTTTCCAGTTCCTACTTTTTACCTGCGCTGCCCACAGCTGTTTTCACATGTCATGGAATGGCAAGGTCAAGTTGTAAACACAATTGATGATGTTGCCCAGAGTTATCACCACTTGGTTATCGTTCAAGGTCATAATCTGCTTGTTCTTTATCATATAACAATACCAAGAAAATAGTGCCTGTAAGCATAAATAAGAATAACATTAATACTAATAATTCACCACACTGCAGAACCCATTGCATATTTTTCCATGTTTCCGAGCATTCATTAAAAAAACCCAAACAAACAAACAAACCTATTTCTGTTCACTTCAAAGGACAAGTGTCAGGCTGCTCTGTTTCTGGACTTGCTAGACAGTTTGCAAGACCAATGCCTTAGTGTGGTTAGTGTTCCTATGCCTTTGGTACTGACATTCAGTAGAGAAAACTCTTCAAAGTATTCAGAAATATTTTGTTGTAAGCTGTACTGAGTCTTGGTACTACCACATAATAAAAAGAGTAAGTCAGCTGCTAGGAGAAAATCTTACTCATGAGTAGTTAGTTACGTGATATGACAAATGACAAGGTTTGATACAGATTTGTCAACCAGGAATCAATCTGGTTTCTCCTTTAATTTTCAGATTTCTCAAACAATTTTCAGATTCTTTCTCTGATTATCTAATATTATATTTTGTCCATAAGCAACATTTGGTTGAGACTGGTAGACTCAGGACTTTTTTCCTCCTTTTGTTCTTAACGTAGTTAATTTTCAGTCAGTGCTCACTATGGAGGACATATCCTTTGAATAAACCTGTTTATCTTTTGTGTACTTCACAGCTTCTACTTCATTTTTATCTTCCTTGAAGGATAACTTTTTTTTCAATATCTGTTTGTCACTGGAACTGGAGAAAATTTACATTGACAAGATCTGTAATATTCCACTGGTAAGCAACTTAAACCTAGATGCTTTCCTTGGAGTGAGTGAAATGGTGTGATTATACTGTATATTTGTGTACCCTTGTGATTTATCTCCTTTTATAGTCTGCTGTTCCCTCTAGTTCCCTTGAGATAACTTAATGTTACCCACAAAGGAGCATGTCCCAGCCCATCTGCTTGTGGGGTGTGACAATGATATGCATCTGAATGATGAGTTCAGTGAAATGGGGCCCAAGGAGTCACTGTAACCCTCACACTCTTGGTATTTATTCCAGATTAATCTATGTCAGACCTACATTGATTAGTTGCTTTCCCAATGAAGGACAGGAGGACACATTCCTGACTGAACTTGGTGAATTTTCTGAGGATATTCAGAATGGACTGCCAAAAGAAATTAAGATCTCTTTTACAAGAATGAAGCCCTCAAAACATTTGAAAGGACAGGAGCAGTATGTTTTCCTTGGGCAGGTATTTTCCTTTAATTATCATGTAATTTGTTTAGACAATTTATTAAGGATGTGTTGGAAGGCAAGTTAGAAGTGAAATTATTTTCCTAGTTTAAAAACAGCTTGTTTAACATTTATTCATGCAGGGCTGGGCCTCCAGATGGTATAAATTGGCATAGATCCATTTAATTTAGTGGATCTATGCCAATTTCCAGCAGCTGAGAATCTTGTCCAGTAAGTCACTTTTAGTCCCATGGCTTAGGTTCAGTGCTAGAAAAGATGGAAAAATTCAGCCCCTGCGGTATGACAAAAATTTCTTAACTTTACTGAAATGAAACATTCTTTATCAGTGATCATCACAGAGCTGTGTGAGCACATGCACAATCTACTCAGAACAGACAAATTGCCCTTTTTTCCCATCTGCCTTTCATTCCTGGTGATGTTATAGCTAAAGGTGTGCTTCGTCTTAGGTCAACAGGACAAGTCTTGTGATAATAGCAGGGCTCTCTATGGTGAGCCTGGGAGTACAGGGGTTGTGAGTTGTGCTCCCAGAGGTACCTAAATTGGAAGTTACCAATGGAGTTATGCCACTTAGTCCATATGTGGATCTAGCCCATATGATATATTTGCTTTAGGAATTCATCCAACCATCACAGCAATTGTTACTTCATCATCTCATCTATTATTGTACATAACTTTCGACACTGATTGTGTTGTAGAGATCTATTATCAAGACAATGACATTCAGACCACAAATGTCAGACTCCTCTATGATCAAATTGGGACCCAGCACAACACTGGCATCTGGCATCTCAGAGAAACAAAACTCTGAGAGAGCAGGAGACAGAAGTCTCAACTGCTTTAGAATAATCAATAAAAAAAACCACTCTAGATTTTTGAAGTAATGTGTTTCCTCAGTAAAACCTACTGCTTTGAATGTATGGTGGGTGACCCTGGATGGTAGCTAAATATCCACTCAGCTGCTCCCTCACAGTCTTCCCAGGTGGGATGGGGGAAAGAAAATAGGAAGAAGAGAAGCAAGAAAACTCATGGATCTAAATAAAGACCCTGATTTGGGTACTGAAAAGCAAAGATGACAAACATTCAAACGTTTAAGAATTTTTCTCTGCTTCTCCTTCCTTTTTACTTTTTTCCTGTGCTCTGGTGTGGGTCCTCCATGGGCTATGGCCTGCTCACAGAGT
Source organism: Aegithalos caudatus (assembly GCA_013389925.1). Classification (NCBI taxonomy): domain Eukaryota; kingdom Metazoa; phylum Chordata; class Aves; order Passeriformes; family Aegithalidae; genus Aegithalos; species Aegithalos caudatus. The sequence goes on from WEIU01007045.1 coordinate 178,613, forward strand.
TCCTGCTGTGGCATGAGTCCTGCAGGGGCTGAAGTCCCTTTGTTGTGGAGTCTGCTAGAGCTGGCTAGGACTGGCACAAGGCAGCCCTTTGCCTTCTCCCATAGGGGCCATCCCTGCAGCACTGCCTTCCTCCTCCCCCCGGCTACCAAGATCCTGCCAAAGATGTCCAATACAATCTATAAGCTCCTTACTTAGCTGAGCAGAAGACTTAAGATGGGTCATTGTGAGGTAGGAAAAACACTACACACTTTATTTATTTACGTAGACCTTTATTGCACTACATCAAAGGTCTGTGGTAGAGTATCTTAAGAGACAGGTTATGGGGCCACTATATCCACCGTCTGACTCTGTATGTTATTTTAATTTGCCTAATGTCATGTTGCCCTACTCTGTTTCAGTCTTTCATTGAAGATTATGGGGATTCCAGAGATTGTGTAGAACCAAGCAGAAGAACACACAGCTGTCTTTAGAAGTGGAGTCATGGAAGTAGCAGTGTTCAAACCAAACATCTCCAGGGCAAGGCCATAGCAACACATAATTTTAATTTGTTAACCATAATGCTGGAATGAAAAAAAAAATCTTAAAACCTTTTTCCACCTTCATCCCCATGACCAAAAATCGCCACCATTTCAATGACGTTAATCTGCTCGGTCATTAAGCTGTTGAATGAGTAGATTTTATTTCTCTCAGCTTATTTTCTACTCCTCTTCCAGCTTTAATAGCTATCTGCTTAATATGAGAGTTGTTCCATTTCATTACCTTCCTCCTGTTTTTTTTCTTGAGGTGGAACTAATGCAATGCAAATTGTGATGCCTGTCTCTGATTTTTCTATTAAGCAACTTAGGATTCTGTACAGCCTGTGTTGTTGACTGCAGAGCTAGAAATATATTTAAATTTATGATGAAATCTTGGAGTTTGTAGTATATCAAGTTTGGTGGATTTTTTTTCAAACAAGTAATAATATTCAATGATATTCAAGACTTTGATGGAGGCCTTTTCTGCAAAGTATGTTGTACACACATTTCAGTTCTTTTATTTCCACCTGATGCAATTCCATAGCAGCTGCCATATAAAATTTATGGCATAGAGCTAAGCACAGCACAAGCTCAGCTGGGCACTAAAGCTACAACAGTGCAATGTGAACAAGTTCACAGACGCTGCTGAACTGTGGTCTGGGGTTGGTGAAACCAAAAGTAGGAAATGGTTGACTGAGTTGTATCACACCAGAAGCACTGGGAAGGTAACTATTGGCAGACACTGCTGCTTGGAGAGCTAGAGTTACTTCAGCAGTCAGAGAAATTTTACTCTTCAAGTAAAGAGGAAATAATTTTTGGATTAAGCTCTGCAACATGTGTGTATGCTCTTCTGAGTACATAGTCTGTGCTGGACATGCTGCAGATTGCTGCTTTTGAAAACTATGAGTGAGCTATAGTGTGCATCTCCACTAAGGCTTTGGAGGTGTTTCTTCCCCATTTTTGCTTTTATTTCACTGTATAAAATTTAAAGGAATTTTCTAGCCTGTTCTGTTCAATGACCTGATCAGTCATATTAAAGGTATGACTCCTTTCACCTCTGTCTTAAAAACAGAGTTTCTTTACCCTAGTATTTTGAAAGAGGGCATGTCCTGCAGTCATATTTTTTGATGGTTAGAAACTTTATTATCAAGTGACATTTGCAGTGTGTGCATAGCCAGCCTCTCTCCATTTACAAATCAGTTACTCTTTCCCTGCAGCAAATGCCAAAATATAAGATGTTTTCCCTTGAGAAGTTTCTACCCCAGTCCACTTTTGCTTTAATGCTGGGCAAAACTCTGCCCAATCTACAGTAGTGGTGATCTTTCTGGTAGCCATAGAAGAGACTCATGTAGTTTTATAGTCACATCTGGGCTGTCTTCTCCTAAATGAAGCACCAGCTGCCTTTTTTTTGGTTTTGTACTGTTTTAATATTTTCTGCTGGCTTAGCTCATCTCAAAACTTGGCAATTCCTGTCCTTTCCCCGTACTCTGTCTGCTGAGAACTTGCTTTGCTGATTGATCATTTTTCTTTTGTTTTCCCTGTAGCCTTCTCCTTATATGTTGCAGAGGAATGGCTTCACCAGTTAAGATGTCTAAACCTCTCCTAAAAGTTGATTTCCTTCCTTGGAATATGGCCATCCTCACCCGGATGAAACCTGAACTCCACTACTAGAATATTCCCCTCATCCTTAGATAGAGATGCCTGTCAGAAAATGAATAGAAGTCACCATTTTAGGAAAGGGAAACTCTAAGGATGTTTGGAAATATAGAAGAAACAAAATGTGTAGAATCCAGGAATTTGCAATGCAGTAACAAACATTATTCAGGTTACTATTTCCTGGAAGTAAGTTTTGGCTTTGCAGCAAGGCCTGTAGGAAATGCTACAGAAGTGTTAGACCATGAACATATCTGGTAACTGTGTCTGAAAGGAAACCCTCAAGGCAAACCTGACTTGTAAATACCCTGTGATGCTGAAGAGAACCTCAAATAATTTTCATGATTCAGGAAATATCAGAGGATACAGATGTTACGTGAATGAATTTGTTGAGTGCAAGGAAGGAGGATGAGCCTGATTCTTGAATGGGAAATCCACTTCATCAGAAGAGAAATAATTATGAGAAAAACCCTTAAGAAAACATATCTATTCTTTTGCTGACTTCAGGGAAAAATATATATAATCAATATCTATCTATATATCTCAGTTTAAAATATCTCAGTCTTACATGTCAATGACATAGTCAACTTCCAGAGAAACTCAGAGGAGTTCTATAAGAACTGAGATGGTCAAACTCATAATCTCCAAACAGTAATGCAGTGTGATTCTTTTCTTAGAAGAACATGTCTAAAGGCTTTTGTTAGGGTAAATGAATGGGTGGTCTGGGAAAGCTGAATTTGTTTCACCCTGGAGTTGTGTTAGAGATCATTGCATGTTTCCTTGTTGTGAGGATGAAAAGCCTGTGCAATATATGAAATTCAAAGCTGTGTGAGCAGAAAAAACACAAGAGGAAAAGCATCAGCAGACTATTTTCCTATTTGGATTATGTATTTCTTCAATATCATTTCAACACTTAAGAGATGATCCAGATGCAATCTTTGGCTGAGAAATTTCACATACAGACTGATGTGGAGAGGCTTTCTATTTTGAAGCGGCTTGTTTACCCTTTCTCCTAATGTCCACCACTGGCTATTCTCAGATGTTTGCCAAATTCACTCTTTGCCTGGCCAAGTGCAGCTGTTCTGATACTGCATTCTCAACATTCTTTGAGGATGGATGTCTGCAGACTTGGTCTGCGTGAGGAGTTATAATGCCTCTTAGAAGGAGCATTTTCAACATCTGCAGAAAGCCAGCTCAGCCATGAATTGTACTGCCTATGGCTCCCAAACGGCAGGATTACATTTTGGAAGTGGAGCTTGCAAGATGGGAATGTGGAAGTCCTTCTACAGAGTCCAAACTCAAGAGTCAGACAGCTTTTAAGGGACAATGAGAGAAAGCAGTCTAAGGAGAGCTGGAGAAATGCACCTGATGCCTTACAAACTATATATAGTGCCTCATGACCCAGATCTTTTTGGCTTATGTTACAGGCCAACACTGAATCCTCTCAGGACTCGTTTGTACTGAAAGGACATGTAACACAGGAGTTTTAAACCAGTACAATATACTGTGGCAATCAGTGTAGGAAGCTACTTTTGTGCATGAATGATTAGTTTGACAAGCTCTGACTCATGCTAAAACCACTGGGAATACTTGGAGAAGTAACAGGTTGCTAGCATGGGCAAAGATTTTGAAATTTGCATCTACTGCCCCCTAACTTTGTACTTGTCTGGGATAATTTTTACGAGTCATTGCTGGTTTTACTAGTCATGAATACTGTGGTTCCACCCAAAAAACTCATGCCACTTAATTGTTATGTCAACAATTTGTAATTCAGATATCACATATATGTGTGTATATACATATATATGTACAAATACAACATGTGTTTAAGATAGCTATTTAAAATAAATTACTGAGGCATACTGAGCTATATAAAAAACCCCAAACTCTAGCATTTTTGCTAGCTTCCCACATATTTCATTGTTTTAATACTTTTTGAATAGATTTCTGATCCATATTGATTGAAAAACATGTGAGCAAATTGGGTCAAGTCTTTGCTGAAATATTGTCAGGGCAAAATATGTAAGGCATTTAATTCTATTAGAATTCACAATGGTTTTTTAACCATATTTGAAGGAGTGGGATTTTTTTTTCCCAGCTGAACCACAGGTGTGTCAGTGATGCTGTATACCTGACATGGAAGGCAGACACCAGATACCTGACAACAGTGCTCTGACTCTCCAGCACAAGTATCTCATTGATGTTTCCCTTTAGTTTGGAATAAAGCTGGTTTTAAAAATCTGGCTCTGGTATGAAAATTATCCTATCTGATGCTTGATGTTGAAAGAACATAATCAAGCCTGCCAATTCACACTACAGTGAAAAAATAGAGATTATTTGAAGTTCAAAGCAATGGACATAAAACTATGGTTTGTATGTTGATGTTTCCATGACTTTTGACCTCAACAACAGGTGACACCCTGTGAGACATGCCAGGACAATATCACTGTCCTAATTAAATGCTGCAATTTTACTTTGAGAGAATTTTTGTATTATGATTTAACTTTAAAAAATCCAGATAGAGGAAATTACTAGAGGCAGGTTATGATTTTAATCATGTAGGGCATATATATTTGTACCTTAGTATGACCAAGTGACCAACACAACAAAAACCACATTTTATAGATACTCTGCTTACTGAGGATGCTACAGTAGTATTGCAGTGCTGCTTCCTTGGCAAGTCTCTGAAGTGGAGGTGTGCTGCTGTACAGAGAGATCTCAAACCCAAGTCTTTAAAGCTAGAGAGACACTTGGTTTCCATTAAAAAAAATCCCTGGCTTGAGAGGGAATTAAGCCCCGAGTACCTCTGAGAATTTACACTCAAGGGACTTATCCAAAGTCGCAAAGGAAAGCAGAGGCAAAGCAAAGGCCTCTTACATCACTGTTTTGTGCTCCAAGTAGCACTCACCTTCTTGTTCAGTAACAAGAGCATCTCCATGCAGTTCAGTCCCAGCATCATGAAGGGCTTGACAAGTAAGCTGTTTGATGGGAACAAACAATCCTAAAATTAAAGACCAGAAATATGCAAAAAAGCAGAGCATAAGGGTAAATGTAAATTCACTTGTAAGGCTAGTAATCTTAGTGAAAAATCATGGGTCATTACACTTTTCCCATCTGCTCTTTTTTAAACCTGTTAACTTCTAGTCTCATCACACAGAAGAGAGAAGTAACCATTGCCCTTGCTATTCATTACAATTTTTGCCTCTACCTTTCTGGCAGAAAAGAAAGAACTGTAGAAGTTGTGTCTCATAGGTATGAATGGCCTGGTTTCAGATTACAGACCCTCATTCTCATTCTGCCTTTCTCTGCTTACAAATTCTCTATCTGGTATTGTCTTCTCATAAATGTGCTTATGCACCAACAAAATCGCCTCTCAGTCTACTCTTAGAGAACCTAAACAGGTAGATCTTGCTAAGACTTTTACTGTAAGACACTTCCTCCAATCCTTGAACAATTTTTCGCTCTCCCATCAATGTCATCTACAAACTTTGCCAGAAGCAGTTCTGTATTAGACCTTAGATTATTGTTAGAATGCTGCAGAACATTCTATCTGTCATCCACCTGTGCAGGAACATGTATTCAATGATCAACATCCATCTCTATTCAAGACTGCTTCAGAATTTCCCTCCACTAATCCTTTGCCCATTTATCATCACTTTGTTCATATTACTGTAGAATAGTTTAGCTTGGAAGAGATTTCTGGAGATCACCTAATCTAACCCACACTCAAAACAAGGCCAGCTTTAAAGTTAGAGCCAGCTATTGTGCAGTGCTACTCTTTAAAGAGTGTGTTGTGCTAAGTCAAACACATTATGGTCTACTCTATTTTACCTTCACCAACCAAACAATGCTTCAGTGAGGATATGAACTCTGAAGTTCCTTCCATACCTATTTTTCTGTGTTTCTAATGACCTGAAAGTTGTTTGACAAAACCTATTCTCCATCATCTAGCGGACTGACATTTATTGTATTTCCCATTGACTGAACCTCATAGCAACAAGTAAACAGGAAACTATTTGGTGGGAAAATTTGCACTCATTTAGAAACAAAGGACTTTTTGCACTGCATACTCTTCTCTTGTTTCCCTCCCTTTTCCATGATAATTGTGTTGTTTCTATTAGTATTTCCTTCCCCTTGTAACTCTTAAACTTCTTACTGTTTTTATTTCTTCAGTGCTCTCTTTGGGGATCTCAGGAGTGAGCTTACACGACTAATGTTCACAATGCACAGTCTATGCTACGTGTTAGCTCTAGAGCCACAGGTGTTTTAGCTATATACATAGAACATACACTGCACTTTCTGTTCTTGAGAAGTTATACTTAGTCTTGGAGGGAAAGTTAGTTTGGGGGGAAACCAGTGCAGAATCATCCTCATGATCAGAGTCCAAGCAATGTCACAAAGTGAGATGTGCTGATGAAAAGTTTTTTCCATACAGCTGGGTATATTAATTTTTTGTGCTCCATCCCATAAACACTGTTTTCAGATCTCAGGCTTTTTTTGAATGTGTGTAAACTGAACTTTAGTTTAATAGATCAGTTGACTACTACTGTTGTGACCTACAGTGAGGGAGACTCCAAAAGTGTGGAGATACGTGGGAGCCCTGCAGAGCTACACCTGATGGTACTTCATCTAGAAACAACTTGTATGATCTGACTTAGAACAGCTACAGTGAGCAAAGTACCACAAAGTGGAAGAAAAGGCATCAGAGATGTAAGAAGGACCCACAATTCCTCAGGTACTCTGCCTGAAATCTTTGGCTTATGCCTGTGCTTAGAAATTCTATGGGATAGGGCCTGTTCTCTGGCAAGACTAAGTGGCACAGCATGGCTCACCTCTCCTCAAATCCCTTCTTTTCATCTGGGAACAGTCTGGTTTTATCCCTACTGCCTGGTGGGCACAGAAGCAATTCCCTAGTCCTAGTTCCTGTCTGACTAAAATATTAATTAGCAACCATTATGTGGTCCCCCTTAGTGGCTAATGAGACAAGAGGTTACTCTGATCCTTATGGTCTTTATCCTCTGCCTTTGAAGCTGGAAATGCCACTTGGTAGCCATCCTTTCCACCCTACAGATTTGTGATCCAGCTGAGGTGTGAATTTCTGTGGCCTTTTGGTTCTTCAGAAATCTTCACTTAGGAGAATGTCCTTTTTTGGAATATGTATGAAGGACCCATGAACGCATTAAGTGGGTTAATTTATACAAGTACACATGGAACCTATGCATCCTATAAAGGGCTTATTTTGCCCTTTCTGGTTCTGTTTCTAGTCTACAATAAAGCAGATTGATTCCTTTTCACATCCCCTTTTCTAAAAGGTTGTTTCTTTTTGCAATCATCCCCATCTTCTTTCATTCCAGATGATCAGTGAGAAAAAAACCCAGGTAGTTGCCCAACTTTTAAGTTAAATAATTGTATCATTCTCTTCAATAATATTCTTAAATTACATTACGAGTACTCAGAGAAAAGGATTAAGGTAGATGAGCTTGGAGCAGAGGGACCAAGAAGATGAAAAGCTGGAACTGTTTTTTGATGACCATTGCAGTTACAACTTTGTTTCCAATCATTATTGCAAATTTGGTAGATTTTTAAGTGCTAGGTCTGACCTGTGCTATTCACTTGATTCAGTCAAGGAATGTAGAAAAGATTGAGTAGATTCCCATCTGCTGTTGGTTCTGACATTAAGCAAATTGTTTCATATACCAAAACCTTCCAGCAGTGTTAGTAGAGATTAGTCAGACTCCAGCTTATGTTTTTAGCTTTGAAACAGGGTCCAAAATGTTGTTACAGTCTTTTGAATATCTGTGGTAAGGACAAAAGCTTGTCATCGTGGTACACCAATGGAAGCAGCTGATAGAGTCTGTGCCTGGTAACAATCAGAAAAAAAGCTGTAATCATACAGCTAAAGGGGAAAAAAATGCTTGTTGCTCAGAAGTGGTAGGCTTTCTCCTCGTGGTTGTATAGCAGAATTTCTATTAGCACAGCGCTATTCATTTGTTACCTCCAAAAGCAAGAGCAAGCAAGTTTAGACTTGAATTTCTTTCATTTTATATAGGCCAGAGGCACAGTATTACTGGAAGCTTTTTTAATGCTAGATGTGCCACAAGGATGTGAGGCATGAGAAAGCGTGTGTTTTGGAAGGCTGTAGCTGAGCTGGGTAAGGGCCACTGGCCAGCTTCCTTTTCACACCAAAAGTGCAGCTGGCTTGTCATACAGACCTAAGGCCAGCTACAGATTCAAGCTACTAATAATATGTTATTTTTCTCCTTCAGGCCCCTTTACAGCTTTAATTAAATTGTACTTGCATTTGCAAAGTTTCGCTTCCCAGCATGTGCAGTTTTGTCCATTCAAATGCTTTTATGCTAGTATAAAAATTACAGATCTGCCTTACTACACTCGTTAAGGCATGGGCCCAAAGCTCATCTCAGGCAACTACTTGGAGTTAGCACAGCCACAGAAGTCTTCAACCCAGAGATGGTTTGACCAACAGAAAAAGATGGGAAGGACAAAAGAGGGGAAAGTAGACTAAGGTTACAATAACTTCTCTTTCAGGTTCATAAAAGAAAGAAATAACAGACCATAAATGATAGGATAAATGGACCATCAATTACAATATCTTTCAGTCTCTCTTCAATCACAGTCTACCCCACAGAGCTTCTAAAAATTTTGGCCTGTGTCAAAATATCTTATCTCTTATAGAAATGATGCTGAGTTTCCACTTCCATTATCATTCAAACATTGGTCACAGGATGAAGTGACCAAATTGTTTACCTTTGGATGCACATAGAACACAATTGGATTGCAATGAATTTCAGGAACTGGAAACCAGAGTGTATTTGAGGTGAGTGACCTAGAAACAAACTTGATATCTCGTTACTGTAAGCCACCCAGTATGATTTACTTAGTGGGACAATTTGTGGCCCATCCTGCTTTCAGAAACTGCCAAATTCTAATAGTTTTTGACACTGACCTGTGAAATGTTTAGCTGATATTTTAAAGGAGGAATATGACTAAAATTGTAGAGAACTCTTTAATTACATGGGATTATTCTTAACATGTACTAAATTTTCCATAACCTCAGACTTTAGGACTCAGCATTTCTGATTTCAGTAGTCTGCAGTCAGATAATGTGATGTCTCTGAGCAGGAGAGATAAATTTAGATCTGAAACAAATGACATACACTGTAATGAGGTGCAGGCAAGGTAAGGGATCATCAGCAATGAGTTATTTAGATGGTGAACTGAAGTTTATCCAGGAAAGATGTGGCAAAACTATGGGTTTGAGGATAGATACTCCTGTATTTTAGGGAAATCACAAACAAGTGTTCTATTGCAGATAATGTTGAAAATGGCTGGTAAGCCATTTTCAAAAGATCATTGTGTAAGTGGCAAGGATGTGGCAGAGCTAAAGGAACCTGGCAGTTCCATGTTGAAAGAAGGCATGGCAAAGAAAGCTATTTACTTTGCAGATCTGCAAGAATATTTTAATAGAAGAACTATGCAAATACACTTCCAAATAGGATAAATTATTTTAAAATTGTGTTAGGCCCCCCCAAAAAATTACTATTGAGAATCAAATGGCTGGTGCTCGTAAGAGATGGACAAGTCAGTACTGATCATGAGATACCTGTTGTGTTCTTCAGTGCTGAAGAAAGGGAAGGAAAGAAGTCCTAAATTTTAATATTTTTTAGAAATATATTTCATATTCACTTATTTTTCCTACCTGTGTTTGGTATAATTATCAATTGTCTTAATACTCATAAATTTCTGTTATTTTTAGCTTAGTGTTACGGGCATTATGCATGTATTATATTAAGTGACATTACTAATCTGGCCAAGAAGCTACATTGTCCCCTACCAGATGAATTTTCAAATAATATGGAGGCAATCATTACTAAGATATGCCTCTGGCCTATCTGAAATCTGAGATAAAAGGTCACGTCAAAAATGTCATTCTTCAGAGAAGTAATAATTTGAGAACTTCTGTAATGACTGCTGTCTCAGTTGAGTAACAAAGCTGAAAACTGAGCAGCCAGCCTCCCCCTTCCTTCTGTGCTGGGTGGTGTCATTAGCTGACTTTCAGAAGTGACACAGAAAGTGAAGAACCACCTATCTACTATCAGAAGGTTTCCCCTGCAAGAGCTCATGCAGAAAGCACTCCGGGTGACTATTAGATGATTCACCAGTTATCGCTATCTGAGTCACGCATCCCGCTGAGTGGGTGAGGCTGTGAACTCCTTTGTCTTCTGACATGCTGATTTGCCATGATCAAAATTTACTGTGTGGCACCGAGTTGTCACAAAGCTGTGCCAGGAAGGGATGTGGCAGAAGGTCTGAGGAACAAAGTTCATCATGGATGAATTGTTTAAAGGCAGGGACCTGGAGGTGAATCTGTGCTTTTTTGGAGCTGACTGGCCATTTGCCTGCAACGCTCAGTGCTTTTGGCACACTTGGCTGTGGTGGTGGCAGTGAAGAGCTTGGTACAGGTGTGACTCTGAGAACACCTGATGGAGAGCTTCTTACACCTAAATACAACATAACCAATTTTATTCTCGAAAAAAGGAGGTTGGACTGCCTCTGTTTATCCTGAAAATGGG
>WEIU01007045.1:198656-259278 GCA_013389925.1 Aegithalos caudatus
TTTTTTTTTTTTTAAGTACATTTGTATTATCACCTGAAACATTGCATTTGGAACTGAGGCGGTAAGAAAGGGTGCTGAAAGGAAAACATACACCACCAGTAGCTGAACAAAGCTTTCCACTGAAAAATAAAAGCTTTACCATTAGAGAGAACTGAAGACCTTCGGCATTTTTAAATTTTAAATTGACATAATTTTATAGAATAGTAAGCATACTGTGGAACAATGAGAAGTTTTAAGGAAAAAAATTTGGTTAGTGCCTGAATTGTGTATGGAGCTTGCTCAACTGAAGCCATGGGTAGAGAAACAATGTACAGCGCTTGGGAGTGACTTCTTCCACAGTTATAGCAAAATAAAATAAATCAACCTCCTGAGAAAACAAGGTTTGTCAATTTCTTTGTCCAAAGATTGGCCTGAGGCTGCAAGAAGTGTTTGGGCAGCAGCAAATTAGTAATAGGCACAGAGTTGTTATACACACCATTAGAGAAAAGAGGGTCAGGAACTGATCCTGGACCCAAAGCCAAACAGTATGTACTGGTCTGCATCTATATCAGCCAGGGCCAGCCTTCTCCATGGCAGATGTGTCTTGGGGAGGACTGGCTGAAACTGCCCAAAGCAAAGTCAGGGAAAGCAGGCAGCTGAACTGTATGGCCAATGACTGACACTTTTAAAATATACACTGATATACACAGAAAACTACTGGCCTTTTTTTTTTTTTTAATTTAGAGTTAGTGATGTATTCAGAGGTGGTATCACCATCAGCCTCAGGTGGATCACCTGAAACCATAGAAGGAGCTGGAAATTTTGAAATGTATCTTTTGAAATGTATTGCAATTTAGATTCAGACACTCAGTCACTGAGGCATTAATACACCACAAACACAATAAAGAAATACCTCTGTAGCCCAGGTTGCATTCCCCTATGTCCTTCCTGAATTTTCATCTGTGGATGTGAACTCTGACAGAATTCTTCATGTGCTTGCATTTCCTTCATGAATGAGGATGAATCCACAAGCTTTTAGAGAAGGCTGATGTTATAGCTGAACAACCATAGTCACACTTGGTAGACAGTGCTGGCTCCTTCTCTAAAAACCTGTGCCAAAGGACATCTTCATATGCCCATTCTTCCATTCAATATGGAACAATGTATTTAAAACATACAGTGTTACAATAGTTAATTAGAGTTTATGGCATTCTCATGAAAAGCAAGAAATTATGATAAATACATGAATAATGACCTGGGAATGGATCAACTGTTTTATCATAAATGAATGTCAATGAAGTGTAATTTTCTGCTTTAGGAGGATTCCTGCACCTGGTAATACCCTTAATAAACATTAATTAAAAGGTTAATCTGTTGTAGAAATTGCTTTTCTCTGAAGCCACCTGAAATCAATTTGAACCCAATTACAAGTGGTTATCTATTGTTTATGTGGTTAAAGATTAGAGAATACATTTCTGCTTGTCAGGAGCCATCAGTGCAGGTTTTGAATGTCATGATCAGGGGTGATTCTGAATATTTGAATGCACTTTAATGAGCATAGAAAAACTATTAGAAAATGTAATCAGTCATATTTGATGATGACTTGACCTTGGAACTTTGATAACAAGGGGTCTAATCATTTTGGTCTTAAGTACCAACAGGATTTGCTCTTGAAATCAATTGACCATTGCTTGCTTACTGAGAGGGTAATCTTCCGTTAGCAAAAAAAAAGTATAAATTGCAAAAATACAGCAACTTATATAAGTAGGTTCAGAAAAAACTCTCTCTCACAGACTTAGGAAATATGAGATGCAGCTGAAAAGTGATCAAAGATAATACTCTTCAAAGACATTTGGAGACAAGCATCACTTAGTAATTCAGAAAGTTCTGCTCTGCACATCTACTGAAGACTGAGCTGCAAACCATCCTGCAACAGCAAGGTGTGTGTGTTGCCTTATTTTCATGGAAAAGTGTTTGAGGTTGATAAATACATAATTTACATCCATTTGCATCCATTTGCATCCCAAGTTGATTGAAACTTGCTCTTCCTGCTGGACAGGAAGACCTGCACTTTCACACATAAGGCATCTGGGTACAGGAGCCAGTGGAAGTAATAAAGGACCAAGGTCTTACTGCCTTTTCCCACAAAGGATGGGAAGAAACTTGTACCTCACTTAAAAGTTATGTCCATATTTCTCATAGATTTTCGCAGAATTACTTACCCTCTAGGGCCTTCACTGTCCTTTTCTGGACTTGTTCCAGCACCTCAATGTCCTTCCTGAATTGAAGGGCCCAGAACTGGACACAATACTCATGGTGTGGCCTCACTGCTGAGTACAGGGGAAAAATCACTTCCAGAACAAATGGGTGCTTGAGCTTGGTTGTAGTTTCACCCAGTTGAATAACCAGGCTGAAGCCAGAGTATGCACATGTTTAAGCACAGAACTTATGCCAAGTGATTTTGGATGTTGAAGATTGAGGCATCTCTTCCATCATCAATGGAGGGAGAGGGAGGAGGGGAGAGAGAGAGAGAGAGAGTTGCAACTTGAGAAAACACTTCTCTTATCCAAAGATAGGCATTAAATACAACTGGAAGCAATTTCCCTCTGGAAGGATTGAATTTTTCTCTTCATTAACAACAAAAAGAATCTAGAGGAAAGAACTTAGGATTTGGCTGACTGTGGGTGAGATTTTTAGCACTTAGATTCATATACATAGCAAATTCCAGCCCTTCTGTATTCACTGAATTCTGTTTTTAGGACGATGATTTTTGAGAAGCCAACAGAATTAATTTAGGCATATGAACTTAAGCAATAGATCATCTCAGGTATTTCCACCAGGATGTCCTATCATAATGAAAGAGTCTCAAAATAAATGACTGCCCACTTGGATGGAAGAATTTCTGCATGTAATCAGCAACAAAATACTCAAACATACACATTTGAACTCTCACAATGACCTGGTGTAGTTAGTGGTAAAATGCAGGCATGTCATGGCAGCTAAAACACACCTTCATCACATTTGTGATAAGGCAAAGAGGATTTCAAAAGTAAAATCTTATTTTAAAATCCCCTCATCCAGTCTTAAAAGCTCTTCCTCCAAGCCTCTGAACACATAGAAAGGAAATTTTCTTTATAGGCATAATGATGCATTTCTTTGTGGTATATTTTGTGTCATTTGATAACATTTGTAATATCCAATTAGATTCTTAACCAGAGAAATTATGACTGGTAGTTTCAGAGAAAGTGAAATTTGGAAAAAATCATAATCAGCTTGTTGATGGTAAAATTTTCTATTCTATGATCCAAAATGCTGTTTCCATTAAATCAGGCCATATAAAGCTTCTAGCATAGATAGTAGAAGGTGGGAATTGAATGAAATAATTATGAATGACTTGGGTAATTTTATTTATTTATATGTAAAATGGAGATGTCCTTTGAAATTAGCAGTTTGACAGACAACCTCAATGAGTACATTTCAACAACACAAGTAAGTACAGACAAGTAAGTAAGTACAGACTGTACCTTGTTCAAGCTGGGCAAGCACCAACAGCACCTGAGAAGATGGGTGGAAAAAAATCCGACCATTTCATTTCTCACTGTGAATTTCCAGTTCAAAGTGTCAAAGAGCTATGCAATGATTTTGTGGAAAAGTATTGTAATTCAGTTCACACAATGTTCTGTAGGTGTAAAATGTTGGCTGTAAGTCCATTGACAGTTACAAGAGAAACTTACCCTCTGGCACGTGCTTGTTCATGGGAGCCACCCTGGTGGTATGTCCCTGGCTGTGGTCCAGCACAAGGGCTGGGAGGACTGGTCGCTCTGGGTTTTGGTGAGAAAAGTGTCTTCTTTTGATTAAGCCTCAGCAAATTATCTAAAGAATGAAAATGAAATCTAGGGAGGAGTTACCTGCTCTCTTTGTCAATGTATAACAGATCCATCCATCAAGGTCCATTCCATTTTAGACCTCGGGGCTGTCGTGTGCAACTCCCAGTTTCAGTTCCACCTGATGTCTTTTAGTTTAGTATGAAATAAATTGGTATTTTCTTGTGTGTGGGTACCTTGATATCATTGCCCAGCTACCCTCACACTGCACACTATAATGCAGGTTTTTATTTGGCTTTACAATATCACTGGGCTGTTAAAGAGCAAGTTGACATTTTCCATGTCAAGTGTCAGTCTGTGATATTGCTACCCTGTTCCAAGGACTTCTGAGAGTTTAAGGGAAGATTCTGTATTACATCTTGGTTAACTTTCTGAAGTGCTTGTATTCCCATAAGACATGGGGAAAAGGTTTGAAATTTTTTTGGTGCCTCTGAAGCAGAAATATACATTTGCTGTGCCCAGGATAATCTGCACCAAATCTGGACAAGTTGCAAAGCTTTGAAAAATGATTTGTAGACTGCTGGCAGCAAAGGACTCTTGACCACACAGGGTGTGTATCCCTATGGAAGGAGGGGTGGAACACACACTTCCCTGCAGTCATGGGCACAGGATGTGCTAGGCTCATCATAGATCTCTGGGTGTTTCCTGCCTTCTTTTGGTGTGCACCGTTCTCCTCTCCATTTGCTGACTCTGAAGAACTGAGGGAGAGGGGTGTGTGGAGGGGAGGGCAAAAGGAACCTGAGATGAACAAGGGAGAAAATCAGCACATTGGCTGAGGGCTGAGAGAAATCAGAAGGGAGGAGAAGACAAGCCTGAAACAGCAACAGACAGGCTGAAGGTGATGGGGAAAGACAAAAAGAAACAAGCCTGAAGAGACTCAGGCAGAATACTGCTGGCTTTGTAGTGGTGTTGGGATGAGACCCCCAAAGCCTTGGTACCACCATTCTCCTGCAATCAGCAATTGTCTGCAGAACACACTGGACAGGTGCTGCCTTTCCAACAGTGTGAGCTCTTGAAAGGCACAACAACCTTCCATGGCTTCCTACCAGCACTCAAGGCAGGGCTCTGGGTGGGAAAATAAGAGGTCTCACTCATCCTGGCCAACATGGACAGAGAGTGCTCTAGGCTGAAATTTGCCTGTTCTGTCTGCTTCTGCCCTTCTTGACTGAGAAATACTGACACACAAAATGTCCTGAAAGAGCATTTATTCAGGCCATAAAGTCAAGCATTTCACTGGTAGAAAATGCTGCAAACACAGTTGCTGAGCAACTATAGGCCTGAACCTTAATTAGTGCACACACCTTAGGAGCCAATTAATTGGCTGAGCAGCCCTGAGCATGTTTTATACAGATTCCTTGGACCTCAGCCCAGCTGTTACCCAAGAGAGGTATGCACAGAGCACTCGGCCATAGACTTGTTCTAGCAGACCAACCTGTGCAGAGTGTGCAGGGAAGGGTTTATCCCACCACACACATTTCAGTGCCAGTCACACAGCTTCTGCTAAAATGCAGTGCTGTATAGGAAGTTGTCTTTTTTTACGTTTTCTGAAGAATCCAGGTCATAAGCAGATTTGTTGTCACAACAAACCCCTCTGAAAAGTGTTTGGTTCTCTTGCCATGAGAAGACCCTGGCCTTTAGCTAATTGGCTGACATCCCTTCCTGCTCCTCCTGCCATGCCAGCAACAGGTAAAGGTTTGGTAGAAGTGGGGCTGATCGTGTGGTATTTCACTAAATCTTCAGCCAAGGGTTTCCCAGCAGTAGCTGGGTGAACTCGGCATGACCTTAAGGGATGTCTGCAGAGCCAGGGGTGCTGTCACACCCACGGTGCAGAATGTACTGAAGCAGATCATTGTCACAATACTTAGCACCCACCTAGGTCAATGTACAGTGTAAGTGCACTTGGAGGTGAATGGAAGACTGGAACTGGCAGATAAGAAGCTAAGATCTGATGTGCAGGGGTCCTTCCCCATGGATAGGAATCTGACTTGGTCTCTCTAACGTTTGCATAATTTACCACGGTGATTAATCCAGATTTCCCTGCATCTTCAGAAGGCTTTTCCTGCTTTCCCTTTTTCTGTGTAAGAGCAAACATGTGCTTGCTCATGGGTGACAAACACTTGTTAAAAGACAGCATCGCTACCTGAATGCAAGCAGCATCACCAGATTCTGCTCACTTAACGGGGATATGTTCTGCAGAGATGCCAAAGCATCAGCTCTCAGTTTGTGGGTTTTCCATTAGTCACGTGCCCAGGTGTCAGGCAGATTAAAATAAATAGACACTTATACTCACTTGCACCTCTCCTACAACCTCAGCCAGGCCCTGAGATTCATATTTCAACCCATCCTCACATTATTCTTGCTCCTATTTCGTGGGAGGTAAACCTTAATCTGCCCTTTCACCCAGGAGCTGCTTTCCCCATGTGTTCTGCTTCCGACTGCTGCTGCCTCATCACTTACAAATCATGTTACTGACGCTTATCTTGGCCACAGGCTGCATCCCTTTTCCTTCCCCCTTTTTTGCCTCACATCCAAAAGGAGGAGAAGAAGGATAGCCAATGCTGCACTCCATTCCAGGTCTTAACCTGACCTCCCACGTTCTTGGCTCTTTCCTTAATCTACTTCTGAGGTAAAGGGTGTACAAGAGATAAGAGTCTTCTCCCCTGTTGAGGAAGTACGAAAAAATATGTTCAACAGCTCAGCCTCGGGATGTCTTCTCTTTGACTCCCTTGGTAGCTTCTTTAGTGATTGACTGGTTTCATGCAAGCTTGGCAGTGGAAGAGCCACAAATACAATTATCTTCCCACATAAGTCAGCCCTCCTCCACAGCTGGGGACGAGAGTGACCACACTTCAAATATCTAAAAGACTTTTTATACCTGTTTGCTCCTTACAACTGATTTCTTTATCATTGAATGGGATAACAATCAGTGTGCTGCCAAAACAAGGAGAAGGAGAAGGAGAAAGACTCTGTGGAGGAAGGGAGAATTTGTAGATGCATTTGAAGGAAACAGAAAACCTTAATATAAAATAATTTTAAACCCTTCTGAGACATAAATCCCAATGCACTGCATTTGTCATTGTTTACCTGGTGGTATTTCTGGATGGAAAGAACCTGCACCTTTATTATCAGTGATGAGACAGATAATCATAAGTTTTTGAAATAAATCTCTCCCTCTCTCTGTCACATTCTTCTGAAATGGTGCATATCCTTGAAGCATTTGTTTCTCTGAGAACATGAGGTACCGCCAGAAAACTACTCAGATCATTTATTACTCCTGAATATTTAGAAATCGTTAACCTTTACACTCTCCACCCAAGGAAACACTGGGAGAGGCTGTAGCATTTTTTTAACTCTTTCACTTCTGCTCCTCCTTTTAACTTCTCATTCTGTGGCGTATCTGCTTATGACCAGGCAGCTTTATATGCGTTTTATGATCTGGCTGATTCAGCAGAGGTATAAGGGTATGGAAGACACAGTTTTGCTTAGAGGCAGAGAGATCCATGTTGAAGGCTGTTTCCACTCTTTACAGCATTAACATATTCAGATGTTACCAGAAATGGTGAATAGGTTCAGTTAAAATGCACAACAGATGGGATCTTTGCCATAGAGACTTTTAGGGTCAAAAGCCAAACCTATTCCCTCTTCTGCTATTTCATGTGCAATTAGAAATGGAAATAATAAAACAAATCAAGAGGCTATTTTCCTTCTATTCCTTATAGACAAAACCCATAAACAGATTTTAAGCCTGAAAATCCCCGTATACAGTTAAACTTTCTCACTGGCTGATAAGCAATGGAAGACAAAAGCAGCTTAGGTGAATAGCTCCTTATTTCCTGGACTTAAGTCTGAAGATCATTTCCAGATGCACCCAGTTCCCGGCACCACACAGCTGGATCCCACTTGCCTCATGCCCAGTGTGAAGTGGCACTTTGGCCAGCTCAGCCACAGGACCCCAGCTGCAGCCTGCAGAGACCAGAGAGAGAGGCTGACATCTGCCCTTTGGCCCTGCCTTCAGGGCACATAAGGACCACACCAAAAGCAAGACCCCTTTTCTCTTTCAACCCCTGTTTGAGTTATTATGGAAAGAACACCAGTGCATTCTTGAGATTAACATGGATTTTAAAGTGCATCAGTATTAAGAACATTGTTGGCAAAATAACATTATTTTTCCAAATATTTTTGGGATGTAAATTCAAATAATAGGTAACTGGGGCCAGGTGAAATCCTTGGGATACTGGTTGACATTGTGTAAAACTTTTTGTGAATTAAGCCTAAAATCTAGCAAAGATTTTCAGCCAAAGACAGGGCAATTCTGAGAAATGCAATTGTAGTCAATGTAGTGTGATGATTTCAAAGGGAAACAGCTCAGCTTTTCAGTTTGAAACATTTGTTTTTGTTTTGAGGTTTTCCTGCTTGCAATAAATAAAAAGGGGTGAAAAGTTTAAACACAAAAATGAAGTGTTTTGTTTCAGGTTGAACCAAAGAGTTTGCTTGATCCAAACTGGAATTTTGGGGTTTTATTGTTTTACCAAGAAAATACAGTTTAACTTCCTGTCAACCCCAAATATTTTTTGTAATTGTAGCCTTTCTCTGCTGAATTCAAAAGCCAGTTATTCATACTGCTCTTTAGGAAAAAAAAAAATAAAATCAAGAATTAATTTTTTCTGGGAAGTGAGATGAAGTTGCACAGAGCAGTACATGTGTGGGGGGGAAGGTGATGAGAGAGCAGAGCTGGCAATGAAAACTAGCAATTGATGAAGGTCCAACTAGTGCTGTAAGGAAGGGATTATGGCTGACCAGGTCTTGGAGCCACCCTGAATAGTTATTGTTTTACAGCTGGACAGCAGCTATGGGGCTGGGCTCCTTTGGCACAGCCCAGCTGCGGGCCAGCTGAGCACTGCTGCTCCCTCACTGTGCCCCGTATGCAGGAAGCTGCTGCTGCTGCTGCCTGTGGCCCTGACCCATTCGCGACTCCCCCAAAGAGGAAGTGTCACAACCTCTCCCTGAAAGCACTAAATTGAATAAAGGTATTAGTGGCACCAACTGGATCTCTGGAGAGCTGGGGACAAATACCATTTAGTATAACCCTGGCTGTGAGACTGCATTACAGCTCAAATGTGTCTCGGAGCTCACTTTCAACTGATGAAGTATTTGGGATTATGCATTACCCTGTAGGGCACAGAGAATGCCATACTCCTCGAGTGAATTCAGCCAGCGGCGCTGTAATTACACTAATTATGTTCTAGCCTTCAGTCAGGGTAACAAGTTGCTGCTATGCTTGCTTGCATTATGCAGCACTGTAATATATGTCATGGTATTTCTGTGTGCGCATAACCCATGCTTCCCTCTTGCTATACTTCAGCATGATGGTCCAAAGGTAGGAATATTACTACCTCCACACACTCCTCATTTCT
Source organism: Aegithalos caudatus (assembly GCA_013389925.1). Taxonomy (NCBI): domain Eukaryota; kingdom Metazoa; phylum Chordata; class Aves; order Passeriformes; family Aegithalidae; genus Aegithalos; species Aegithalos caudatus. Next base: position 207,934 of record WEIU01007045.1, read on the forward strand.
TTTACTCCTGGTAAACTGTTGGATGGACCTGGGAAGTAAAGAGACAATTTCTGGAGCCTTTCCTCTTGTGGCTTCACCTGTGTGTGTGTATGCGTCTTTTGCAGGAGGGGCTATCTACCAGAGGAGCCATCATTCTCCATGGTCACTGTCTTCACTACATTAGCCAAGACGAACCTTTCCCTCAGCTGAGCACAGGATTTAGCTTGTCTCAACTGGAAACCAGACTTTGGCTATCTCACACGCTACTATGTTAAAGAAATCTTTACAAAGTGAGATGTTGGTAAACAAGAGCTTGCTGTTCCTATGATTCACTGCCTTTCTTGCGCACCTTAAGAGCAGATTTCTCCACCCTCCTATGGCTGTGGGGAACCGCAGACACAGTGGAACCACTGCCCTCCTGTTAGTGTCCCCCCAGAGCATGAGAGGTTGCAGACAGTATTTTATACAGCAGAAGAGGTCAAGGGAAAAACACCATGTGTGACAGTTTGTCCAGGCAGGGAAGGGATCCTCAGAAAGGCCTGAGCAGGGTCCAAAGCACATTCGGTGCTGTCCTGTGAGAGCCTTGCAGGAGTGGCCACGGCTGCGGCGGAGGCGAGGGAAGGCAGCCAAGCGCCGCTGGGCAGGCGGGCAGGCCGGGTGGGGCAGGGAAGGGCGAGGCAGGCTGGGCTGCGAGACAAGGCTGGCCGCGGGCTCCCTCGGGGAACTCCAGCGAGCCTCTCATGTTCCATGTGCTCCCGCTTTCCTCTCCAGCGAAGGAGAAGATCTAGTGCTCTTTCTTTCACCGTGGGTGTCACAAAGCTTCAACCCCTGGATGTCTCGCTGTAAAAAGCCTTTACCACACAAGTGGCCATAGAGTGACATGCAACTGGATTTTACAAGCTCAGTGTGCTCATTCTGGAGAGGGAAGGCTGGTGAATATAAACTCTGTCCAGCCTTGCATGGCATCTCCATGCTAAGGTGAACTGCACGTGATGGTTGCTAGTTCTTGAAAGTGGTATAGTCACATCAGTGTGGCACTGAGCCTAGCTAATTAGCCCTTCTTGGCAGGTCTAATTAGGCTGGGCAGGGAGCCATGATGATAGAGTTGTACTTTTGTGAGTTCCAACTCTTGCTCACTCCTAGTGCAGATGTCCCACGAATACTTCCCATGAGCCCAGGACCCTGGCAGCAAAATTTGTGGAGAGGCCAGCTGAGGACTGAAGAGAATAGCTGGATCTGGCAGGCTGAAATGCTGCTTCTTGTTTCTAAGAAAAATTTTTGGAAGAAAACAGAAAAGAAAAAATGGATACAGATTTTTCTCTGCTTTTTTGACTTGCAGCAATGTTTTCTGAAAATACCCCACACCCTGGGGTCCCAGATGAGGTCAGACACTTGTGCTCAGCTCAAACCCTTTGTGAGATGGAAGCAGTGTCTCTGAGGCCAGGGTCTTTTGAGGACTGGCAATCCTAATATTAAAGTGAGTCTGTGCATTCCCTTCACATCCCTTGCTATGGGCTTTGTCCATTTTTTGGACCGAGGGTTAGATGGGTTTCAGTTCATTAACAGCTGAGGATTAGTTTTGATCGGGCTGTAACCTCTGCCGTGGCACAGAGCCGAGGTGGTCTCTGTGTTTTCCTTGTGGTCAGTCTAACCTGAGGAGGACAAAAAGCAAGGATGAGAAATGAAAGCTGGGTCCTGTCAGCTGTGGCAAGACTCAACATGGGGAGCAGCTGGAGGAAAACTTAGCAGAATCGGTTGACAGAGAAATGAAGAGGTGGAGATGAAGATGGGGCGAAGACGGGGTTGGCAGTGGAGGCAGGGATCCAGATGGCCACCCTCCTAGATCAACATTGCAGACATGAGGATTGAAAGGCAAAACTGTCACAAAAGTAAACAGCATAAGAGAGAGGGCCGTAATGTAATGCTTGGACTGGCTGTTGTCCAGGTGTCCACCCTCTTATCACACAACACGTTGTGGTCAGACACAGGAGCAGGTCCCGAGCATCTGCACCCAAAGCACCTAATGAGTGTTTGCAGGGCGACTGAGAGGGAGGACAGAGGGGTGGGAAGGAGGCTTTCAAGCACGTGGCAGGCTGCCTGGCCGACACAGCATGCAGCAGGGAGGAAAGACATGAAACAAAAGCCTTCCTGCAGGAGCAGAGAGAAAAGACCCACTGCTGACAGAAATGAAACAACACAGCCCGCTGCGCGGGCCAGCACTCCCGGGACAGGCTGGGCCAATAGTTGTAAAAACAGTTTTGAAGTAGGAAATGTAACATGACTACAAATTGCCTCGCTTCCCCGCTCCAAGGCTCCCATCACGTGTAACAGGACACCGAGCAGCACGGCAGGGAGTTGGCAGAGGTGCAGGCAGGTCCTGGCTGCGCTGGCATGGGACACCCACCTGAGAGCTTGGCACCCCCCCGCCTCCATCTCTTCCCAAAACACGCAACAGCCCCAAATAGAAATATTCCCAACACCAGCACTGCCCCCTCCCTAGCAGTGGGGAAGCTGGTTTTGTTTGGAGACTATCCACCAAAACCAACAATAATACAGTACTGTCAATTCCCACGGGGCCCCTATTCACAATGGCAAAATTGGACAGATAATTTACAACTGATGTATCTGTTATGGAGACAGGACACAGGCATTTTTACCAACAGGTCATCTAAGCTCCAAAGCATAGTCAAAACACATGGTGAAAAATACATTTTCCTCCTGTTTCCATGCTAGCTGTGACACAGCTTTTGGCTGGACACCACGATGGTGGAGGACTGCAAGTTCTGTAGTTGCAGCTCTGGATGTTGCCTAATCTTTGTCTTCTGTTTCAGTGGGTCTTTTTTACCAAAATATTTGCTGTGAATGGGAAGCAAAGCAAAAAAAAAAAAAAAAAAAGTTGACTGGAAAGGGTTTCTCCTGCACTGTTTACAAATTTTGCACTTTCTTCAGAGCCACAGAAGTTAGAGATGGAAAAGCCATAATAAGTCATAGAGACTGAACTTTTCTGAGGCTTTTAAATCACTTATCATCCATCCTGACAAATGACCTCCAGGGAAACTCTGTGTGGCAATTCCAGATATTGCAGTCCACCAAAGTCTTTTCCATGCCATCCCCTTGGCAGCTAGAGTTAAGAAACCAGGCAATAAACTGTGACTGAAGCAAAGTCAGTCTCCTGCTGACTGGTCTGGGAAGAAGAAAGTACTGAGAGAAGGAAACATAGGAGAAGGGGAGTAACTTGGGCTGGTCTTTTCTGCATCTGTCAAAGCTTTTTAAGGCTTTAATATCTATGTAGAAAGTGAACTGTGGTATGGTGAAGGGTTATCAGAGTTCTGATTCTAGGGTGAAACCACTCAAGGTCAGGTCTGGAAAGGAAATTGCATGCATACATAAGCAGGTAGGAATTGAGGAAGACCTGTAAAAATGCCAATCAGGCTGGACACTCAACTGTAATTAAAATGCAGAGGAGTCAGACACAGGAAAGCAAAAGCAATGCAGCTTGTATTTTCTACAGTAGAACAATTTTGAAGCTGTTTAGCAGCTTCTTCTCATTTTCTCCTTCCTCTTAAATTTATCTTTATTCTTCTTCATTCCCTCTTCTCTGGGATTTCCTCTCCCTCAAAGACCACTTCTATTATTTTCACAGCACTTTGCTTCAACATGGAAGTTCATTGCTCATTGAAATAGAAAAAAGACACTCTTGACTGAATCTCACCTCATATTTCTCACATCACCATCCTGGAAAGAAAAGTGGTGCTGTACAGCTGATGCGACTGAGCTGTATTTGTTGATACTGTGAGCGATTTAGATACTATCTCAGATCACAAAGATACAGTCAGCCCTGTGAGGGTCTTGGAAAAGACTCTCCTGGTGGGAATCTTTCAGCTGAAGTGTGAGTTAGTCAGCTAACATGGAATTTTTCACCTGCCCTTGGGAATCAAGTGACACACTGAGGCTAGGCTGGATGTTCTGTTTCAGTGGAGTTACCTATCTCTATAGATAACTCCATAGGAGAGTTTGTACCACATATTTTATACTTCTTTGACAACTCAGACTTCCTTCTTCAGAGAAAACGTCCCTTTCAACTCAGTCCCTTTTTATATTTAGCTTCTACATATCAAAAAGCACATGAGGAACAAATACACTTAAAGAAGGTGAAGTATGCTGGTACTACTGCAAGGAGACAGCATAAAGATCCTCAGACTACACGTATGTGGAAACTGAAATTTTCTACCTAATGCCTATATGGGTAAGTCACCTGTGACATGTAGTTCTCTTGTAGCATCTGGTCCCTGTGAAACCTGGGAAGGAGCAAGTCATGGAAATGGCAGTCTTGTCTTAGTGCTGGGACAGGAGAACCTGAACCCAGACTTCAAAAGCAAGCAAGGGATGGTGTTATGAGTGCACAACAGTTCAGTGTCCCATGTTATGAGAAGACAATAATAATCCCTAGAGAATGTGGCATCTTTTTTTCTCGTCTTGCTCTTAGTGTAGAGGGCAAAACTCTGGCCCAGCAGTGTTGTCATCAAATAGCAAAAATTATTTCCCTCTGTCCCTTCTTCATCTGTGCTACCAGTTGCTTGAGCAATGTGAGAGGCGAGAAGCCACTGCCCTCACTGTGTCCCAAACTGCTTTTGTACTCTCAGCTTGTTGGCATGAAACCCTACACGAGGACCCTGGAGGAAAATATTTCTTCTGATTTTTTTCAGAGGACTCTGGTTTAGCAGGTCAGAGAAATTAATGTGTTGGGATAGAGAGTACCAAAGGAAGAGTGGGAGAGAGAGGGCAAGTGGGTAGGGATTATTTCATTATGAACTTTCCATGAAATAGCAAGGATAGAGCTGGGGACAGGAGGATGTTAATTTATGGCAGAATGTTGTTATTGTAGCCCTTCTTCAACCAGTCATGTTACAGGAAGATAAACAGAGCCCAAGCCAAATCTTCTCCTGGGCTAAGCCAGCTAGCTTGGAGATTTATGTGCAACTTATATCCAGCCTGATAATTCCACTGTGTGACTGACCGAAGGTCTGCACTTCCAGGGTAGGATGTTGTTAAAGGCACCAGTACTTGGAACTGGAGCACAGCAGGACGCTGCCTGATGAGGTCCTCAGTAAATTTCAGTGGCCAAGAGCAACTTGTTGATCTCTGTAAGTCGTTGCTTGTGGCACTGGATACGGGGCTATCTCACGGTACAGCAAACATGAGGCTTTTTTTGTCAGTGGCCAGAAAAGCCAGGCTATGTTTGTTCGGCTAGAAAGTGCTTACACTAGCTTATTTTTTTTCCCTTGAAACTCAACTCTCCTAATTCTGTATGGGAGGGCTTTTTTTCCAGGCTTTTTAAAGTAATATCAGTATTATGGCTAATGAGGCAGTGGAAAGCAAGCTGGTCCATTCTCTGTAGCTAATGACTCCATTCCCGTGAGCCTAATCAAAGATTTGTACATTTAATTGCTGTCAAGTCAGCTCCAGCCACCTGCCATTTCTGCCACACCTGAGCTCCCTTCTTTGTGGCCTGCAATTCTAAATGAATCCATCTCTTTTGCTAAGGGAAGGAAAACAGAGCTGCCAAGCAACCCTGAAATGGTGCTTTACCCTTAGAGCAAAGATCAAACAGTCTGCTTTGCCACTGAGAAATATATGTGTTAACTGACTGTGGCACAGATTTTTAAAAAATTTATTAGTCTCATACTGGAGATCAGGGATGTGAGAAATAAACCCTTGTCTGGGCATGTCCTGAACTTGAGACAGACTTCTGTTGGAGGCGAAAGTCATTTTTGTTGCCTCACCGCTGAACAAAGTCGAACTACATTTATTTTTGGTTTTCTCCAAAAAATGGAAAAATATTACTGAAGCCATTATTCCATTTCTGCAGTGGACTGATGCAGTATTTTGACCAACCTTTGTCTTCAACATCACGATTCCTAAACATCCTGCCTTCTCCGCAGGGAATTAATGCAGGAAATGTTTTGGGGCCGTGCTCCCTTGAATGTAAGAGATAACTCCTGTTCATTGTTCCAGGGAAAAAATAAAAGGGGAAAAAATCCTGTTGCTTTTAACATATTGTGAAAAGAAAATGTAAACCCAGTACTGGGCTTTAGTGGACTGCTCATTTTTTAGCCCCATTTCCCAGTGAAATGAGAATTCTGGGATCATGTGGTGTGATCATTCTGTCGGATCATCCCTCACAAACTGTTTTTTTGCTCTTGGCCAAGTTGAACCCTAGATAAAAAAGGAAAACAAATGTAATAGAGCAACATTACTGTTTCAAGAACATAAGTACACAGGTGGAGGTATAAAAGTTCACAAATACCTCCCATGAATGGCTTAAGTAGAGGAAGTGTGGCAAATGAATTCATATGTTGTCAGCAAAAGAAGTAAGACCATACAGGTGCCTCAGCCACAGAAGTAACTTTACTTGGAGATTATCATAAGCCACAATATGGGACAAATCTGTGGACTGTGAGGCATCACTGATATCCATTCTCACAGAGCTACTTCATTTCTCTTCTCAACACATCACAAAAAGCAAAGACACTGTTAGGATATATAAGATCTTTAACAGGATAAAATGACATTTTTGCAAGTGGCTTTGATCCGAATGCAAGCTGACATTCCCCCTCCCCCTCCCCCCCACACATTGTAACAATGTGGAAAGGCTTTCTATTAGATTTTAATTCTACATACTCCAGTGTTAGGAGCTCTTCCTCTGCCAGAGGAATTTAATTTGCCATGAAGTCCTGTGAGTTTTTGCATTGTGAGTTGACAGATACATAGATCAATTTACCAGGAAACCCAAAGAATAAGTTAAAGTGTCTGAAAACAACTAAAGGGTCTGCAGCTATTTGTACCAGAATGAGAGCTTTAAGCTAAAACCTGATGCTCATTCTGTCACAGGGCTAGCCATTTTTGTACCTTACTGCAATGTAAACCTAAAGAGAACTTAACTTTTTAACCATTTCTGGATAATGTGTTTAAAGCTTCTAATCAGAATTTCCTATAACGTCTTCAGGAAAAAACCCAAAGCTGCCATATGGGAAGGCACCTCTTTCCTTTCCTCTGAGCTATCAGATAACAGAGAGTCACATGCACACCGAGGGGAAACAGTTGCAAAGGTCAGCGGGGGTACTGCCATGCTAAATTCTGTAATGGAATTGAAATACCTTGGTTAGCCATGTGAGCCACCTCATAAAGATAAAAACCTGGGTTTCTATGCTTTCCTGGATTACTGAAATGGACCAGGAAAGGAAGAGGACAGCTAATCTTTCCACCAATGGGTGAAGCATCTTACTAGACACAGGAGAGCTGTGCTGTGCAAGTGCAAGTCTGCACACTACCCAAAAATGTTTCAAAAGATCTCTCATTTTCTAAAGAGAATAATAAACTTGGGCTGGGATTCTTGCACCTCAGCTCAATCATCAATTCCTTTACACACAGCATGCTTAAAGCAGTCTTGAATACATGAAAGCTTGATGGTTTAAGCCTGTCTTTATAAAGGAGGAACTGAGGGTTCAATTTACTTTTTCTTGGCTACATTCAGGGTGAGATTTCTATCTAGTTAACTACAGTATATAAGAAAAGGATAAGGTAAGTGGTGCATTCCCTTCAGTGGCATTCTGAGAAGCTGTCACTGAATCTTGCATGGGTTCCAGCTTGGTCGGTCTGTGGAGAAGATGTCCAGAGTGTACCTCACTTGGTCAGCAATCCTAGGGTGACAGTAAAGGCAACTCCAGCTCTTGGCAGCCAGGGTTTAGCTCGAGTGAGGTGTAAAGGTGCAGCAGCTTTGCTTTTGCCTGTAGCCACATGCTGACCATGCAAAAGCTGGGGTCCCTGCTGCTGATTCAATGGGTCACAGGAATGCTACCAAAGGTGGAGCTGAGCCATGACAGGAAACACTGAAGTTCCTCCTAGTGTGTGCAAGGCCATAGTGTTTGCAATGCTACTGCAGTGTAATAATGACAACATTTATGAGGAGGCACAGTTTCACATACTCAGTTGCAAGACAGAGGTCTTTGACCTTTCTCAGAACTGTCTTGCAAAACCTGTTGCCACAAGATCTTTGTGGGATTCATGGAAGGTCTCTTCAGGGATATTGTGTAATTGGGAGCCCTCTAGTCTGCTTCTGTTGGTCTGTTTGCGCAGTGCATAGGTGTGGAGCTATTCAGGGCTTTGGGATGAGTGAGGTAATGTTCACAGGAGGAGCTTCCCGAATTACAGAGGGTGTACACAAAGCTGAACAGAGTCTGTAAGTAGATTCAGGCCCTCCTCCATTTCCACATCAACATAATTAGCATACTAAAGTCAGGACACAGCTCGCTGTGGCCTCTCTGGAAAGGCCTGAGAACTGGAAAAGAGGTCATGCCATCAGGACCTGGAGTATGGGTGAGGATCTGTTATTTTCTACAGCAAACTTGTCCCTAGAGTCTCATTCTTGCTTGCCTTTATCTTCATAAGGAGTTAATAAATGGGAATACAGAATATGTAAACACCCTCAGCTAGCAGTGAAGAAGACCTTTATGGAAGGAAAATATGAGTGGGTCTAAATGAGCTTCTGCCTTGCTTCTTTGGGACTTAACAGTGTCTGGTTCCCTTCAGGGGTGGGTTACTGGACTAAAGAACCAGAGGCCTGACTCAGAGGTACCACAAATCCTCCTAGATGTGCTCAGCCTATCTGATTCTCATGAACAGAGAGAACTCTCAGCAGCTGGTTAGGACATTCAGGAGAAATAAGGGTGGACTCCTTTCCCTCCTGTGTTCCTGGTGAGAAGGACACATTCTCTGCTGCTTGTCCAAAGCAGTGCAAGACCAACTGCAGAAGGATGTATAGCAGGCCCAGTAGGTCCACGGAGGCAGGAAGAGTGTCAGTCAAGTCAGGGACTTGTGAGGTTGGGGAAAGTCAGAAGCAGACAACGATGACAGGATGGGCTAGGCCTTGTCCTCACCTGGACACTGATACACCACTCTGCAAATCCTTTCCCACTGCAATCTGCAGAGCTGGGGATTTTGGTGCTGAATAATTAGCAGGCCTTTAAAAAAAAAAAAAAAAAAAAATATATACTGGCTCAGTTCTTTGTAAGTACTTTTGTTATTCCTTTTGCTGCTCTGTCTGTGTTTGTCTTTCACTTGACACCATTGTCAGTGCTGAAGACAAATACGCATTTGTTTTGATTTCCTCCTTAGTGTACATATAACTTACAATGGGAAAGCCTGGAAAGTCTGCAGGATAACCTCATAGATAGCTAAATCCATTCTAAATGGCAATGAAAACAGAGTCTCCTAATCAGGAGGGAGAGTGTACCTTTAAACGTGGTCCAAAAATGCTTTCTTGGATAGTAATACAGTACATTGTTTTTTGTTCAACTCAGCCAGGGGTTCAGATTTCTCCCTGGGGTCCAGAAGTTGAAAGTCACAAGGCACTTGGCATAATTTCATAAAGACCTCAAAGTATAGTTCCCTTCTCTCTAACTACAGGAACATATACTCACAGTCAGCTGTTCCTGAATCACTACCTAAAGCACTGCAGGGAATCGATGAGGGAACAACAGGACAACCAGCTAGTGCATGGCAAAACCAGGAATCTTCACCCTAGAGATGATTGGAACCACAGCTTTCCTTAACTGGAGTTGAAAAGAATGTATTTTTTAAGAGAGAGGATCCTTGGAACATAAAGGCAACATTATTAGCTCTTCTACAGCGGCATTCAAATGGTAATTTAACCTTTGCCTGAGCGAATAGGTTAAACGAAGAACTCAGAGCAGTCTGTTCTTTATTTTCTTCAGTTACTGCTGGCTCACTTGCATATCTGTCTCTGACAGCACAGAAGCAGTGCTATGAAAATGGAAGCCTCCAGGAGGTTCATTCACTCTTCCTCCTTTTCCCCTGTAATTTAGGCACCTCCTTGCCTCCTAGGAAAAGCGAAGTCTTCCCTGTAGGGCTGGCAAATGCTCTCACAGAAAGGAATAAGGAGGGAGCCATGGTGGGTGGAAGGGCCAGGGCATGTGACAGTCCAAGTCCATTTCCTGAGCTTTCCAGTGTACTGTCAGTATGACAAATAGCTCTTGCTCATGTGGAAAACTTCCACTGAAATTGTAGTTTCTACAAAAGCTAAATTTTCCACAACTCTCTTCTTTTTTCTGTATTTGTTCTTCAGGAAAATCAGCCTCTGTTTTGTTTTGGTATTATTTTAGAAAAGTTCCTATAAACTGTCTGTGCTATCTGAGAGCTGCAGCACTAAGGGAACTCCTGCAGACATGTTATGGGAAGTACAGTTTGTCTAGAAAGTTCAATCCAATGGGGAAAATCAACAACAAAATGCAGTGGAGTACCAACACCTTTTTGAGATATTGAGTGCAGCTTAAATTGAATGGACGTTCAGTGAAATGCATTGACATACAGAATGAAATATTTGGATTTGGAAATAGTCAGATACTTTCTTTTAGTTGATAATACTGAAGTATCTTTGTACTGCATGTAGGAAATAATGGGGAGTAATTTGAGGGGGACCTTGATGTTCTTTACTTAATGTTAATGCATTAACTTGCATTTTGATTAAGGACAAAACAAATATGGAGAAAATAATCTGATTTTCTCTTAATTCCATGAGTCATTTGTTTAACTTTCACTTGTATAAGAAATTTAACATTCAAAAAGGTTCATAGAGATCCCCAAGGCTCCACAGGAAGCTGCACAGCGTGGTACTGGCCAGGAAGAGATACATCTTCAACCCATATTTGCCTTACTGGCACCAAAAGACAATCTGCCTGTGGTTAGCAAGAGGGCAAAATTTATGACACACAGTCCCTTTACCACAGCAATCAGTGGAGTACACTAGTTCAGATTTCATTCCAAACCTAACACAATGTTGCAGGGGAAAAATAAAATATTTCCCTGTAGGTCAAAGAATCCTAGAATTATTCAGGTTGGAAAAATCCTTTAAGATCACTGAGCCCAACCAGACTATGCTCAAACAGACACTATGGCCAGCTCAAAGTGGATCTGTTTGGCTGGGTGTACCCAATGAGCCAATCTAATCCAGCCAATCCTTAGTAATGAGCACCCATTTCCCAAATATTTCCAGAATTAAGTGCTGATTCCCTTGAAAACAATCCAGGAAAGAATTGTGGGGTAAAGATATGGATTTCCCAGAGGGACTTCTGAGGGGACGGCATTGAAGAGCCTCTCCTAGCTCCAATATGAACCATAAGTGGATGCACACATGGAAGAATTCAAACACATATTGTAGAGTTAGTGTAATCAAGGCAGTACAAGTATATAATTGGGTGAGGAATTGTGGTGTCCTTTAAAAGAGAACCATTAGAATAGGAGAAATGGACAAACTTTATCTATATGCATGCTTCCCAAGTGCTTCAATAACCTTTCCCAATGAGAAGTGTTTCACCTCAGAAATTATTTCAAAGCAATTTGCTATCATTTTTATTGTGGCAGTAAGTCTCTTCAGTGTCCTGCTCCGTATACGTCTTTTCCTTCCATGAAGAATGGTATTATTTCATTACTATTGGTTATTACTGTTATTACTGTTATGCTGAGGAGTATTAATATGCACCAATTCTTCAAAACATGATTTTACAGTGTCAGCTGCATAACAGCTGGGTTCTAAAAAACAATGTAGATACATATGGGATCACCTTCCACAGCCTAGGTTTGTAGCAGCAAACCCAGGAGAGCTTGCAAACCTCCACATATGCTCTCTAACCATGTGGTCCCATCCTCTTGGACCAGGGCTCAGGTGAGCACACTGGTACCTCTCCCCTCCATCAATCCTGGTGCCCCAGGGACTCTGCAATAGCACCAAGCATGGGTTAGAAAAAACCATTGAGGCCTGGGACTTCCATTTGCCATCACACACAAGCAAACTTCCTATTTATTTCTCATACCTCAGAAATCTTGAAAACATGATGCACACAAATGAAACCAGAAGTGGGATTTAAGGCTGAATATAATGAATATTGTAAACCATTTCTTAGCTTTGGACCTTGCCACTAAAAGCTGACCTATCAACATCAGCATATTAATCTTGCTTAGTCTAGCTACTCCCAGATTTATCTGATACAGCTATTACTGAGATATGTCTGTGTGCATGTATGCCCAAGAAACCTCAGTTGAAAGTAAATTATTGCCATTTTCTACCAAGTGCAATACCTGCTCAGTCTTTGATTGTCCATCCTTCAGAAAACTTTCTGACTCAAGGATTCTTTGGCATTCAAAGGCAATATAAGTGTGGAAAATGTATGTAAACACACTGGTGAGCTGATATAAAATTCATAGAAATGCCAGGAGAATTTAGAGAAGGAATTTACAGGTATGAATTTGGGGTGATATATGATTGATGCAGAATTATAAGGCATACTCATTGCCCTGTTAATACAGTGTCTTGCACTGACCTGTTTTGAATGAGCATTGCCATGTATGTATTTTCTATGTAGCCTGCTGATACATAGCAAAAAGGAAAAAAAAAATCCCAGGCTTGAAACCCAACTGTGATACCTTTTTGTAGATGAGTAACACTGCTGTTTGCATGCCTTGAATTTGCATCAGGATGATAGTGTGTGGTTATAGAAAATAATATAATCAGGTTTTGTTTTACCAGTTCAGTGACAGTACTTTGTGGAGGAATTTTTACTTTGGATGTCCCTGTTTTTCAGAGGAAAAGCAAAACGTTCATTTTCCCTGGAAACGTACAGGTGACAGAGGGAGCCAATATCCCTCCAAAGTAGGTTTCTGCTGTCTGGGGGACAAGGCTCTAAGATTTGCAGCTAGAGCCACAAGAGGATTTAGATGCTGTATACAGAAATATGATTCTCAAATGCTCAGAGGTGCTGCCACTGGTCCCTGGTGGCACCTGCCATCCTATTAACCTTTGTGCTCAAGTAAATTTCCACAGATTCATCAGGATCTGCTTCTCCACACAGGAGCACTTCAAACTTTCAAGAACACCTTGTTCAGAAAGAGAAGGAAGTCTTGGGGAAGGTTCACAAGGGAAGAGACATGAAGAGAAGCTGCAGGACATGGGTCAGCATCATCCATCTATGAATCTGAGACTGAGTAGAGCAAGATGAGCTGCCTCCTGAAACAAAGGCTGATGATGTGGTCAAAGGGAAAAGAGCAGTAAGAAAGAATGGGACACTGAAGCAGGCTGTAAACAGGCAGTTTGGATTTTATCTCTGACTTCAGCCATTATTCAATCAAATGGGACCAACCTATCTCCAGCACAGCTCTGCCAGCATATATTCAGAAAGGAATCTGTCTTGACTACAGTGGTATCACCTCAGGATTTGCCTTGTCTGTCCTCTCTAGTCCTGTTGTGTTGTGTGACTTTCAGTCCAGCTTGGCAGTGATAGCAGCAGGATTTACTGGAGTGAGGAGGGGTCAGCACAACCATAATTGATAGCAAGTTTGTGACTTACGGCTCTTCCCTCCTTGTCAGTCCTGCAGGTCAGTCCTGTCAGGGCTGGGGGGCATGGGCTTAGTTCCCTCCACTGCCTGAGGAATAGAGGTATTTACTTATGCTCTGAATGTTGAGCTAATGGACAGCAGGATGATGTGGATGTGAACCCCACCTTCTTTGATGGATATTCTTTGGGAGGGATTTTAAAGGGCTTGAATGATCAACTGCAGAAAAAAAAATAGAACTATAGCTTCTAAGTGAAAGGAAACATCCTCTTTTCAGACAAAAATAAAGTGCTCAGGTCCCTGCCAGAAACAGGATTTAAGACCCAGCTTTCTATGTGGCATATGATATTAAAGAGATAAGGTCTCTCCCCATGCAACTTGCTGGTAATAGTCCTTTTACCCCCATTCACCTCACAGGCACCCTCAGCATCAAACTTATTATGTGGGTCTGATCTACAGCAACAGAAGAGCTGTCTTAAGCCAAGCCTTTCCCTTACTTTCTGTACCAGGGAACAGGCTCCTGAGACCAGCCTGTGGTTCCTGGAAGGCATCCTTTTGTTTGCAACATACAGAAGAAAGATTAAGTAAAGCACCTTCTAAATGCCTACTCTGGCTGCAATAAAAATGGCATTTATGATGGAGTAGAAATGTCAGTGTTTACATGTGTGATGCACATACATGTCTACAGATAACAATGATAAAACCCGAGTCAGAGCCAAAGAAACCTTAGCCAAAGGAGAGAAAGCATACAGAAAAACAAGGAAGATTGTTGCAGAACGAGTCATTGAGTTAACTTCTCAGATTGTTACCTGCATAAATTTATAACCCATGCTGGTGAGCAATCACAGGGGGTTTATAGACACCCACAACCCCTGGATATGAAACACAGCAGCAGCTGGGTGCACTGTGGAATCTCCCATCTGGCCAGGCTCAATGCAAACTGAAGAACACAGGAGAAGATGCAGGGTTAGGTATCATGGAGTTTCAGGCTGCAGTGTCACAGCAAATGGAGTGAGATGCTCCAGTTACAAGCAAAGGGAAGACACTTTTAAAACTCAGTGAGAGGTAGACATTTCTGAATGCCAGAATATCTACATAGTCAGAGTCTGCATGGATTGCCCAACAATACACAGGTGCCTCAAAAGCTCCTTATTACCTTTGTGGTTCCTGCTGCAATTAATCCCTGGAGTAAATGTCCTAAGATAAATGGAATTTCAGCGGGGCTGCCCTGGCTGGGTGACTGTCCAGTGGCACTCCACCCATCCCTGCGTGCTTAGCCTGTTACTCATGCTGAGCCTTGGGACACTGGAGGCTTGCAACCTCCTAACTCTGCTGCTGCTCATCTCTTCTCCACATCTTTTTTTGGTGGGTTCAGATTTCTGACCCTAGTGCAGGCCTCTTCTCACTCTGTGCCCCGGTTTGTCTCCTGCCTCTGCTGCCTTGTTTTCTTGGCCTGCATGTTAGGTCTGTGGGCATGGGCAGCTGTAGCTGCAGCTTCGTGCACAGTCTGCTTCTGCTTTGTGCTGAAGTGTCCTTGGTGCAATTATATTCTTGCTATTTCCTCGCTGTCCTGCAAAATAACAAAATTGCCATGCTTAGACCTAAGGATTAGTGATCCTCCTTCTGCCTCTGGCTTTACATCTTTTGATCCTGTGTAATCATCATACCAATTGTCATGCATTTTGCAGGAAGCCTGCACATCCTTCAAGTTCCAAATAATCCTCCTCCTCCTAAAGACTTGTATTTATTAATTAGGAGTAATCCCTGTTAATTACGAGGAAATACATGCAGCTCTACAAGTCTGCACAGAATATTTCACTAAGTATATAACCTTTGGCACCAGAGATCTGCTTTCGGGAGAATTAGATATGAGAACATATTTGTTTAAGCCTTGAGTCCCCAGGACGTCCACCAAGATAAAAGTCACTTTTCAAGGTCATCTCAGACCTCGTGACCTTTAGGCCCACTCCAGAATTTGAAGACTTCCTGGGTAAATAAGGTTTATCATTGTTTGAAAGAATTTGGCCTCAGGCAAGTAAAGGTGAAAAGTCGTCTGTATTTGAATGTTTTCTGTATACAAGCTTGGCAGCTGCCCATGGTTTTAAGGTTGCCCACAGTACTTATAGCCTGAAGAAAGCTATGAAAAGCATAGGGACTCTGTAGCACAATTAGAAAGTCATCAAGTGTGGCATTAATAAAAAAACAAAGGGACAGATTCAGCCTCTCTCTATACAAGGGTGTGCTGGGAATTGCTTTGTTGAAGGCTATGAAGTTACTCTGGATCTAGCTCTGAAAATGAAGGTTGGAGAGCCTGGAGAGGGGAGCAGGCTGTGCCACAGTTACATCCCTGCTGACACAGCTGTACAGTGGCATATGTGAAGCTGATTTATCCTGTCACCTCTTGTTGTCAGCAGTGTGCTCAGCGGCCAACCTCTGTTCATGTGTTAAGCCAGAGAAGATTGAAGATGCCAGAGGTCAGATACCTCTGTCAGTAATACCAGTACAACCCCTTAGAGGGAGTGAGACAGATTCTGAGCACAGTTGCGCAATTCTTCCACTGAAATCACACTGCTACCTGCAGAGGTGTGAGAGCCGAGAGTCACAGCGCTGTGACTGAAGTCAGCATCTGACACATGAGGGTTGCTCTGACTCATCCAGGGCAATGCTGATTCTCCAGGTTCACCTTAGTGCACTTTCAAATCAAAATTCATTGAAATGGGCTTAAATAGACACAATTCTGTGCATGGAGTGACTCTATCTGTTCAAGGAAGGGAACAAGTCAGGTCTCTATGGATGAACTTTTTTTATTGTTTCCTTGTAGGTTTGCTGTGTCTTTATCCCCTTGGCTGACTGTTCTAGCACAACTACCATGAGAGTCAGAAGATATCCTGATATTACCAAATCTGTCTGGATCCTCTTGTGATAAGAACACACAGGTGAGACCAGCATGGGGTAGAGCTCTACCTGGTCTCCCTGTGTTCTTAAAGAAAAGAGTGGGGTCTGAAACCCAAACCATTTCCCTTAAGTGGATTGCCGTGGGGCCAATAGCTCTTTACTCCTACTTCTTCATGACAGCTTTTTCTGTTGACATCATGTTGAATGTGCTACCAGAAGGTACTGGAAAGATGGGCATATTTGAATGCTGCCTGTCTGCCCCAACTCCTGCTGCCCCTCAGCCCATGACGGAGCTCCTGTCTCTGAGATGTGGCCAGCAGCACTCGGAGGCCTTTGCCACATGCAAAGCAGTACCAGGGAGAGGGCGATGTGCCTGCTGAACCCAAGCTTGGAGCAGCCCAGGACTGCCAAGTTCACTTGTGGGGCCAATCTGCAGTGGGTAGATTTGTGTGGGGAAAATGTGCACTGGAAATGTGTAATTACTGGATTGGGGTTTTATTTCAACGNCTTGGCAGCACATCTCTGCCGGGAAGACAGAAGTGCTCTGTGCTGAAGCAGTGTTGGCACATCTTGCCGGGGCGTGCAAAGGCGGTGGGGAAGGCTGCCATCTCATGGCGAGCCTCGCACGGCTCCTGCAAGCTCACATCACCTCCCCTCTTGCCGGCTTCCAGGCCAGGTTGCACCTGAGGAGACTTTTCTCAACAAGTCCGTAGCTTCAGAAGCAGCCAATGTCTTTTGCCACGGGTTTGTGCTTTAACTTTGAGACCAAATCCGCCAGAGCCTAAAGTTTTCTGGTTTCTTGCCTTGTCAACGTTTTATGTGAGAGCAAAATGGCAGTTTTTGAAAAACTATGGGGGCAAGGCAACCACACATCTGAGAAGAGGCTGACTGTCACAGATGGTTTTAGTGGTGACTTTGGGCTGATATGATATTGCCTGTGACAGCAGCTTTGCTGAGTCACAGTCCTGAATGGAAACTCCCCTGGAACCGCTTGTGGGTTACAACTCATAATTTTGGGATTCTTTGGTATTCATCACTAGCCTTCTGCCACAGCTCACACATCCCACGCTCTTGCGCTCGCTGTCTGCCCTCCACCTACTGAAAACGTACCAGTGCTCGCCCAACACAAGCTGGATGCTCCCTCTCCACTCCATGGGACGTGGCAGCTCTGTGGAAGGCTTCATAGTGTTTTCAGAAGTTTCCAGAAAACCTGGACATGAAG
Source organism: Aegithalos caudatus (assembly GCA_013389925.1). Lineage (NCBI taxonomy): Eukaryota > Metazoa > Chordata > Aves > Passeriformes > Aegithalidae > Aegithalos > Aegithalos caudatus. The sequence continues at coordinate 225,434 of WEIU01007045.1, forward strand.
CTGTGACTGAGAGGTTCAGCTTTGGCCAGTGAGAGTTTCTACACAGAATGAGTCCTTGCTGGTCAGGGGAAGTCCAGCATAGCAGATGGCCAGCATCCATACTGACAGCAAGGGGGATGGAGCAGAAAAGGGGATTTTTAAAGGTGATAAAGGTCTCTTGCTCAGGGAAATGGTCGGAAATTTTATCACTTAAGAGCTTTGAATACATCTGTGGTGAGGAAAGGGAGAAACTGCACTTTAAAATGTTGTCTAAGTCACACCAGCCTTAACAGCTGTCTAAAATATGTGCTGAATATGCACACCCTGGACATGTACATGAATATGGATTCTCAGAAGTGAATGGGCCCTATCCACCACCATCTCCCATAACCACACTCCTGAGTCCCACATGTGGAGATCTCTGCGACACAGTATGCTTGAAGAAGATACAAGCTTTCAACTGTAGGTTCTGGCTGGAGAAAACATTTACACTGACTCCTGATTCTCCTCAGAATGTAGGTTATTTTTAAAAGCTGCTTCTTGGAATGGTTGAAGCCAGGGTTAGTCCTGTGGGTAAGCACAGGATGGGAATCAGACCACACTCAGCTGAGGGGGTCCAGGCTACTGTACCTTACACGTTTCACCTGTGAGGCTTTTGAGTGGACCAGAAAGAAGAGAGAGTTGGAGCTAATTTTCACTTGTTAAAATGGAGGAATATTTTATAAGGAATATGTGCTCAACTCAAAACCTTCACAACTTTAATTTCAGGCAGTAAACAGAACAAAGGTGTCAAAAGACATTCCAGTAATGGAAAGAAAAGCATTATATTTTACACCAGGATTTTCCCAATTTCTTTTGTGTTTCTGCACAGATATAGAAGCTCAAGCCTCTCCAGGTGTCTTTCCATGTTGTATCCTAATCATATGTTTCCGTCCTGTCTCCCCAAACCCTTCCTCTCAGTTCCAATTTTACCACTTCTCAGCTTGGCTTGTTTGTTTATAATGACCCAAATCACTTCCTCTCCTTCTGAAAAGGAAAAAAAAAAAAGAAACAACACCCATCCATTTTTAGATATAGCCACATTCTTAGTTGAATCTGCACACTGGGGAGGCAGCTTGGAAGGACACAGCAGCGAGCAGCTGGGAGTGGGCAGGTGTAGGAAGCTCTTAGTCAGGTTTGTCATGGAAAGTCATACTGTGAAATTACAGGGCAAAGAAGAGGGTAGCACAGGCTGCCAGGAGAGTCCTGCAGTGGTGCTGGGGTAATGTTGTTACACAGTATATATTGACCTCAGTGGATTAATCCAGTTTAAACTTTCCTGTGCTCTGGTGTCTCAGCAGCCCATTGCTCACCCCCTCTTCAGCTGTTGCCAGAGCATCCACAGACATTAAGTAATCTGTGATGGTAGAAGGATAAGGCTGAAAAAATTGAACCACCCACAAAGGGATGATGTACAAATAAAGAGCCAGAATCACAGAATCATTTAGGTTGGAGATGACCTCTGAGATGGAGTCCAACCTTAGAGTGATCACCACCTGTGTGAGCTAGACCATGGCACTAAGTGCCACATCCAATCCTTTCTTGAATACAAAGGGATAGGTAGATATAGTGGGGAATAGTTCAGTTTTGCTTTGAGTTCAAATGATTTCACTGAGTCACTTAAGACTTCAGTCTTGTGACCAATATTTCTGGAAGGCAAGGATGGAGGGAGCAACACGGATTTATATCCCAGTGAGTGTAAATGAGGGCCACTGGAGAAAGCAAAGACAATCTTTTGCTAGGCTTAGAAACACTATCAGGTTGTTTCTAGTGAGAAGGAGGGCAGAGAGTTGGAATAGATGAGGTGTGACTAGCATGGCTCCCAGACTTGCACAGGCCCAGAGAATGTGCCAAGCACTAAGTATATAAAAACCCAAGCTAGAACACCTAATGCTCAGTGTCCATCATATGAAATCTGACATGAAGTTCTTCAGAGCTACTATGCAGCCAGGAAAAGAGGGAGAATTGTCTTCCAGGATTCTGTGTTGGTTCTCCCTTGCCTTTTGCTGGGGAAAGGCTTGGCTCTGAGCTCTGTGAGATGACAGAGGACAGCCCTGCCATCCCCACCATGCTGTGAGGATTCATCAGAGGTGTTTGTGCAGCAGAGATATTACAAACACAGTGTCACTGCTGCGGACAGGAAAAAAAGCTTAAGTCTAACCAACCACTCAAGGTGTAAACTTGGTACTGATGAGATTTTTTACCCATAAAAAAAGAAAAAAGGAGGATTATTTTTTTCTTCATGGGGATTGCTATTAATATACTGCAGTATACACTCCCTGTATATACAATATACGAATCTAGCATAATAGGAGCATACTTTGCACTAGTTTTCTGTTAAAAGCTTGTTTACAAGAGGGGTAGGGAAAAGCAAGAGTGATTAACTAAAAAGAACTTTTTCTCTTGGAAATACTACTTTACTTCAGATTATTAGGACAAGTAGTTGTTCCCCATACACACTCACACATGCTGTTCTCCATTTGGGATTAAGTCCTTCAGTGGTCTTTCCTGGCTCAGCTGAGAGTAAAGCTCATGTTGGCCTAAGTCCATGCTGATCCACAAGGCTGCAAGGACTTCTCCAAGGTGTCAAGGGTGTGACTATTTACCTTCACTGTGGTGAATGTGGCTTGACCATCTCTCTGGAGCCACCTGCTCTTGCAGTGTGGACTGCCCTGGGAGCTGGCAGGGCTTGGTTGGCCTTTTGAATACTTGAGGGACATGAGAACTGGAGCTGGGAGGAGCATAGGAGAGCTGAATTGGGTTGGTGGTGAGATGAGAGGGAGAGAGAGGAGAAGGATGGTGCCTTTGATAGCCAGGGAGCTGCTGGTCTGGCTTGGCCATCTTACCAACTCTCACTCCTGTGCATGCCATGAAGTTCCTGGGTTAAGTGAGCTAAATATGAGTTGCTAATGCTGCATTTTACATCCTGTTTTAAAACAGCCTGGACATGTAGAAAGGTACACTTGAACATCTGGTTCTTCTGATGCTTCTGGAATGGGGTTAAGAAATCAGCATTCAGCAGGTGTTGAAAAAATTGGGGCAGTTTCATTTTAGCTGGCACTGAACAAGAAGGCACAAATCCAAAGCCAGCATGTGAGGGAGAGTTATGAATTGTTTATGCTCTGTTCTCACATGAAGCAATGGCAAAGTCAAGGGCATGGAAATGACACTACAAATGGGAAACCAGCTCTTGTGGGCCTGAACTAGCAGGGCCTTTCCAACAAATCCCAGCATCTCCTGCAGGAATCACGTCAGAGCTGAGTAAGGTTAGGAAAATCTCCAAATTTCCCTATCACTGAAAGAATCTTCTGGCCACCCAAGCATGAGCTTTACCAAGAAATGGGGGTCATTCAAAGGCAATAGTTTCAGATTAGCCTCAAAAGCAACAGCTGGTGTATGAAATATTTTCTTTATTTTTCCTCGCTGTAGAATCTTACTTGCTGAACCCCCGGGGTGCCAATCGCACCCAGGCATGCTTGACCCGACCTTTTGCACTCCTGTGTGCAGGACACCATGGGGCTTCAGGGGTCCTCTTGGGTCTGCCAGCTCTGGAGCTGTTTTGCAGCTGCTGGAGGGCTGCCAGCTTGAAGGCCTTTTAATGAGTGGTGTAGTGTCTGGCAAGTAACTTGCCTTCAAGTGAGTGTGACTAATCATGAATCTTTTCAATAATGCTGACAACCCAGTCTCTCTCTTCTCACTCTGCCCAAGCCTGCTGAAATAGGAGTAAATTGGCCTTATTCTGGCAAAGGCAGGAAATTATGAAGAGCACCTAAAAGGCTTCCAGTGCACCATGCCTAGGTTTTGCAGTGAGTGTAATTATCAGAGTTGTTGTGTGTGTGTTTTGAGAGCAGCTAAATAGCTCCAAAGGTCTGAAAGATCGCACTCTGTCACCAACCCCCGGATCATTTGCCTGAATGCCTAATTTCTGTACTTCACTGGTACGGTGTGCTCCTGCAAAGGCAATAAGATGAAGCCGATTAGAGTTCACAACTCTGTGTTAACTGTTTATGTTTGTTTTATTGGAAATGTCCTTTTTGTCTGCATGAGCAGCAGAGCCAGAATGCAACACTGTAGTTACTGGTCTGTGCTACAATTAACCTGGCTTATTTGATTGGAGATTGAGATCTCCATCTCATTGATGAGTTCCCTTAATGTATAAGAAAACAAAAATGCAATCGGGCTTCATATGATATGCAGAAGTATAATGTATTATTTGTTCTCTGAGAGAAATGGTGCAGGCATTGTTTCCTCAAATAGAACCTACTGGAAAGTAAGTGCATACAGAAGAGAAAGCAGAAGGTTTGGGAAATTAAACTTGAGGAGGAGAAGAATGGGAAAATATCAGTAAATTACAGGTGCAAGTCTGCTGCTGGGAAAGGAAATTTTTTTGTGATTGTATAGTTCTCAAAATTGTTATCAATATAATTTAGTGGGACTTGGAAATTAAAGGGTGTCATTGGTCTGAGTCATGCTGTTTCATATGGCATGGTGGATGATATGTCTTCAGTGCTGAAGATCTCATCCAGCTCTTTTTAATCATGTCTTTGTGTACTACCTTCACAGCAAAACGTGAATCTCAGCAGAGGAAAACTGGTAGCTCTTGCTGACACCAGTTGATCACCATTGATCGCCACTCTGGTTTTCCCTCTTGGTTTTCTTTTTTGTTCCTATGGTTGTGTACCTACCATTTGTGTAGGTCTGCTTGATATTTCAATGTCCCCCACTTTTCCACTACACCTGCAGAGATCTGGAATAATTCCTGATGGAGTATGGGTCTGCTCTTCCATTCTCTTCCTTCTTTTTCTTTCTAGATGACAGCATTTTGCCTCTAAACTGGAGAGACATGGATCTGACAGAAGGACCACACGATGGATAAGAAATTGTCTGGATGGTGGCACTGAAGGAGTTGCAATCAATGGTTTAGTGTCCAAGTAGAGACGAATGACAGGTGGTGTTTCTCAAGGGTCTGTATTGGGATTGTCAAATTTTAACATCTGTGAGTAACATGGAGAGTGGGAGTGCAAACTGAGCAAGTTTGTCAAGCTGTCTGGTGTAGTCAACATGCTGGAGAGGAGGGAGGCCATCCAGAGGGGCCTTGACAGCTTGAAAGGTACCTAAACAGGGCCTGCAAGAGAAGTCCTTCTAGAGAAGGACTTTTCCCAAGGGCATGTAGAGATAGTCCAAGGGGGAATGGACCTAAGTTGAAGGAGGGAAGGTTTAGGTTAGATATTAGGAAGAAGTTCTTTACTGTGAGGGTGGCAAGGCACTGGAAGAAGTTTCCCAGACATATTGTGGACTCCCCATTCCTGGAATTGCTTAAGACTAGGCTGGATGGGGCTATGGGTAACCTGGTCAGGTGGAAGGTTCCATGGCTGAGGGGCTGGAACTAGATGAACTAGATTGTCTTTAAGTTCCCCTCTGACACTAAGCAGTCTATGATTCTATGATTTTGGCAGCTCTTCACGGAACCAGTCAGGAGGACAAACAGAAAAATGATACTGTGTTGGAAAAATCCTACCAATCAGAACTTGTTTAGTGGGTTTCTAGTAAGTGGGTCAGTTGGCAGCACTGAAAAATCTTTACTGAAGGAAAAGTGGGACTTAAGTTGTATTATTCACACTTAGTTATTTACACTGTTCACATCATACTGTAGATCAGGTAGAATTGTGCTTTCCTGTCACAATTTTGGAAGGAGGTAAAAGTACAGAGGTGACGAATTAACCTGCCTGCTGCTCTCTTTGAAGTTCACTACCATCCCAGCATTTTATTGTATGACTGTTTGTTGGAAGGAAAAGCTATTAAATGCTAAAACTCGGGAAAAACAAATTATTCTTATATATCAAATGCATTGTCAACTTAATAGAAAGAAGACAGCCATAGAAGAAGAAGGCTTTGCCTTAATAACAGCTTAAGAAGCAAAGGAATTAACACTCCAAGAGAATAAAAAAAAATCTGTGCATCTCCAAGAAATTCCTATACCTTTGCCTTGCTTGCCTGATCTTTTTTTTGGAGTTTGATCACAGTCGCTTCAAGACAGAAGAGATTTAGCAATTTTAGAGAGTATATCTCTGCTCAACAAATAAATACATTAGTCTTTCCCTACCTTTTGTTAGTCAAGATACATTTGAAGCATTTTTGAGATCTTTATTGTTGTCTTTTAAGCAATCACCTGTTCAACTACAACAATCAAGAAATCCCAGTTTACCTAATTTGTATTTTTACTATATTCACCAATATTCTCTCTCACAGCATCAAGATCACAAGTTTAATGTGATGCACTTGCTTAATTGTTTTTTCCATCTATTTTTGCTTCAACACACAAAAGGTGTCCAGATTTTTGCATTACCAGGTCTCTGTGCTGTGTCAGTTTGGTGTAGTTAAGTGCATACAAAATTGAGGCAATTTCTGCCTCTATTGGTGTGACACAAATGCATCTCTCTGCCAAGGAGTCCTCTCCCAAGAGATACCTGCATGCTCTGCTTCTCATGGAGGTGAGAACCTGTGGGTCTCAGATCCTAGGATGAGACTAGGATGAGATATACTCTGCCACTGGAGTGGGACACAGGAAGAGAGATGACAGGAATGGGTGTGGCACTTAATGTGTTACCCTGACATTGCAAAAATGTCACTAGAAAAGGATTTTATGTTGTGCTTTTGTTAATCTTCACTAAATTGTATTGTAGGGAAGATCTCTCCCAAGCCTGATAAATATGACGTTAATTAGAGGCCAGTGCAGGATTTCAGCTAGAGCTAAAACCTTAGCAAATGTTTCTGCATAGCCAAACTACCAGGGAAAGGCATTGTGCTGATGGTAACTGAGCTTGTGCTTCCTATTCTGGCAAAACTACTCCAAAACAAGTTCAAGTCCTAAAATTAGCCCTTTCCAACACCTGTCATTGCCCTGGGCATCAGCCTGTTCATGCTGTGCTTATTGAAATAGCTGTCTCCATTCTGGCATCTGCATTTCTTGCATACTTTTTTCTCAATTTTAGCCCTTCTTTAAATTCTGTCTTCTCTTTCACTGCTCCTTTAGGTACATGTTTTATTGTCCAGTGAAGATACAATAGAAGCACTATCTGTACAGGGACTGTCCTTTGATTGTAAGACTTTGGGAGCAGAGCCAGTGAGGCTAATTTTATTTCTGCTGAGTTCAATATGTTTACAAGGATGTGAATGCCTGGAGAAATAGAGTTTTCTGGGAAGGAATCTTTTTCCTTTTTTTTTTNTTTCTTTTTTTTTTTTTTTTTTTTTTCTTTTTCCTCCTGAGTCTTATTATGGAAAAACTTGGGTGAGAAATGAGCACTACTTCTCCCTCAAATTTGATTATGAAGGAATTTTTGCAGAGTGAGAGGCCTTATTTATGGAGCAGGTTCTCAGGTGTTCAGAAGATGTAATTGGAGATACTAACATGTCTAAGACCTCAAGTGAAAAAAAAAAAAAAAAAAAAAGCATAGTATTTCCTTTTCTGCTTTGCTTGCCTCTCATAGAAGTGCTTCTTCCAAGGGCGCCAGAAGACATACCAATGAATATTGGCCTAGTAGTGTACAGTTCCCAAAAGGCATGGCACACATATCATTAGCAATAAGAGATCTACATCAAAGTTATAGACAAATTACTCAAGTAGCCTAACTTTTTTCTTTTAATGTTCATGGATGCAGCTCTGCACAGAGCTCCTGCCTCTATGTATGTAGCAAATTACCTCCTGGAGCTCCACATGGAGTTACTTTGAAGTGTGCCCTAAAGTATGGCTGCAAGCATATTTATGCTACTTTTTCCCCCCTTTCTTCTTCCTTCCAGTTAGATTAGGCTTAATTTTTGATAGACAGAGTCTTATCTAGTTTGTGTTTGTTTTCAGAACAGCAGTGTGCAAAACCCTGAGGAATAAGTGGGCCTGGGGAAAAAAAATTAACGATCAAGGAAATGAAAGCACACCTGAAAAGATGAAAAATTTCTATACCTCTCCACTTGTGTAGTGATTAATACTGCAATTATTATTAACTGATTCACTGGAAAGAGGAATATCCGATGAACCCAAAAATGTGTGAAAGCAGGAGATTGCATGCACAAGGGTGTTCCAGTCACACAAACATATTTCTTGGTGTTCATTCTTGAGGTTTGAAAAATCACAAGGAATCTTATGAAAATGACAAGTTTATTTCCATGCCATGTGTAGTATACATTGCACCTTGTGTAAATTGCTGTAGGGAGGCAAAGTACTATTCTTGGATCTGCGGGGCACCCCTGAGCTTTGATATGTGCTCTTTGATACTGTCAACTGTGAGAGCTCTTCACATGTAGCAAAGGCAAAACATCAATGCTGGGTGTGACATACACTGATCTTGGAGGAGAGCCTTGCCCAAAACATTTCAACAAGCAGAATTTTAACTGTTTCTTTGGATTCTGCTGAGACAGCTATTGGTTATGGATCACTATGGAGCCTGCAGGAGTCACCCCCTGAAATTGATGCCTTTATCACTGTAGGTATATCTAGGATTCACTTTGTTTGGGTTACTCCCAGTTTATACCCTGAAATTAGAAGCAAGACTGGCTTGTTGTAGGTAACTTCCAGTTAAGTTTCCTGGTATGGCCAGGTATCCTCTGAGCCATCCTGCAGGGTCCTGCTGAGATTTGTGAAGCTGGAAAAGAGAACAGGGTTTCCACTGAATAGAAGCCCTTTTGTAGCTGGGCCCATGCTCCCCCTTAGGGTGTGTGTGAACTCAGCTGCAGCAAAAGAGAGTGTATTGCAAATAGTCCTGCAGGCTCTAAACCCAACTGGCCCTGGTTGTCTCTTGTGTTCATCTGAGTTGCACATAGTTCAGACACCCTGTTTCTCCAAAACGAATTTATCAATCCAGGAGTGGAAGCCCACCCAAATTCCCTCAGTACTGCCAGTAGAAAATGAAAAAAAAACATAAGCAAAGCAATGTTACAGTGACTAAAGCCTATTTTCCTTCCAAAATGTATAGAATGAGCCAATCTGATGCAATTTTGTCAGCAGTTAAAAAATATAATAATTTGTACTGTTAGAGAATGCAACTCCAGTAGTATTTTAAGTGATGTCTATGGGAAATATTTTGCTAATAACCAAGACTAATTATTCAAAAAGCAAAGAAATCAGTAACTCATTTTATTGCCTCTTCTGTTCAGAAATTGTCTTTGCTATATGCTCATCATGAAGTCTTTTGTGACTAAATATAAGTTATAGTATAGTGAATAATTGCAGGAAGGTGGTTTGTTCTATATTTAATCCCTTCACCTGATCTTCTAAAACTCTGTATTTTTTTTGGTAACAAGAACTCTTGTTTATGCTGTGGTTTGAAACTGTGATGAAGGCCCATTCCCCTTAGCCTTAAATACAGCCAGAAGGCTGTGAGAAATCTCTTGGATTTGGCTACTGCTGTTTTCAAAACATGATCATCATGAGTGAGTAGGGCTTTGCAAACAGTAGGCTGGCTGGGCATCTTTTGATCACTCGGAGTGAGTTTTAATTTAATCTGGCACTTGGAGTTGGTAACATCATGTCAATAAAAAATTAATTGCTTCAGGTATTTTTGTGGTTTCTCATTTTGTGAAGCCTGGCTTGTTTAGGAGAGTTAGTATGAGCAAAGTAATCACATTTAATGTGGTTACATGCTGGAGTACAGTTGACTTTGTGCCAAACTATGGAGCTCATAGCACAGGGCTGCTAAACTGGGGATACATTTCTGAGAGGCTTTAAGGGCTGGTAAAACAGTCTGCCTACTGCAAAACTAAGTGAGCAGCCCTTTTGTTTCCTTTGTGCCTTTCTGGACAATTCTTAGGACAGACGAACAGCTGCATGTCCTGAGGCCCTGGTCTGCAGAGCACAGCTGGAACCAGCTCTGCTGCCTGTGAGGCTGAGACCCAAACACACATCCTGGCCTCTTTCAGCTTGGGAGGGGAGGGAGGGTATCATGCATTTCCAGAGATCTCCTAGCTATGCTACCCTCCAGGATGAACTATCCTTAGTAATCTCTTCAGTGTGTTCAGGGATTTAAGGCTATCAAAGCTACAAATTATAGAATAAAGATAACATGTTTGAAACCTAATAATAGCCAGGCCAAACAGACCCAGATATAATCACATCAGTGCATTATTACAGCAACAAGAGATGTTGCATGTCCTTCATGCATATGCACTCATATCTCACAAATGAGCCTGCCCCTGTATGGTCCAGCAAATGGCCATGGCACCAGAGGTTTGTCTTGATTTGTAAGACAAGTGGCAAATTTTACAAAAGTGTAGTATTTGCTAAGCTGACATTTCATACAAAAGACAATGTGTTGTGGGCTGTGTTACATTTTGAATGACCTTGTTATACATTGCTATTTAAACTGGCAGCGTGCACACAAATAAACGTTTGTCAAAGTTTAAGCTGAAATATTTTACACCATCTCTTCAAAACTTTTAAATTTACCCTCTGTTCAGTTTCCATTTGGACCTCCTAGTGTTTCAAGTTAAACCTGACTAAACAGCATAGAAGGAACCTTCCCTTTTATAACTCTGTGTATGTCATACAGTTATTTTGTGTCTCCTGTACTCTCCCCTCTTTTTCTCTGTTGCTTATAAAGAAAAAAGGGGGAGAAGTACACAAATCATGATAAAAGATTATAATCCTTGGAGAACATAGAGATGCAATATGGTCCAACTATCTTTCAGTGTTTCTTTAAAACATCACCAACATGTTTTGTTTTGCACTTTATTTTTTGAGGCACAGCTTTGTCAATTTGAGTCTTCTTGGCTCCATTTGAATTAATGCAAAACAGTAAATAGTCTTTGGAAAAAAATTTCCATTAGGAACAAATTCTTTCGACTTGACACTTAACCTGCACACTTCCTCTGGCTCTGAGTTCCTCAGCCCTGATTACTGACTAACAGAGTATAACTTTGGACTCATTTAAAATGCAATTGCAGAACACACCAGGGAAAGTCATTTAGCAGTGTATCGACAAGAAGGGCAGACTGTAAATCTAATGACCTTCTTCCATTCCTAATTTCTAAGATCCCCCTGTCACCAGTATTGGCAATATCTGACACTCACATGTGGCAATGTATCAAATGCTCTATTAATATGAAAGATTAATTTATAAAAGAGTAAGCCTCATGTCTCTCAGATACACAGATGAATGCTTTGAACAAAGCTCACTGTTTACTCTTTTCCTGTTCTCATGCTGCTTATTAAACTAGTTTGATATAAAAGCAAGGTACAAAACCACCTACTACACAGAATACAATTCAGAAGTATCACTTCAAAGATAAGCACATTGCTAACTTTCCATTGGAATCAACTCATTTGAGGCAGCATTTTGTAGTCACAGAATATTAACACATAACTTTGTCAGCCATCACCTGTAGCTGGTGAATGTCAGTGATTTTTACTTCATAGTGCAACCATCTCGGAAAGCCAAAACTGAAGAATTGCAGGTATTTCCAGGTAACAAAATTCCAAACATGTCTGATAGTGGTCTTGAGCCAAGAAAATCTGGCATTTTAAGTGTACCTTGGAGAGGAGTCTCAGGAGAATTCACATTCTCCGTTCTGCATCATTTCTAAATCCCCAATGACACTATCTTGAAATAAATCTTACCAGAGGCAGGTGTCCTCCCATATACCTGTATAAGCTGTTTGTTCTAATACACACAAAGACCACTTTGAGTTAAATACTTTTCTAGATGGCTCTTACAAGCTGACAGCATTAAGTTTCATAACAAACAGATGTTCATATTTTATAAGCCTCCTCCATAAAAGACTTTCTCTGTTCTCTATTTCAACAGAGGCACAGTGGAAAATTATTAGGGTTTAGAAACAGTACTCCTGTGGGAACCTGAAATGACTGAGTTTGACTACAGCAAAACACATCTACAGCTGTGGAGACATTGATAGTGAATGGTGGGAAGGGGTGGATGGACAAGATTAGATAAAGGCCAAAGGTTTAACATCCTGATGATGGAGGGATTTCCACTGATAGTGGAAAGAGGTGATTTCCCTGCTTCTCTGGAGGCACTGGCTTCCAAGCTGACATTTGGGAGAGGCAGTTCAGGGCTGCTTCCTAATGTCAAGACAGGTAACAGAGCTGTGAACCCAATAATATCCAGGTGAATTCAGTGGCAGTGTATCCTTGAAAGCGGGGGAGCAGGGGCAGCCTGGCAAGGCTGTTCTGTGGGAGTGGGGAAAGGAGAACAGAGCAACACGGCACCTCAGATGCATCACCCTGAAGCTTCTGGAGCACCAGCCAGGTTTAGAACTTGTGGGCCCCTTGGGGCACAGGCCAAGCCACCCCCAAAGGGGAAAGCACATAGTGTGGAGATGGCCATTTGTTTTAACAAATGTTGCTAATACCAGGAAGGAAGAGATTGTCTTTGATACAGGGCTGAAAACCCTAGTTTTCTAAATTGTCATGTTTTTGTGTGCTGCTTTGCTGCTGGCTTCCTGAACAACCCTCATCTCGTACTAAAAACTGAAATGGCATCTCTACTTTTCCACCTTTTTCAGGCAAAATATCCAGAAGAGTCAGAGGAGCTATTGAAGGTGTCTCTTCCCACACTTCTGGCTTGAAAGCAGTGTAGAGGGAGTCCCATGTCATGCTGCCCCCCCAGAGCCAGTGTTCCTGACACCTTCCCTCCACAGACTCCTCTTTTTGTATTGTCAAGCTGCCAGCCAGATCAGGGGGGCTTATCACAACTAAGCCAATCTGTCTCTAAGCCAGCTTACAACCTTTTATTTCTGCTGGCTCAGCTCATCACTCAAGCTAAACAAATCAACCAGAGTGCCAGGTGTGAGGAAAGGAATGAGAGGGCATAGCCAGGGCTAGCAAAATACCTTTTCTGACAGCGACACAGCCCAAACGTTGTCTAAAATTAACCTGGGGCAGTAATGGAAAAAGATTATTTGCGGACTCTCTGCTATTTAAAGGTCTCCAAAACATAAAGGGATTTTTTAAAAAAATTATTAAGTTAACGTTGTCTAACCCTTAGGCTTAAAAAAGTGGACTCAGTACTTTAGAAGTATAATGAAATCTTGACATTGTGAAATGTATGGGCATTCCACTAATGAATTCAGGAGAAGTAGGATTTCACCCCTGAAATAAGACCTGGATTTCTTGTTTTGGACACTACTCTGTATCCTTACATCTTCTTGACATCAGGAATAAATCTAATACTCCTGAGTTTTTGCTTCTAAAGCCTTGCAGAAAGGTAATGTAAAATTTCCTTTGCATATACATTTGGCTGCTTGTCCTTAATATTTACTTTGAAAAATACTTTGTTCCAAAAAACTTATTTGCATGAATATTTGTGGAAAGCAAAACTAGACCAGATGCAAACACAACTAAAGTATATTCATTAAAAAAATTCAACTGTTTTTGCATAACTACTTCATAGCATTTATCCAGTCTGGCTGGTAAAATGAAGCATTTTAGATCATTGAGAGAAAAAATAATTCTTACAACAGATATTTCATGGACAAACAAGTTTGAACAACCCATTCTTTCTTTGTAATCTCTTCTTGACTAGTTACAGATGGAACAAGAACTAAGGAAAGAGGCAAAAGAGATTCTTACCATCCTGTTTTCTTACAATTGTGGAAATTAAATTAAGCATTAAAAATTGCCTTCTGTCACTTCTTTTCCTAGCTCATGAGGACTTTCCAGTGCATATTTTCCATTGGTTTTGTTCAGACTGGTGCAGCCAGGTTGTGATAAAACAGAGGAAAAAAAGCCGTCTTTTGAAAAATGTGTACTTTTCACATGACATTCACAAAGCTCTTGCTTTGAGGTGCCTCAGGAAGAGGGAAGATGTCAGCTGGAGAGTTATGGAACAAAGGAGCAGTTGGTTGTAATAGCAAAAGGCATCTGTACATCTGCAGATATTTCAACTGTGAAATTTTTTGTCCAATAGACTCCTAGTAATCATGAAATTGATCTAAAGTAGCCACCTGGGCTCTCTGTGAATCTTCCTCTGGGTATCCCTATATCTATCACTGTAAATGGAGAAGACAACTAGCTTGAATCAAATGTCCAGTTCTGAGCTGGAATGAATCCCTCTTTTCATGCAGTCATCATCTTTAGGTGGAGCATGGCAGTAAAGCAATACTTATATTCTGCATTAACCACAACTAAGACCTGGTTCAATCCAGGTCTCACAGGAGATGTGGTTCCTGCAGTGCTCAAGTGGTGTCAGGACATACTAACCTTCTCTATAAGCTGGTAAGTGGAAGCAGTACCTACTTTGGGTGAGTTCCAGTTCAGGCTCAGCTTCAGGTAAGTTTCTCCTGTTTAGTTCTGGTTAAACCAAACAAAACTTTCAGAAAGCAGTNGTGTTAATCTGAAAGAGAGCTGATCTCCAGCTGGGTTCATAAACACATGCTGAAATGAAGAGCTTTCCATCTTTCATTTATCACTCCATTCATTCAGAATAAATCTACCCTTGGCCCTGCACGATTTTACTGTATAATATGCGCCTGCCATCATGATAGAGATCTAGTCCAGAAAGTAACCCATGACCTACATTCCTTTTAAATAACAAGAAGACACTGGAGAAAATATTAAATACTTCAGGAGATGACCAAGAGATGCTTTCCAATGTTAGAGATTTATTTCTCCTAATAAGGAAGAGTCATATTGTAGAACTGTGTAATCTCATGCCTTCAGTACAGCCTATAAAAAATAGACCAACTCATCTTTTCTTATACCTTATATATTATGTTGATATACGTCAGTAAGTACTAATATGTTAGGTTGCTACCTTTGTGCAAAAATGGATTGGTATGGATAAAGCAAAAAACATCCTAGAGTGATGCCATTAGAACTGACTTCCCTGAATCAGGCCTTGTTGTAGTGTTCAGATGCAATATTTCAATTAAAACAATAAAAGAAAAAGATTTCCAGACATTATTAATTAAAATTTTCTGCTTAATCTCTGTGGAAGGCACAAAATCAACATTGTATTAGTTCTTTGAAAATCCTTGGCCCAGCCAGCTCCAGAGCTTGTTTTTAGAAGTTCAAGCTGAAGAGAAGTTATGTAAAGGGGAAACACTGAGAGTGGTGTGGACACACTGCCTTATAAGTGGCATCCCCACAGTCTCTGTATGTGGGGTCACCTCTGTACCTGGGTATGTGCTTTGCTCACAGAAAGCCAAATTTACTCTGAGAGTTCAACACCCTTTGCTTGTCTACCTTGGCTCCTTCTACACTGGGCACATAACCAGATCCATCATCATTCCCAAGGGATAATCCTTTTCCACAGTCAGAGGGGAAGCACAGAGACAAAAGGAGTTTGAAAAGAACCAGCCTCAAACAAAATTCTGCAGACTTTAAAAAAAGTAAGTTTTTGCAGGTAAAAAGAAATCAATGTGGCTGAAAGCAGCCAAATTGGTATATACACCAAGCTAGAAGAACTTTCTATCTGAATAGTTTTTATTTTTCTAATAAGGAAAAGTGAACTGCATGCCAAAAATAGCATATAGCTGTGACGTGAATGAGCCACTGTTCCCATCTTGCTGAGAACTCACTGGGCTCTGCCTGCTTCAGAGGGCTTTATAATACCAGGTAATACTATAGCCTAACATTTTGCCCATGACGTCTTTACAAGAAAAGGGACTTTGAGTTCCTGCTAGTGTGTATGCCTACCAAATAAAAAACAGCAGGAGAAAATTGTGCTTCTGTCTTACACTGGTAGGGCTTCAGTAATTTTGGCAACCTTGTGTCAAGGGAGTAGAAACCAAAATCGTGCACCTAAGCTTTCCAAATCAACATCAGCAATATTTATTGCACTGTTTGTCCAGATCCAACCTTAGCAATTGAGGTCTTATAACCTATGCTTCACCTGAGCTGCTAGTAAGCTGGAGTAATAGAAAACAGTGTAAACCACTACAGAAAAGAAGTAATTATCACGTGGACACTGAAATGTACAAATTATCATCCCAATTCTATCAAGTGCATAACTGAACAAATTGAACTATGAATCAGTACCATGGTTCAGTGTCTGCTGATCTCTTCAGGAGAGAAGATACTTCTTCCAGTTTACACGCTAATTCAATTCACCCTTGATAAATAACAATGGGCTTTAAATATTGCAGAATACCCAAATGCATGCTTGTAGGCTATCACTTTTGGTTGGTGACAGACAAGTAGTTCATGGAGGGCTGACTTCCCTTCTCCAGACAATATCTGATCTCTCTAAAGCCCTGAGAACAGCAGATCTGAAAATCAGTGCCAGGTGGAATGAAATTACTTTGATGGGGATGATAGTTCAGCAAAACCTGCACTTTTAACACCAAAGGCTTCTTCAATGCATTATTGGTAGAAGGTGGGAAAAATTTTCTTTCATTGCTCATTTTAATATATTTAACTCTTTTCAGATATGGATACAAGTGCTCTTGATAGCTATTAATAACCTTTCTAACGCTGCACTTAAATTCATAGAAGTGATTATGTTGGAAAAAGATTCTAGGATCATCCAATCCAGCTGTTAACCCAGCACCACTGTGTTCACTACTAAACCATAACTCCAAGTGCCACATCCACAAGTTTTTTTCAACACTTTCAGGGACTTTGGTTTCACTACTTAACTGAATCACTTGTTCCAATGCCTGACAACCCTCTCCAGTAAGAATTTTTTTTTCCTAATATACAATCTAAACTTCCCCTGGTGCAACTTGAAGCCATTTCTTCCCCTGGACACACTTCAGCATCTCAATATCCTTCTTGTAGTGAGGGCCCCAGAATTGAACACAGTACTTTAGGTGTGGCCTCATTAGTGCTGCATACATGGGGCAAAGGTTTACAGTGCATGGGGTGGTATCAGACTGAGAACTTGTTAAAAGTGGGTTCTGTGGGGCTCCATCCTTTGCCCTGTGCTTTTCAACATCTTTATTAATTACTTGGATGCAGGACTGGAAGGAATATTAAGCAAATTCACAGATGATATAAAACTGGGCGTGTTGACTGCTTCAAAGGCTGGGAGGCCCTGCAGAGAGACCCATAAAATTTAGAGGGCTGGGCAATCACCAACCATATTGAGTTCAACAAAGGCATGTGCCCGACTGCACCTGGGATGGGACAACACTGGGTGTACGGACAGACTGGGGACTGACAGGCTGGAGAGCAGCACTGAGGAAAGGGACCTGGAGGTTCTGGTTGATGAAGAGTTGGATCTGAGCCAGGAGGGCCCACCCTGTCCTGGGGTGCACCAGGGTAGCATCACCAGCTGGGCAAGGGAGGGGATTGTTCTGCTCTGCTCTGAGCTGGGGCAGCCTCACCTCCAGTGCTGGGGGCAGGTTTAGGTGCCACAATATAAACAAGACATTGAGCTATTGGAGATTGTCTGGAGAAGGGCAATGAGTATGATGAAGGGCCTTGAGTATGGGCCATATCAGGAGTGGCTGAGGTCACTTGGTCTCTTCAGCCTGGAGAAGAAGAGACAGAGAGGAGATCTCATCATAATCTATGACTTCCTCATGAGGGGAAGAGGAGGAGCAGGCACTGATCTCTTCTCTGTGGTGACCAGTGACAGGGCCCAAGGGAATGGCCTGAAGTTGTGTCAGGGGAGGTTTAGGTTGGATATCAGGAAAAGATTCTTCACCCAGCAGTGGTTGAGCACTGGAACAGGCTCCTCAGGGCAGTGGTCACAGCACCAGCCTGACAGAGTTCAAAAAGTGTTTGAGCAACGCTCTGAGGCACATGGTGTGACTCTTGGGGATGGTTCTGCGCAGGGCCAGGAGATGGACTTGATGTCTCCTCCAACTCAGCTGATTCTGTGATTCTGTGTTCTGTGATATTAAACAGAACTGGCCCCACTAGTGAGCCCTGGGGAACGCCACTTGTGATTCTGTAATCATGTAGTCCCTAGTAACTAATAGCATCAGTGTCATTCTCATCTTTTAAAGACTATCTGGAGTGTGACACTTGGAGAGGCATATCAGTTACTCCATTTACAAGATTCATTACATTATCTGAAGGGTTTGACAGGCTTTGACTAGCACAGTTAAGTATTATAACTAAGGCTTTTTTCTTCAATAACAATCTACCCTAATCTGAAAATCTTAATCAAGGAAACCTTCCAGCTCCCATCACACACGAATTCAAGACTTGAAGGGCAGTCATGACCCTGAATTTGTCTTGTGTCACAGATCAGACAACATATTGGGCTGGAACACATTTGTTTCACTGTAAATGGAAGAATATCTGAACACTAATAGTGTAACAGGTGGGCTTACTGTTGTCTAAAAGCCTTAATATTTAAAGCCAGTATGCCAATCTCTTACACCAAGACACTTCTTCAGTATTTGCCAAATACTTCTCTGAAGAAAAAGTGAGATTCACCTTTGCTCAGAAAAATATGGACAAATGGATGGTGTTCATACAGTGCTTTCAGGCATCCAAAGCGCTTAAAAAATAAGCAACTGATTTAAGTAGGAAGATCCAGATCTCCAGACAGTAAATGCTATTGTTTCTGAAATATGTATACTTTATTTTTTTTTTTTTAATGAACTGTCTTATGAGCTGCTTCTTACAGAATCTGGCACAAATGGAGAATTCATGTTAATGTACAATCTGGACTTTTGTAAACAATGTCAGTATTTCTGTTGTGACGACAAGACTTCACTTGAGACATAAAGAAGGTTCTGTCTGTGAATACTCAGACTGAAAAAAAACAGTCTTGTATCTGGGCAATTCACAAAGGGGTAGAATGCTATATGTCTGAGACATTGCCAGGTCCCCTAGGAAAGAAACTCTGAACCCAGAGGACAGAGTGTGAAAAGGTGTATAAATAAAGACTAAAAGGCAAATATAAAGAGAGAGGAGAGCCAAAGCTCAGGAGAGAGCTGTACAAGGTGAACTTGCCAAAACTGAGAAAAGAGACATCACATAGAGCTATACAGAGATAGTGACCTTTTCTACTCTGCAAAACACAGTCAAGATGTCCAGGTTTGACAACCACAAGACATTTATGGCAGACCTCACACAGCTGAGAGCTTATGAATACTCTGGGAGATGTTCCCATGAGGAGATGGTAGTGGCACTGTGGGCTCCTATGTCCCTTTTCACATCTGGAAATTAGGATTACCCACCTGTACAGGTTTACTACAGGCTATGGTCTTCTACTTTGGCCATGTATTAACTCCTCATGGGCTGCTTTTGGCTCAAGAATCACACTATACCACTGAATCTTTTAACACTCTCTAGCTGTGGCATCCTAGAGACAATGGAGAGGTCCCATAAGCATCTCAAGCATGAGAAAGGGGAAAAAGGGCACTAAATGTCTGTAACTATTTAGGACATTACTTTTTTTTCATTTATACACACACACACACACACACACACACATATATATGGCTATACACATACCCATACATAGTGTATTTCATAGAATCCTAGAATGGTTTTCATTGGAAAGCATCCCTAAAGATCATCTAGACCAACTCCCTACCAAGGGCAGTGACACCTTCCACAAGATCAAGTTGCTCAAAGCTCTTTCCAACCTATCCTTAAGTACTTCCAATGAAGAGCCATCCAAAACCTTTCTGAGAAGCCTGTTCCTTTGTCTCATCACCCTCATGGTAAAAAAATAAAAGAGTTCTTTGTTACAGAGTCTAAATCTATCCACTCTCTTTTTAATACCTTCACCCCTCATGCTATCACCACAGATCTTGGTGAAAAGTCTTTCTCAAAGTCTCTTTTGAATATTGAAAGGCCACATGAGAGTTTCCCCAGTCTTTTACAGACTGACCAGTCTTTCTTCATAGGAGAAGTTTTCTAGTCCTCTGACCATTTTGTCATCCTCCTCTGCACCTGCTCCATGTCTTTCCTGTGCTGAGGACGCTGTAGCTGGATGCAATACTCCAGGTGGGGTCTCACCAGAGCAGAGTGGAGGAGAATTGAATGCCTCAACCTGCTGTCTGTACTTGTTACTGTTGGCTTTCCATACTGCAAATACACACTGCTGGCTCATGTCCCAGTTTACACTCACTGGTATGCCCAAATTCTTTCTGCTGGACAGATCATTCTACGTAATTTTATGACAGATCATTCTATGATTCTACGATCATTCTCAATTCATTCTTCACCCAGTCTGTACTGGTACTAGGGATTGTCCTCACCCAGGTGCAGGACCTTGCACCTAATTGGAGTCCTAATTGAACTTAATGATCCTCACTCAAGTCCATCCCTCAAGCCCACCAAGATCCTCCTGGATAGCATCTCTTCACTCAGGTGTGTCAAGTGCACCACTATATTCATGAAGATGTTAATCAGTACTGGACCCAGTACTTACCCTTGGTCTTTGAGTCATTGAGTGGACATCCAGCCAATTCCTTGCCCATCTAACAGTTCATCCACCAAACACATATACATATTGCTCCAGTTTAGAGGTAAGAATGTTGTGAGAACCTTTTCAAGGTACTTACAAAAGACCATAGGGAGGATATTTGTAGCTCTTGCCTTGTCCACTGATGCAGTCACTTAATCTTAGAAGACCATAGATTAGTCAGGCAGGATTTGTCCTTGGTAGGACCTGGTTGGTTCTGTATAATCACCCCCCTGCCTTTGTATGTTTGAAATATTGTCACAGGTGATCTCATCCATGACCTTANAAGGTAGTGCAGGGGATGAGCCTCCTGGAAAATCTACCTGCCTGATTGTGGTGTCTCCTCTACCAGATAAATATTTTCTGTCCTAAAATTTTACCCTACTCCTTGTAATAGGAGACTAAATCACAGTTTTGAATCTCTTATGACTTAAAAATAACAGCTGAAATCATATTTGAATTGTGTCTTGACATTTCAGATTATTGTGTCATTAAATAATTATCAGCCCAGATATATAGTGAGTATAAATGCTTTGTGTTAATTGGACTTCAGAGGTGTGACAAGAGAGAAGAGGCTGGGAAAACGAGAGCATTTCCAATGTTGATATTTGTGTAGTAACCCAGGGATTTGCTTTCTTTCTGAATAGTGGGAAGGGACATTTTTCTTTTTGAAAAACTTCATTCTTTTCACTTTATGCTAAAGTACTCCAAAGGTGCAAAAGCAGGCAAAGTTTGAAGGGAATGTCAGCAGATGTTTACATGAGAGACCAGAAATTATAGAGCAAGCTTGAGTGCTATTTTCATTTCAAAAGTGTGATGCACTTGACTCTCTCTCAGTCTTTTGAAGAGAATTAGGTCAAGAAGAAAATATATTTCTCAAGGACCTACTTAGGGAAGCCTTTTACTCAACAGCAATGACAACATAGACACTACATTTATTTTAACAGACAGCGTATGTTGCAATGCTGAGCTTCTCAACACCTTGATGATAAGATGGTCACAAACACAACACCCCAAGAGGCACAACAGTGGTATGTGGTAATCACTGTTATCATGATCTGAGTGATGCTCCAGACGATTTGGGGGCTAAAGGATGTGAAAGCTTGGAGCAGGATAAAGCAGCAAGAGAAAATAGCACATGAAGAAGACTGGGGAAACCTGAGTCAGGCCTGAGACAGCTCACAGTGGTGTATCATTCCCAGGGTCACAACACAGCACCTGTCCCCACGTTGATACGACAGAGCCCCCTTGCATATGTGTGTCCCTTTTACCATTTTTCCCTTAATAAACTGAAAACCAAAGCCTGTCACAAACTAAACCAAGCAGCTCTGCAAAATTTCTGTTCCTCGGTGTAAATACTGTCTCTTGTATTGTGAGGGCTGCCTCTCCGTCCTTTCATTCCAACCTTGAGCCATGTTTTGTCAGAGGAGAGCCTGTTACAAGTTATACAGAGTACAATCAGTTCGGTTTTCACCAATGCAAATCACTGTTTCTGCTGGCTAGAATAGCTCCAGCTAATTTGAAAGCAAGACCTAATTTTCAGCAAAAATGTGTGAAATCTGCAGGCATCTGATAAAACTAGAACAGACTTCCACAAAACACTGAAAATAACCTTACTATGAATATTGTAAGAAGCCTGGGAATGGAGTTTGGACAGGCCCTGGGTTCAGTCCAGGGCTTGCTGGGGAACAGCTGGGGCTGAACCTGTAGGCAGTTCACCCCTGCACTGCACTGTGCCTAGGGATGAAATCCTGGCCAGTGTGCACCCACTGCAGGGAGGAAGCCAATCCCACATCTGCCTTTTCCAGTCCCTGAATACAGTGCAGAACAAATCAGACAAATAGCACAGAAAGACACTGCCAATTACAATTGTAATTCTTGTTCTCATTTAATATATATTGATGTCTCATCTAAATAACATCCAAGACAAAATAATTTTTTTAAAGGACTACACTGTTCTGCTCCCATTATATCCATCTGTCTTCAAACTACTCCTGTCCCTATTACCATGGAGCTGGGCTGTGGTTTCTCTTTGTTGTCAGTCCCAAGCTGGCACAATGGTCTCTAACCTGAGTCATTAATATCAATTACTGTAAGGGCAGCTGCCTTGTTCTCCTTGTCAGAACTTCAGTATGGAGGGTAATAGATGGTTTCAGACTGGCTTCCTGCCAAGAGGGCTCCATTGTTTTCATCTGTGATATGCAAGAAAGAAAATAATGGGGTTAAATGAATTTGATTAGAGGAAGCTCAGCCTAGCATAATATTTAGGCTCTAATTTTGCTCTTCCGTAGTATGATTTTACATCCCTGAAATTGGCTTTAACCATGGATTTAAGGCTTATTTAGAAAGTCAGTGACTCCTTTTAAGCTTTGTAACCTCCATCTAGACTCTTTCCGTGCTGGGCATGTTGAGTTTGATTATATTATATATATTTTTTAAGTTTTTAAAGAAAAAATGGAGATCTGTTATTTCCAGACACTGACATTTTTGCAGCTTGGCAAAGCTGTGAGTATTTAATACAGAAATTCTTCCTTCTAAAAGATGTCACGTGCTTCTTTTTTCCTTATCATCTGCATCTGTAACATCTTCTGCCAGTTCTGCATTTCTACCAGTCACATAAGGCCCACACACCAGGATAGCAAAATGCTATAAAAGAATCAAATAAAAAAGAGTGAAAAATGTCTTACACAGCCCTTCATCATATACAAGAGATGCACAGTGTGCACCGAGGAAGAAAAATTTTGCTGAGAGAAAAGGAGAAAAAATTTTGACAGCATAATATATGTACTATATGTGAAGCCAGTGGAAAAAAATCAAATTACTTTAATCAGTGCCAAGAGGTGGGTTCCTGACATTTATTACAGAGATTTTTAGGTTCTAAGACCAGTTTAGAAACAT
The DNA here is from genome assembly GCA_013389925.1 of Aegithalos caudatus. Lineage (NCBI taxonomy): Eukaryota > Metazoa > Chordata > Aves > Passeriformes > Aegithalidae > Aegithalos > Aegithalos caudatus. The sequence continues at coordinate 248,671 of WEIU01007045.1, forward strand.
GGCTGACAGAGTTCCTTGGGAGGCAGTCCTGAAGAGCAAAGGAGTCCAGGAAGGTTGCACATTCTTCAAGAAGGAAATCTTAAAGGTGCAGGAGCACCCATGTGCTGAAAGATGAGCTGGTGGGGAAGAAGACCAGCCTGGCTGAACAGAGAGCTTTGGCTGGAACTTGGGGAACAGGAGAGCTTATCACCTTCAAAGGGAAACTCAGAAGGACTACAACATAAAGAGAACATGAAATTATGAATGAGAAAATTGGAAGGACCAAAGCCCAAACTTAGTCTGGCCACTGCTGTAAAAGACAAAAAAAAAAAAAAGCTTCTATAAACACATCAGCCACAAAAGGAGGTCTAAGAACAATCTCCATCCTTTATTGGATGTGGGAGGAAACAGAGTGACAAAGGATGAGGAAAAGGGTGAAGTATTTAATGCCTTCTTTTCCTCAGTCTTTAATAGTAAGACTAGTTGTTCTTCAGGTGCTCAGCCCTCTGAGCTGGAAGACAGGGATGGGGAGCAGAATGAAGTCCCCACAATCCAGGAGGGAATGGTCTGCAATCTGTGTGCCACTGAGAACTACACAAGTCTTTGGGGCCCAGTGGGATCCACCTACGGGATCCACCCGAGGGTTCAGAGGGAGATGGCAAAAGTGCACACCAAGCCACTTTCCATCTTTATCAGCAGCCCTGATGGGGAGGTGTCCCTGTTGATGGGAGGCTAGAAAATATAAGGCAAGAAAGGCTGAAAAGAGGATTAGGAGAATTACAGGCCTGACAATCTGACCTTGGTATTGGGCAAAGTGACAAAGCAGACCATATTTTGTGCCAACATGTGGAATGTACAGGACAACTGGGAAATGAGGCCTTGCCACCACTGGTGTATGAAAGGCAGGTCCTGCTTGACCAGCATGTCTCCTTCTATGAAAGGGTGATCAGCTTAAGGATGAGGGAATGGCTGTAGAATGTCTTCCTGGGCTTTCATAAAGCCTTTGACAACATTTCCTACAGCATTCTTCTGGAGAAACTGGCTGCTCATGGCTTGGACAGGTGCACTCTTCACTAGGTAAACACCTTTCTGGATGGCCAGGCCCAGAGAATCGTGGTGAATGGAGTTACTTCCAATTGGCAGCTGGTCACTGGTGGTGACCCCAGGGCACAGAATTGAGGCCAGATCAGTTTAATGTCTTTACCAGCAATCTGGACAAGGGAACTGAGTGTGTCCTCACTCAGTCAGTCAATTTCCAGTTGGGCAGGAGTGCAGACCAGCCTTTGTCTGTTATCTCTTCAGATCTGCTGTTCTCTATAGAACCCTCCATAGGGAAAGTTCTTCAGAGGGATCTGGACAGCCTGGATTGATGAGCCAACACCAGTTTTATTAGGTTCAACAAGACAAAATGACAGGTCCTGAACTTGGGTTGCAGCCACGCTCTGCAACACTACAGCCAGCGAGCGCCGGGAAAGCTGCCCAGTAGAAAAGGACCTGGGGGTGCTGGTCAACAGCAGCTGAACATGAGCCAGCTGTGCCCAGGGGGCCAAGAAGGCCAATGCACCCTGGCCTGCATCAGCAACAGTGTGGCCGGCAGGACCAGGGCAGGGATTGTCCCCTTGTACTTAGCACTGGGCTCAAATCCTGTCCAGTTCTGGCCCCCTCACTACAAGAAGGACATTGAGGTGCTGGAGCAAGTCCAGAGAAGGGCAACAGAGCTGGGGAATAAGTCTGATGAGGAGTAGCTGAGGGAGTTGGGGATGTTTAACATGGAAAAAAAAGGCTCAGTAAGGATTTTACTGCTCTCCACAACCACCTGAAAGGAGATTGTAGTGACATGTGAGGTCAGTCTCATCTCCCAGGTAATTTGTGATAGGACAAGAAGAAATGGCTCAAGTTGAAACAGGGGAGATTTAGATTAGATATTAAAGAATATTTTCTTCACCTAAAGGGTTGTCAGAAATTGGAACATGCCAGCCAGGGAAGTGGCAGAGTTGCCCTCCCTGGAGGAATTTAAAAGACATGAGTATGTGGCACATGCAGACATGGTTTCATGGTGGATTTAGTGGTGTTAGTTCAACAGCTGGATGCGATGCTCCTAGAGATCTTTTCCAACCTAAACGATCCTTTGATTCTACCCTATCTTGGCGTCACTTGGCATAATTACATCTGTTACTCCTCTGAATGTGTAGTCCACATGAAATACTAGCTTTATTTCAACATTGGATTAACTTATTAATGAAATGCTCGAAGAGAACGTGAAGTTGAATCTGGCTCTGTTGCAGATGCAGAAACTCCACAGCAGTATTGTAAAAGAGCTATTGATATTTAAATGTGCTGGCAGAAAAAGAGAGGTTGTGGCATAGAAAATAAAAACTATTTTAAGCATTTACAGAACCCCAATGAGGCCAGCTTGGGGAAATTTACATTTTCAGTTATAAATATTCCTATTTTCCTATTCACATAATTACTGTATCAAAATGTATATAATTCTGCAATGACTGACATTGCTTCTTTGACTTAATGAAATTGCTATGGTATACTGTTGCTAGCAATCTATCAGGGTAAAATTTTGGGTAACAAGGATTCCTTGTTGGATTTGAAGAGGGCTGTATGGAGTCTCTTACTAGAAAGACCAGCATCAACGATGCTGAGGTACAAAAGTGATTGCCTCTAGATCAATACACTGCTAAATTAAGTAATGAATTAGGAAAGCCACTGGAGAATGGGAGCCACAGCTCCATGGAGAATGACCCCACTGGGCTTTGTTCCTGTGGTCTACCATATGAAGTCTGGTCTGCTTAATGAAAACTCTCCAGGTTTTGGTGTTGTGGTTTTGCTGTTTTTTGGGTTGTGGTTTTTTTTGTTTTGTTCTTTTGTGGATTTTTNGTGGTTTTTGTTTTGTTTTGGAGGTTTTTGTTTGTTTGGGTTTGTTTGGTTTTTTTGTTTGTTTATTTGTTCTTTTAGAAACAAAGATGTGCAAGAGAGAATATTTATTATTTCAGTAAATCAGCAGTACTTGCAGACATGCTTACCCTGTTATCTCAAACGAGCCACTACTCATGACAGTAAAAGAAACCCCATATGCATTTCTTGTATCAAGGACTATTTTTTATTTTGTGTAGAGTCAATCTGCCACAATGAGCTTCAGCAAAATCTTATCAAAAGTTTTAGGGCAAGCAGAAATAAGTGTGTGCTTTTCTACCTATTAGGACCTCTAAGGCTGTCTATTCATAGCAACACTAAACTGGTTCATCTGGTCACATTTCAGACTGTACAAAGAGTAAAAAAAAAAAGAGGAGAGCTTTTCCCTACCACTGAGAAAACTGAGAGGTCTGACATGAATCTAAAGTTTCCTGACATCTTCCTTCCTGCTATCCAGACTGTCGGTGGAATAACAAATACTTTTCTACATTAAATTAGAGGAGTAGGTTTTTTATATCTTCCAGTGGGTGCTGTGGATGGATTTGTAACCACCTCGAGTAGCTGAAGGACATTTAAGAGCAGATGTTTAGGCATAAATTTCTCAGTAATGTAAGACCTCGCCCAGCTGTAAAATCTATTTGTGCTGAAAAAAACCACTGTGAGGTATCTGAGGATCTTCTGGAATTATGGTTACTATAAATTCAGAATAGGAAAGATCCTTGGCTGGGTTTGAACAAGGGGAACAGCACTTGGTCTTCTTAGACGTAATGAAATTTGTAATCAGAGACATTCTGCCATCACCACTTCATCCTGCAAATGTAGAGGCACTTTTACACAAACAAGTGTAAAAATAGTGGAGCTGAAGGACATAAGGCAGTAAGATGATTTGTGGCTGTCCCTATAGCTTCCTGTTCATGTAGCATGAAGGAAGATAAAATGTCAAAACAGAACCAAGAAAAGAAAAAGTCATGAGAAGGGCCATCCTTTCTGTCTCGGTAGCAGATTTACCCTCCCAACAGCAGAGACCAGCCCTGGGCTCTTTGTGTGTTTTGTGGAGAAGCTTGAGGCAAAAAAACCTCATGAAGCTGCAAATGTGGCAAAGCCTTGTGGAAAGTAAACACTGCACAGATAAAAACAGGTCCATTGAGTATTTCAAGAGGAAGAAAAATATCAGTTATCTGAAGGAAAGCAATTTATTTCTGTTTCTGAAAACAAAATGAGAGTTTCTCACTAAGCAGCTGAGCAAGCTGCAAAACGTCACCAACTTCAAAGATTCAGGGTCTGCCTTTGGTTTGGTGTGTTCAGTAGGAGTGCTCAGTCTGCTCCAAGGAACTGTTCCTGTGACAAGAGCCCACCAAGCCCACCAAACCTGCATAATTTCTAACTTCCCTCTTACATCTCCTGGGCTCTCTGAGGCCACAGCAGCAGAAATAGAGGGCTGCTAGGGAGTGCCTGCATCTTCTGGGTTACTCAGCCTGTTTGAGCAAGTGACAGCCACTTAACCTTTATAGTCCCTGCAGAGACATGCTGACCTCTGCAGTTGCCTGTGGCACCAAGCTGCTCTTTGTCATGTCTTGTGCTCTTTTCTGTGTGTTGGAAAGTCCCTGCTGGGGAGTTCCCCATGTCCCTGGTACAATGCAGGCATCAAATTGCAGGTGCCACCAGTTCCCCCCAGAGATGCCAGGGAGGGAAGTAGAAGCACACAGGTCCCGCTACCCAGTCCCATGAGGATTTCCATGTGACAAGAAGTTACAGCAATGTATCCCTGGTGGTGGCTGCGGTAAAGGCCTGGGGAAGTAGGGAAATGCAGCTCCAAGAGAGGGTGAGGTTGCTGGGCAGTTTTCTGTCTCACCGAGGTGAGAGGTAGCAGAGAAAAACAGCTGGTGCTGTAGAGTTGACTGCTCACCCTAATTGGGAAGATCCTCCAAGTGGTATTCCCACACAGAATAATAGAATGGTTTGGGCTGAAATGGACCTCTGAAGGTCACCTAGTCCAACTCCCCTGCAGTGAGCAGAGACATCTTCAACTAGATCAGTTAATGTTAATGTTACTAGTTACTAGTTAATGTTTCCACCCACATGGATCTGAGCAACACAGACTAGAGCAGTGTCCCTGCCCATGGCAGGTGGGTTGAATCCAGATGATCTTTAAGGTCCCTTCCAACCCAAACCATCCTATGATTCTATGTCCTCCAGTCATGCACTGCAGGCACGTGCAGCGTGCTGGGGCTGTTACACATCCTGAAATACATTTGTTTAAAAGTTCAACCTGTTCGCCATCATTCGATACAAGAATTATTTCAATATTCCATCCTAGCGTGGAATTTTTTCTTACCACAACCTGCCCATGCAGGTGCTGTGCAGCAGTGGTGAGTGCTTTGTGTCCAGAGAGAATCATCTGGGATGGAAAGCAGGGGCCCTGAGGGGGTCACGTCAGGAGGCACACACATGGGGCTGCTTGGCATGCAGCTTTAGGCCCCCCTTTGCAACCTCATGCAACGTGATCCACTGCCCTGGTGCTGGAGAGCTGCAAGGAGGCTCTGGAACACACCAGCATTTTACCTGTCTGTTGATGGTGCCACCCTGGAAACGCTTTTTAGGAGAAACCACCTTTTGGTCCTGCCTTGGGTTTTGGAAGCTATTCAACATTACGTCCACATTGCCAGGAAAACACATGGCCCAGACTTACAAGCTTAATAATCACTTTAGCCCTCAACAGCACTGATAGTGGCTTATCTTCTCAGTCTCATCTACACTGCCTACTAAATGATAATCCTAATAACAGCCCTAATTAGGTTTCTGCCCAGAATATTTGAAGATAACCTTAACTCTTGATCTGTTTAATCTAGTTTTCCAGGTGGCAACAGATTTAAAAACAGGTTTTTAAAAAAGATATGACTATTACATTTCTAATAATAGGAGAGTGTGATCTCAACATTGCCTGTTATTTAGTGACACATGGTACAATCAGTTGACAGTGGTGGCTGTGAACACAAACTCATAAATACAAATTCATTTTTAAGTTATTATCCATCTGTGTTGCCTGATTTAACTCTTTGCATATTGAATTGAATTTCTCTTTTTTTTTTTCTTTGCTGCAATACCAGTATTTAAGGTACTTTTGGCATTTCATATTCCTTGCTTTGAAGCTCTCCCCCCAAGGAACCGCTCAGCATTCCTGGGGAATACATATCTTTTTCATCCCAGATCTTTAATCTCTTACAAGGGTATCTGAAGCAGAGCCACACTCTCATGGGTTCAGCCCTCACACTCCAGAGGTTTCCTGAAGCACAGTATTTGCATCCAGGGTTATAACATGAGTCATAAAAATGTTTTGAGGTTTGAGGAAAATGCTGAATTGGGAGAGTAGGTCTGTTTATCCAAACCAAGGCTTAACTGCAACCTGGTTGCTGGTGCATGACCATAATAGGTACTGTTGTCCCTTGGGAGGGCAAAACATCATATGAAAAGGGCTGTTTGGTTGGGAACTCAGGCCAATGTACAGATGTCAAAATCAGAGACCTTCAGATTAGAAAGGCCAAGATATCAGGAGACAAATAAGGTTAACGAGTGGAACAAGATATGGAAAGAAGTGATGGTTTTGCATCTCTACATATCATTCTGAAAAATAAGCATTTAACCAGACCCAAGCATTGAACCACCTAAGGGTGAGAAGGTGTATTAACACAGGCTATTTCAAAAACGGTGTCAGGTTTTTCTCATTTTTAGAATCTCAGAATCTCTTAACAAGGTGCATCATGCTGATATGGTACTGTCTAAGACTGAATTTCCATCAGTGTTTCCATTTCCATCAGTGTTTCCATTCTTTCAGCTGTACACTCCTTTAGGCTGAGGAAGGTTTTGAAGACAGTTTCTCCTAAATTATTGGAAATGAAACCCCTTCATGCATCTCCCTTGAACATGGAAAAATAAGTGCTGTTGTATTTGCTGTTCTTCAGTGTCAATTTGTAAAGCTTGTTACATTACATTCTAAAATAGACGGAAATTTCATTTCACATGAGGTTTGTTATCTGGCCTCAGCCTGATGTTCAATTCATTAAACAGCCCTTTCAGAAAAAAATCTCAGGAACCCCTGTTCTAAAGCCTTTTATTATGAACCACTTAAGCATCAGTACAGATGCTGAATGAAGTGCTTTCAGCTACCTCTGCTTTGTCTGTGCCTTAGGGAACCTGCAGTTTTTCAAACTTGTCCAAATATTAGTGACTAAGGCAGGCTAAGGCAGAGCTCTTATGCTTTGCTTATGCCTCTCTCAACCTACTGACATACTGTGTGTTAGTTTGGGGTTACAAAGCAGGATTTATCAAGGCACATGAAATCTTCCTGACAGATTTTGAGGGGCAATTTAATCATAATGTGTTATCATCTGGAGGCTATTACAGACTAGTCCTTAAAGCCACAGAAATCTTGGTGGCTTCAGTAAAAGTTTTCAGTGCCCAGAAGCTGATTAGCAGATTAAATGAAAGGTTTGAGCATCTGAGCTATAGGAGTGTCACAAGGTCTCAGATCCCTCAGGGACTCTGCTAGTTATTGAGTGAGATCTGGCCTGTGCACCACAGACCACAGCATCTCAAAACTGAGCAGCTCCTTCAGAAGTGAAAGTTTTTATGTCTGGAACTGAGGCAGTTGTGGTAGAGCTGAGACAACCTCCTCTCAGTCTATGCTGTACTCCTAGACCATATATATTTTCCCATGAAGCTGGAAGTCACAAGTTCTCAGCTATTATCAATCAGAATAGGTGGCTGGGTTGAGATGAAGAGGTACAGATGACTCTGGACTTCCCAGTCCTCCCAGTAGAAGGTTTATCTCAGTAGTTTCCATTACCTTAGATTGATCTGGACATTATAAGCACCCCTGAGTTAATTTGAAAAGATCTATACTCTCTCTTTTAGGGAAGAAAAGAAGTAATACTGCTTCAAATATGACTTTCATTGCAGAGCTGCATTCTCTCTTTCTGTGCCTTTTGTTTTGTTTCCAATGCTTGGTATCTCCATTAACACAATAAGTGCAGGTCTGATAGACAGCTGCTATTCTTGGTCCTGTTGACACATTTCACTGTTGTAAAATGACAGTCACAGCTGTGACTTCTTACAAGAAAATGGCCTAAATATAAAATAGGGGCTGGGTCAGTAAAACCACAACAGTTAAAAAGTGGCTGGGACTAATAGCTTGACTGGAAACAGGTCTAGGCTTGGTGAAGCGAATGAGAGAGGCTGCTGCTGCTTCCCCTGTCTTCCAAATAAGTATAGAGTCAGACTTTCCAAGAAAAGGTTTCCCCTCAAGGAGTGAGTCTGTCAGCCCTCCCCAAGTGCCTTCAGGCAGCTGTGGACTTGGTTCTTGAATATGCCAGTGCACAGAGTTATGGCAGGAAGATAACAAAGTGACTATGTGCACCCACAGTTTTGCTCTCTCTTTATGTGAAGTTAGTCACACTTTACAGTAGAGTGCATTCATTAATAGATTAAGAAATGATTCTTACACCTTTTAATAAATGACTAATTTTGTGGAGTCCAACAGGTTCTGAGTCACTTATCAGAAGAACTTGCAACCAGCTTTAACACTCTCTCTGTCTGTAAAGCTGCCTTAAAATCTTACTGTTCATGTCTGCAACACTGTTTATGAACCATTCTATACTCATGTCTCATAGAGAGGCCAAAAAGTTGACAACCTAGTGGCAACAAGTGGTTTTTATTCAGACTTCAACATCATGGATCCTTGAATTCTGTATCCACCCCTGCTAATGACTTAGTGAATAATGCTGTCTGAAGAGTCTTTTCATTTTCCTTACCCATGGGCCCCCAACATCAGTGATCTGGGTATTCATTACAAGGTGTCCAAAATTCCTTCAATATAAATAAATTCTCAAATTTGGGACTGTGGTGAAAATTCCAGGTTTTTTTCTGAGGTTATTGCAGAGTTATTTTACAAAGTGAATCTACTAATCTAACATTCTTCATCTCCAACTCAAACCTAAACAGTAAAGCTGTTCTCTGATTTGCCACATGCCACAGAAATTTTGGATATTGTGAGCAGTTTGCTGTGACTATGGCACAGGAAAAAACTGGATGTAGAATTCTCCTTCTATTCTGATCCTTTTGCCCAAATATTAGACATTTGGAAAGGCTGTATCAGAGATGAATATACAGTGGAGGAGGAGAAACAAGGGCAAGGGATTTCAAAGTAAAGCTGAAGAGAAGCACCAAGAAAACAGAGCATGGAGAAGTCAAGTAGCTTGCTCCCACACTGCCACCACACCAGAATGGAAATCCTTGTCTTTCCTCACAAGCCATCCCCCAAAATCTTTCAGCTAAGTTCAAGACAGTTGAGGTGTGGGAACAGTTTTCCCCATGCAACCTCCTTATTTAAAAAAGGGGATGCAGGTAAAATTTCAGCAGGGACTGGCTAGATCTGGTCCTTGAGGAGTAGTGTGTAACACCACAGGGGCTTGCAGGGTCTCCATCTTCACAGTGTAACTGAAGGAAGGGTGCACCAAATGAGCAGCCAAACCTGAGCAGGCTGAAAGTTGGGGCTTTACTATGGTACCTTGTTCCTGAGCTGTATTAGCAGCACATTCTCAAAATGGCCAAGGTCAAACCTCTCTCCAGCAGTTCAGCTCTGGCCAAACTTAGAACGAGAGATGCCTTGAGTCTGGGGCTGGCTTCAAATGTGCAGCAGTGCATGACCCAGCCTCCTCTTCCTGCACAAGGTTCTCCTTCTGCTCACAAGGAGCAAGAGCAGAGTGGGCCCTGCAGGATCATACCCCACTACTCAAGAGTGTATTCTTCTTTTTAAGAGTAGAGTCTCATTATGGGAAATCAGTACCAAACAACAACAACAACAAAAAGAAAAGAACAGAAAAAAAAAAAAAAAAAAAAAAAAAAAAAAAAGAAAGAAGAAAAAAAAAGAAATCAAAGACATGCTTTGTAAGAGACATGAATAGCCTGCTTTATGTAAGCTTCTTCAGCAGTGTGGGAACTGCTCTGCCTTATCCTATCCCTGCTATGTATCTTCTCTTTGCAGCAGAGGAGTATTAATTGGCAGAATAGCTAAGATTTCTTCCATTTTTCTAAAAATGTAAAAATTATTTCAGAGGGATTTTGACCCCATTAACTAGTGTAACAACCTATATCCTAGTGCCTGTATGATACTTCATGTTCTGCTCAACCTTCCTGCAGCCACTTAGGCTGGTTCCAGTAAAATGGCATTGCAAACACACGACAAGAAAAATTAAGGGAAAGTGGAAAGTGTAAACTCAGATGGAAGCTTCTTTGCAGATTAAGCTGCTCTCATCTGCCTTACTTTGAGCACAGGGATTAGCCTAGAGGATCTCCAGGGGTCCCTTATGAATTCAAAGATTCTGTGATGATTCTGTGATCAGGAAAAGTCTGCCAAACACTGGGAAAACAGGTAAAATGGAAAATTTGTCCCATGCTGGTTTTGTGACATTACCCCTTAGTTGCTTTTGTTTTGCTGTTGTATTTGTTTTGTTTGTTTGTTTGTTTTGGGGTTTTTTGTTTGTTTGTTTTTTTGTTTGTCTGTTTTGTGTTTTTGTTTTGTTTTATTTTGTTTTTTTTTTTAACTAAAAATGAAACAAAATAAAACATTTGATTTCTGATTTAGCTCAATGTTCTTTTCAAAAAGAAAATTAAATATTTCAGGGTTTTTTTTGTTTTGTTTTGTTTTTT